>PVIH01001118.1:64343-260553 GCA_004025045.1 Sigmodon hispidus | reverse complement strand
CTCTCTCTCTCTGTGGCAACCCCTATGAGCAAGTTTCAACTACGTATAGCGAGGATCATCTGCTGTAGACTACATTTCCCAGCATCCCTTGCAGCTAGATGTGGCCATGTGACTAAATTCCAGCCAATAGGATGAGAATAGCTCCTTCTCAGGGACAAGCTGCTTGCCTAGGATTTCCTCACCTCCTACCTCCCATACCCTGAGACAGACTTGGGGTGTAAAACAAAAACTCCTCCTTGTCAATCTGATATGCTTTCCTTAGGACTAACCTGACAGCTAAATCCTGTCTTAGCCATTCTATTTGGGGATCTCTTGATCGTAGCAGCTTAGCTCATATGCTAGCTAGCTTCAGCAACCTAATATACCCAGGCTGGCAAATGGCTCGGGGGGGGGGGGGGGGGGAGAGAAATGCTTGCTTCTCAATCCTACAGACAGAACCCACAGTAGAAGGCCATAATGACTCCCCAAAGCTGTTCTCTGATAGCAGAGAGAGAGAGAGAGAATAAACTCACCTAACTACGTGGTTACCCTTTGTCTCACTGTGTTCGACATCCCAAACACCATTTCTTAGGGCTTGGGTCACAGTAGTTTCTTAGTAAATATTTGTTAACTAAATGGGGGGAAAGCACCATTATATAATAGACCAGGCCTAAAGATGCTTACTCAGGTCTCCCTTAGATGACGCTTATCCAGGTGAGTATGACGTTTCCTGCACTTCTGGGAAACAAGGACTCAGCCTAGAGGGTCTGGGTTTAGAAATGCATTTGCAGCGGGGGCAGGGACGTGGTAACCTTTCACTCACTGTGTCTCCTTGTCAGCTCTCTTCTGAGACAATGGATTTTGTGCTTAACCACAGTTGACTGAGGTTACTGCTTGTCTCCTAATATAAATGTGCCCAAAGTGAGCGCTTACTGTGTGCCAGGCTCTAAACCAAAATCCTCATGCACTGCGGCACTCAGATCCGCTTATTCCTAACAATTACCCTAGAAGTAGGCACAATTATTTTCTCCAAATGAGCCACCCTACCCCTCCAAAGGTCAGTAAGTTGGCCCATAGGCAAGGCTAGTAGCAGAGGGAAGATCCGAACCCGTGTTCTCCAAACCCACACTCTGTCTTCTTAACCACTAGCTGCCCTACTTCTCACCATGCATGACCGGCTTCTATTCCTAGCTACAAGGACAAACTTCAAGGGCTGGGCCAAGATCTATGTTCATCGCAGTAGATGCCCAGAGATGTTTCTGGTGACTGTGATGCTTTTCCTCTGTGCATGACTAGCAGGGATGTGCACACCCGCCAGGCTACATGAGGGCAGAGTGTAAACAGTTTTAGCTCCAAGTCGATGCCAGTCCACTCCCTCTCTCTCCTCCTGAGCTGTCCTGAGCCTCCCTGACCTCTGCACCCTCCCTGCCCCCACAGCTGCCACCCACAGTTTTGCACACTTTCCCCTCAGCTGTCCCTGGATTTCCTATCAGCCTCACAGCAATCCTCACGAAGCCTTCAGGGCCTGGACATGTGATCTAGCTTAGTGCTGGTGTAGTTCAAGTTTTACATTCTCCCTTCACCCACATTGGTTCTCGCAGCCATTCTTAATCCATAAGAGGTCTTTTTCCTTTATGTCTTTGACTCATAAAGTCAAGTCAATGGCCCAGGTTGGAAAAGTCTTATTCAGGGCTTGCAAACCTAAGGTCATAGGCCAATATGACCTCCAGGGATCTTTCCTTTGGTCTGAACTATGCATTTCTGAGAATTAGTTCATTATATTTGAAATTGTCAGAGTTCAGGGATGAGGTAGAGCACTCACTCATCTAGCATGCACATATCCCTGGGTTCAACACCATAAGAAAAAATATTCTCGCCAGGTATGATATAGTAGACACTGGAATCCCAGCACTCAAAAAGCAGCAGAAGGGCTGATGAGATGGCTCAGCAGTTAGGAGCACTGGCTGCTCTTCCAGAGGACCCAGGTTCAATTCCCACCATCCTTATGGCAGTACACAATCATCTATAACATCAGTTCAAGAGATCCAACTCCCTCTTCTGGCTTCCATGGACACCAAGCATGCACACGGTACACAAACATACATGCATATAAAATAATTTTTTAAAGATGGAAGCAAGATGATCATAAATTCAAGGCCAGACTGAGCTATACAGCAAATTTCCATACTAGCCTGGTTTGTAGAAAGAGCCTGTCAAAAAGAAGATGAGGAAGAGAAGGAGAAAGAGGAAGAGGAGGAAGAGGAAGAAAAGAGTGAGCCTGTCAAAAGTAGAGTAATGAGTGGGTTTGCGGGGTTGTTTTTAAGTTGTCAGTTTA
The DNA here is from genome assembly GCA_004025045.1 of Sigmodon hispidus. Classification (NCBI taxonomy): domain Eukaryota; kingdom Metazoa; phylum Chordata; class Mammalia; order Rodentia; family Cricetidae; genus Sigmodon; species Sigmodon hispidus. The sequence continues at coordinate 258,239 of PVIH01001118.1, read as the reverse complement.
TGTATTCCTGTTTCAAACCTGCTGAGAGAGAGTTCTGGAGATCAGACTACACAGGCTCCCCTCCCCATGTAGGAAAGGTTAGAGTTAGGGCATCCCATCAGGCTATCCGGACCCTCCCAGGTTCTGGCAGTCCCCTTTGCTTCATTACTTCTCCCACGAGGACATCCCTTGTTTTGTCTACAGGGCCCACCTGACCCCTGGGGTTGGTTTTTGTCTACAACACCAGCACTAGTGTCTCCATTTTGATGACCAAAGTGGACGGAGAAGAGACTAGTCCTCCTGCTCTCAAAGGAGGCTTCACGGGCAAGCCCATCCTGCCTATTAGCAGACAATATTCATCAGGCTCTCGGATGTCCTGGGACCTGTGCAGGGCTGGACACTGGACAGAAGCTGAAACATGGGTCCTTTGAGTCATCCACAGTGCAGCTGCAAAGCTGTGGGTGTGAGGTGGGCACACAGTGGGCACTTTCTTTGAATGGCACATCTTCTGCTGTGTGCCATGATAATCTGATGCTCCTCAGATCACTCCCAGATTTAGTCTGCAGCTCAGCTTATATACCCTCAACCTGCTAAGGGGTGACCTTTCTAGAAAGCTAATCCCTTCTCATCCTGAATCCTCGTGTTTGTGCCTGCACATGCAAGCATATTCATACATGCCTCTCATTAGCACTGCACACAGGTAACACTGGCACCATTTGCCCAGGTGGATAACCCAGCAGCTGACAATCCCACTGCCCTATCCAAACAGCAGGTGCCTTGGTGCAATGAAGAGCCAGAAGGCCAGATCTTCAGATTTTTCAAGCAGCCAGGAGTATCACACAGAAAGGACAATGGCCTCTGTTAATAAGACTTCCACCCAAAGCCTTAGAAGAGGACTCCAATATGTTTAGCTGTCTTGGACCTGGAGTCTTGTCTTCTACAATAACAATACAACTGAAACTATCATTGATTTATTTAAATTCTGATTGGTGCGGCCTCCAAAACAGACCTTTTTTAGTTTGGCTTTTAAGGGACAAGGTCTCCTGAAGCCCACACTAAGGTCCAACTCAGCTATGTAGCCTGGAACTCCTCATTCCTCAACCTCCCAAGTACTAGGATTACAAGTGTAGGCCATTGTGCCAGGCCAAATCCTTCATTTCTTAACTCACACTGTGTTATCTGGATCTTCCCGAAGTGGCTTGCCAGTTCCTTTTCTTCTGTTTACAAAGAATTCATTGAGATGGAAACACTTATCTGAAGCAGGTGTCACCCTCTCCTCCCCAAACCACGTGAAATTACCATATCAATAGCCCAGCACAGGGACTTCAGTGAGAGATGGCACATTGTAACTTCTCTTGCCCCTGACACTTAGAAAGCTTTTTAAAAAGAGAGAGAAGAGAACAATTTCCAAATGAGAAAATGTCACAAACTAACTTCCCTAGGGATGATGCTAATACTCTTTCTCCTGGTTTAGGAGGGGAAAAAATGTATAAATACCCACCTGAGGATTTCTTCCTCCCTGCTGGGACAATCGTCCTTATATCAGGGGTAATGAGAAAATGAGATGCTCAGGAAGGTGGCCATGACAGGCCAGCTCATTCTACATCTCCATTGGCCAGACCTGGCACCAGTTTGAACATGGGTGGGTGAGCTTTGAGGATCAGGGATTTGACTCTCTCTCTCCCCTTCAAAGCATAGAGCAGACATCAATTAATCCTCAAAAGATGCTTTCAAGGCAAACATTATCCCTTTTTGGAGGCCAGCTAGCTAAGGCAGCTAGCTGAGAGGACAAAGGAGCTCGGAGCTCAGGGTCCCAGACCCAGTTCTCTAGAGAGACTCAAGTTGCAGAAAAGGAATAAGCCTCTCACAGAAACAGCGTGAAGGAGGAGATGGCCGGCTGGCGGAGCACCTGCCCATGAGGCTGCCTCTCAAGGCTTCCCCGTGTTCTGTCCCCTAGGATGTCAGAGGACTGAGTACAACTCTGTGCCAGAAACCAGAAAAAGAGTTCCAAGAACTAGATTGTTCTCCAAAACCCATATACAGCAAACATGTGGGCAGAGTTCAAAGCAAAACCTGGGTCCCATTTGCCATACTGAGTTCAGTCTAGTTCCCCCTCCTCTCCCTTCCTAAAATGGGGCACAGCAGGATTTGTGTGTGAGCTGAGTCAAGGCCCTGATTGGCAGGTCTTTGCACCTTGAGGAAACAGATCCAGGAGCTCATACTCATAAGGATCGCAGCTTGTCACCGGGTTGGCCATAAATGTCACACGTTCTCACATTACATGTTTATCCAACCTTTACAATTTTGCTCTGAGATTTCCAGAAAAGTGGTATGCCCCTAATCAAACTATTAAAACAGTCACTCCTCAGCTTATGTGGGCGCTGTTGCTACCTTCTTTCCTGATGTATGTGCCGTGAATGCTCACAGTCCTCACTGTACCCAATCAGCACTTGGAGTAACTGGCTTTTCCACAAACCTTGTACTATTGGCTTTCCTAGAGAGCCCATGCCATGTGCGACAGAACAGACTTACTGGGGATTGAAGTATTTATAGGAAGAAGTCCACTAGAGGATCAGAACAGGATTTCTCTCCTTCTACCAATTATCAAAGAAGTAAGGGAATTGCTTTACAGCTGACTTCTTAACAGCTATTCTCACACAGAGCTGCAGACATATTATTTGCATGCTCACAGCAGCATAGAAAATGCAAGAAATGATACACAAAAAAATGAGCATTTGGGGAGAGGCTCTTAAGGTTTTTTTAATTATATATACTTGGGAGTAGAGGGGCATGAGTACAAACATTCACTGAAGCCAGAAGAGGGATTCCAGATTCCAGATTCCCCAGAAGATGGAGTCACAGGTGGTTCTGAGCTACCCCACATGGGTGCTGGAACCGAGCTCAGGTCCTGTGCAAGCGCAGTATGCTCTCTCAACCACTGAAGTTACCTCTCCAGTCCTGGAAGACCTTCATCCCTTGTTTGATGCCCTTTTGTCCTATACATTATTTTAAATAATGTACTGCTTTTTAAGTGTTAAAAAGTCATAAAATTAGAAACATACTCTACCTAATATCATTTATTTTTCCCAAAGGGTGTCATATGTCCCTATTCTGTTTGTTTGTTTGTTTGTTTGTTTGTTTCTTTGTCTTGAGACAGAGTTTCTCTGTATAGCTCTGGCTGGCCTGGAACTCTCTGTAGACCAGGCTGGCCTCACAGAAATATGCTGGCCTCTGCCACCTGCGTGCTGGGATTAAAGGCTTGCACTACCACCACCCAGCAATGTGCCCCTATTCTATGCAAAGTACAAGAGTAGATTTTGAAAACATCTTGTTACCTATATGAACTGCAAATACTTCAGACAGGCATAGTGACACACACATGTAATCCCAGCACTTAAAAGGCTGAGGCAAAAGAATCAAGGTCATCCTCTTCCACACAGCAAGTTTGAGGCCATCCTGGGATACATGAGACCCTGTCCCATCCCCCCCAAAATACTGCAAAGTTTCATCACGATACTGTTGACACCTAGGCAGCTTTCCTGAAACATACCACACTGAGCTGCTCATTGAATAGAAGAGAAAGCCAAAGGCACATTTGGCAGTATGCTGTGTAGACCTGATATACCTCCAAGACCAGCAACACTGAGATCTCAGCCTTTTTCTCCTCCCCTGAGGATAATCGGAGAAATCATGCCTCCTTCCCCTCTTACCCATCACCAGTTGGACCTCACTCCAAATCCCATTCCCCAGAAAAACCGAAACACAATGTCACAAAAACACCCCACAGAATGACATCCCTTCAATTATTAAAGCCATCTTTTTCCTCCTTCAGAATTGGGGCTATTCAAAGGGTACAAACCAATTTGGCCATCGAAGTGTTTACTTAGAAAAATTTAGGTTGGACATTTAGAAAATGGAGACCTTGCCCCCAAGGCCCTCACTGATGTAAGGCAACCAGAAATGAAGTAAAATTAGGCTGGAGTGATGTGGCTAATTGAAAAGTCCAAAAAGCTGCAGTCGACACATTTTTCTCGTGAATACGGCTAGACCAGAGGTTCGTCACCTTCCTAATGCTGCCACCCTTTAACACAGTTTCTCATGTTATGGTGACCCCCAACCGTAAGATTATTTTTGTTGCTACTTCATAACTGTAATTTTGCTACTGTTATGAGTCATAGTATGAATATCTGTGTTTTCCAATGAGCTTAGGCGGCCTCTGTGAAAGGGCTGTTCCATCCTAAGGGGTTGAGAGCCACAGGCTGAGAACCTCTGAGCTAGGTAGAGCTGATGGCAAATCCTTAACTGGGAATCTTAACACTGAGTGTGCATCCTGTGTTCCTTGATGTCCTGGTATCGGATAGTAGGAAGCTCCAGGATCAAACTGTTCATTTCAGCCTGACCCTCCTCAAATCAAAGCTTTCTAATAGCCATGGGAAAAGCCAATCAGCTACTGTTCACATTTGACATCACAATTCTTGAAGTCACTGGGGGAGCCCACATTTGTGCCACAAACCAGAATGCATCCCTTTCAGGGCATGGATGTCCTTCTCATTCTGCTTTCGCACTATCCTTCCTGAGACTGATTTGGAAATGAAGGGAAGAAGCTAAGAAAACCCTCACCTTTAATATTAATCAGAACTGTGCAGTCCCCGGATGATCAGAGCCCAGACTACATAGGACTTGAAAGAACGATTGAGACTTTGATATGGAATATGAAAACGTAACAGGCAGGAGGGACGGGAGAGAGCAACCTGGGAGGCCAAGGGCTTAGCTTCTCCCAGCTCTATTCATGCCTTACACAGTGTCACTCACTCCTGGCTATAAGTCACAATGCTCTATCACAGTCTCCTCTCTGCCTGTGTGAGATGGACACAGTGAAACCCCAAATATGGCTTTTGCCCACTTTCCAGGACATTTAAGACAAGAAGAAACAGAAACATTAGTTGCTATCCCATACTTTCTTTCAATGTCATTTCACATACCATATCACCCCTACCGCCAGGGAAACAGTAGGCTATTATTATTAGCCCCATTTTATAGACAAAGAACTGAGGCCCAGTGTGGTGATGTGGTAAGGCTGTTTGTCCGATACAGAATTGATCTGTTTAGTGCATTGAAATGAATGGTTGGGAAGATGTGCTGGAAGACTTCCCGGGTTGTGAGAGACTCCAGCCCATGAAGAGACATAGAAATCTGTTCTTCTCATACAAGTCCTGGAGTCTCTGTGGATTCATCTGACTCTATATAGCTGAGGTTTTTAGTCTTAGATTCCCATAGGTTTACTGTACCCCAAGTCTCAAACTTGTTATGCTGCTGCTATGAATTCCTCTCTACCTCCCAGAGTCTGGAATTACAAGGGTGCACTACCACAGACAACTTGCAGCTGAATTTTATAGAGAATTTGCAGTTGTGCCAATCTCAGAAACACAATAGCCAAGGCAAGACACGGAGGTGGATATGGCACAAAATGCTTTACTGACCAGTACGTAAATACTTGGGACTCTGGTCCATGGATAACTCTTGAGTCACTGGAACAGCCTCAGGATGCTGTTAGCTAGGGACCTCCCACCTCAGGAGTCCTTTAGAGACTCCAGGCATGAGTGTCAGCAAGAATCTGATATCTTAATCCCTGTCCTTAGGTATCAGGAAGTTAGAACCTAGATGGAGCACTGCTACCAAAAAGCTGTGTGGACTTCAAGAAAATACGCATTTCTGAGGTCACTTTACACTCATGTCTTTCTAGAGCTCATCTGTACAAGGGTCTCCAAGCAAGAGCAGTCCATGATTCCACGTGCCCAGACTCAGTAGCAGCCACATACACCTTTGTTGCATTACTGAAGAGCTCTTCTTCCCAGGAAACCAAAGAATACAACCACGGAGGCTCTCTAGCCCCATGGAATCTTTCTCCTAGACCAGTGGTTCCCAACCTTCCTAATGCTGTGATCCTTTAATACAGTTCCTCATGCAGTGGTGACCTCCAACCTGTAGCAGGCTTTCTTTTGGGCCACCAACAAGCTTCCAAATCAAGACCACACAAAGACTTAGCTATGACTACTTGGCCTTACCTTATGTTTAGCCCACTTAAATTAGCCTGTTTCTCTTCTTGTACGTCTTGCCTTGGGGCTTTTTACCTTTCTCTCATTCTCTGAGTCCTGCTCTGGCTGACTGGCTAGCAGATGGCTGGCTAGCCCCGGGCATCTTCCTTCTTTCTCTCTTCTTTGCTCTCAAGCCTAGAGTTTCCTTCTAAGTATCTTCTCTGCCTGCCAGCCCTGCAGCCCTCTCCAGCCTAGCTATTGGTCGTTAGCTTTGTATTAGACCAATCAGGTGCCTTAGGCAGGCAAAGCCTCACATCTTTTCATCATTAAACAAATGCAGCATAAATAAATATGAAACATCTTTGCCTAGTTAAAGTAATATTCCATAACACCAGTCATAAAATTATTCTATTGCTGCTTTGGTAGCTATAATTTTGTTGCTGTTAAGAATTGTCATGTAGGGGCTGGCGAGATGGCTCAGCAGTTAAGAGCACTGACTGTTCTTCTGGAGGACGTGAGTTCAATTCCCAGCATCCACATGGCAGCTAACAACTGTCTGTAATTCCAAGATCTGACACCCTTACACAGTTATACATGTAAGCAAAACACCAATTCACATAAAAATAAATAAATAAATATTTTTAAGGAGAATTGTAATGTATATATCTGATATGCAGGATATCTGATATGTGACCCCTGTGAAAGTATCCTTTGGCCCCCTTACCCAAGGGGTCACAACCCACAGATTGAGAAAACACTGCCCCAGATCCCCTAAAGTAAAACAGCTACTTTTCTTCTCTGATAAATCCTGGAAGATGCCTTCCCTACCCCAGCCAGAACAGACAGGGAAGAAAAGAAGATTAAGGTGGAGATGAGTGAGGGTCTAGCACTTACGGAAGAAGTCTGTTTCCCAGCCTACTTAACCAGGTCTAGGGAAGGAAACTACCTCCTAAGAATGTGAGGTTCTAGACAGACCTGCAGGGGATCCCACCTTTCCAGGAGAGAGTCCGTTGGAAAGAGAAAAAGACAAATCCCCACCCAGGCTTGAGACTATAGCTATGGCTCCCTTTTCTCAGCTCTGAGTTGGCACAAGTCACTGTCTTAGGGTTTCTATTGCTGTGACAAAACACCTCCACCAAAGGCAACTTGGGGAAGAACGGGTTTATTTCACCTTAAAGCTCTCCGGTCCCACCCCATCATTAGGGGAAGTCGGGGCAACAACCTGGAATCAGGAACTTATTATAAAGCAGAGGCCAAGGAGGAATGCTGCTTACTAGCGTGCTCCTCGTGGCTTTCCCAGGCCAACTGCCGGAAGGTGCCACCACTTCAGTGGACTGGGTCCTCACACATCAATCATTAATCAGGAAAATGCCCCCACAGACTTTCCTACAGGCAATCTGGTGGAAGCATTTTCTCAGTTAAGGTTACTCATCCCAGATAAATCTAACTTGAGACAATTTGAAGAAGAAAAAAAAGAAAGAAAGAAAAAGGAATTAAGCCAAGCCCATCAGTGTGAACATGAGGCCAGCACTGGGCTTTCCACACAAGAGGCCACCGTGAGCTACCCAGGCTTCTCACCTTGCCCGGTATAGCTCTGCCACTTCAGGGCTGAGACTCCACTGCAATCAGGGCTCCCCAGAAAAGGGATGCAAAGTGGGGAGAAGACTCTGAATGGACAGAAGGCACTGGTCATCCCAGGGCAGACACCAACAGCTGAAGTGATTTGTTAGCCCTTTTTTTCATGAATTAATTCACTTCCAGCAGATTCCATTAGTGACCCGACAGACCCTGGGCCTGGAGGAGGGGCCTGAAAGAGCTGCTGAATCAGCCAGAGAAGGGAGTAGCAGAGAAGGCCAGCGTCTTACATGAGGGCCCTTTGCCCGGGATTTTTGTTTGAAGAGCTTAGACTAACTATTTGCTAAGCCATCGACGGGCAGCACCTCTACACCACATATAGAGAGAAAACACATGAACCTTTGGCCACGGCACGTAAATGGCCAACCAGAGGCTGATGCAATGCAGGAAGAGGATTCTCCTGTAAAACAATCTTACCTTCCAGAGAGCAAGAATAAAACAAAGGCCAAGGTCATAAGGCAGCCCTCTGCACTGCTAGGGACCCATGCCTAGGGGAGGGGAGGGGCGGTGAACTCTGCAAGTTTCTGTGGGCCCCTCCTTCCACTATCATAACAAATAACAGCAATCTTGTGAGCACTTCTTTGTGAGTGTGTGTGCTTGTGCACATGCGTGTATGGGGACTTCAGCTGTCCACCTTAATTGTGTGTGTGTGTGTGTGTGTGTGTGTGTGTGTATGGTTGTTTTGACAAAGGGTCTCTTATCAGCCTGGAGCTCATGGAGAACACTGGGTGATGCCTGGCACCTGGATTACGAGCACCCACTGTGCCAAGTGCTGAGGCTCGACCTCAAGTCCTCGAAAGGGCCGGCACATCGCTAAGGAGCTGGGCAGTGAGCTCTGTGAGCTTTGCTTCATTTGCTCTAGACTTTGGAGCGATAAGCTGGGGGGGGGGGTGTCATATAGAAGAGTCAGTGTGGACCCGAGGCCAGGCGAGTTCGAGACTTCCGGTTATGCTCCTAACCCGCCCTGTGACCAAACTAAATTCCTCAAGTGACAGAAAGTCACTGAAATGAGGAAGACAGGAGCGTGCACAGGTAAGGGATCTCAACAGCTGACTAACTCCTGAACTATGCTCTTCCATAGGGTGAATGAACTCCTTCAACTTAAGGGCCCTTCTAGTTCAAACCACAACTACGGAGTACGTGGGTACCAGCCCCTGGTGGGGCGGGACGTACATAGCTAAAGCACCATCCTTCCTTCTAAGAGATGACAGTCCGCTGGCCTCCTACAAAGGCAAGAAGTTTCAGACTCAATTCTAGCTCTGCAGTTCTGTATTTTGGACAATGGGAAGCATTTCTAGGAGCATTCTTTTCTTCTGTGTATTCTATAAGACCCTACACATAGGAGATTGGGCGTGGAGACAGAGTCCGGTTTTTACACCAGTGACTAAATCACTTGACTTCCTTCTTACTGAAAGGAGAAAAGCCTTAAGCTAGACTTGGTGGGCCATGCCTGGAACCCTAGCATTTTAGATAAAAGCCAGAAAGTTCTGAAATTCAATGTCATCTTCAGCTATACAGTAAGTTCAAGACCAGTCTTGGCTTACCTGAGACCGTGTCAAAAAAGGTATCAGTAAGAAGCACTCAGTAGGTTTTAAAAAAAATAATAATAATAATCCTTGTAACATAAGCTTGGCGATCTGAGTTCAAGCCCTGGAACCCACAGAAAAGGAAGAGAACCAATTCCAATTTCATGGAGGACATCCACATATACAGTACATCCCAAGTTTGCTTTCTATTGCTGTGATAAACACCATAACCAAAAGCAGCTTATGGAAGAAAGAGACTTTTTCAGATTACAACTGTAATCTATCACAAAGAGAAGTCAGGGCAGGAACCTGGAGCAGGAACTGATGCAGAGGCCATGGAGGGGTGCTGCTTACTGGCTTGCTCTTCATGGCTTGCTCAGCCTGCTTTCTTATAAACTCAGAACCACAAGCAGGGGGGTGGTACTACCCACAGTGGGCTGGGCCCTTCCACGTTAATTATTAATACAGGCCAATTTGACAGGGGCATTTCCTCAATAGAGGTTCCATATTTAGCTAACTAGTAAAATACAGATTTTTTTGAAGTCTTACTGTGTGTCTTTGACTGGCCTAGAATTCATAATGCAGACTCACTCCAGCCTTTAACTCACAGAGATCCACCTGCCTCTGCCTCTCCAGTGCTAGAAATATATGTATAAAAGAAGCAGCCTGAACAAAATATAGCCACGGACATGACCCCTGTGATCTGCTTCCTTCAGCTAGGTCCCACTTCCTACTTTTCACCATCTCCCAATAATGCTATGCTTTCAGGAATCAGTTAAGGGACTAATTCATTCATTTGGTGAGTGAAGTCATTAAGAGCCAATCACAAGCTAGCAAGCTGGTTCAATGGATAGAGGTGCTTTGCCACCAAGCCTGGTAGCCTGAATTCAATCCCTGGAACCCACATGATAGTAGGTGAAGCAACTCCCAAAAGTTAACCTTGGGCCTCCACAGACAATAAAGTTATCATCTGCACACAACACTCACATATACACACTAAACAAATGTGAAAACATCACAAAACTCATTATTATCCCATGTAATCAGTGTATGATAATATAATTAAATATTTTAAAATGATGTCTGAGATTTATTTTAAATAATCCCTAATGAGAAAAGTCAGCTACTGACGACGTTAAATGATGAGGTGCTAAAGGCTGAAGCGGGCATATGAAAGTTCACTACTCAATGTATATTTGAATTTTCCATATTATATGGTAAAAATTTAAAAAAGGAAAGAAAATGAAAAAGTAACACTTTTCACAACCAACTGGGAGGCAGCATTTCCCTGAAGCTGAGTACCTGCCTCACAACCTGTCTACCCAGCTTTTCAAAGTCCTTGGTCCCTCTTCAATTTGGCTGTCACAGTTCTCTACAGCTTGCTCCCACACCTACACCTACGCCATCCCCCCAAACGTCACAGAATCCCATTTTCCCATCTGTTAATGCAGCTTGGTGCCTGGTCATTCCCATTGGACTCTTGCCCAGGGAAGAGAGGGTGTGGCTGAGCAGTGCGGCTTCACCCCTGTGTTAAAGTCAGCTATCATGTCTGCCCTCTGTTCTAGAGACACATCTGTGACAGGTGAGATGGGGGGGTGTACTTCGGGCATGTGACCGTCATGGGCAGCCCAGAACCAGGACTGAGAAGGAGAGAAACACCAGAAGGATGCTGAAATGTCACCTCCCCAGTCCTCAGAGCTAGAAGGATGGATGCCCTCCTAGACAAGCTGAAGTGCTTGAGATCAAGCGATAGAAGTCAAAGAAAAGGGTAGGGGTGGTACTCCTAAGCCTCCCCTAGCCACACACACACACACACACACACACACACTGCCCCTTTCAGTTAAAGTTTTAACAGCCTTTGCTACCATTCTTTTTCAACAACCTTCATTCATCATTTTCATGAACATTCCCTGGTCAGTGTTATAGGCGCTAACATATGAAGCAGCAGCCTGCCGAAGCTTAGTGTTTTAGCTGAGCACTGCTATTTGCACACACCTCTCTACATAGCCTGTTTTTTGAACTGCTGCTTCTTGAGTTTTCAATTAACTTCCTATCAGGGAAAAGAATGGATTTGGCTGTCCCTACCACACACATACACTTTCTCTCCAGCCCCTGGTTTTCTAGCTGCCTGCCTCCAATTTGTCAGTGTGTCTGTCTGTCTGTCTGTCTGTCTCTCCCACACATCTCCTCCTCTCTTCTCTTCCGTGTCTATCTATGTTCTGACTGACTACTATTTCTATGGCAGTGGTTATATAAACTCTCTTCAGACCTGAGAAATATACTATGATTACATTTTCTCCTCTGGATAACTTGTGTTCTCTGGAACTAATAATTGAACTCTTGAATTCATTTTTTTAGTGTTATATGTAGTTGGACTGACTGGTTTTGTGTGTCAGCTTGACACAAGCTAAAGTCATCAGAGGGAGCCTCAGTTGAGAAAATGCCTCCCTGAGATTCAGCTATAAGGCATTTTCTTAATTAGTGACTAATGGGGGAGGGCCCAGCCTATTGTGGGTGGAGCCATCCCTGGGCCAGGAGGCCTGGGTTCTATAAGAAAGCAGGCTGAGAACACTCTGAGGAGCATGCCAGTAAAATAAACAGCACTCATCCATGGCCTCTGATTGGCTCCTGCCTCCAGGTCCCGCCCCGTGTGAGTTTCTGTCCTGACTTCCCTTGGTGATGAACAGCAATGTGGAAATCTAAGCCCTTTCCTCCCCAGCATGCTATTTGGTCATGGTGTTTTGTTGCAGCAATAGAAACCCTAACTAAGGGGCTGGAGAGATGGCTCAGCGGTTAAGAGCACTGTCTGCTCTTCCAGAGGACCCGGGTTTGATTCCCAGCACCCACATGGCAGCTAACAACTGTCTGTAGTTCCAGTTCCAGGCAAACACTAAGGCAAATAATTAAATAAATTTTAAAAAAAAAGTTTTTTTTTTTAAAAAAAAAAAAAAAGAAAAGAAACCCTAACTAAGACAGTACTCAAGTACTCAAGATTAATTCAAGCATTTTGAGGACAAACTAAGTGAATTTGGATGGGCGTACATGATTCTAGCATTTTCCTGAGGGAAAACTTATTAGATCTTGGTAATATTATAGCCACCTCCCATAAGCAAGCTTAGTCATGGGAAGATACTTGCTTGGTATATACTACTGATGTCTGCACTTGGTACAGATTTCTCAATGAAGGAGGGAGGAAAAATCACCTTGGAAAGAACCACAGCCATTTTTATACTTTCTGTTTTATCACAATAACGGAAATAGAATGTCATGAGTAAAGATTTTGAATTTTTTAACTTCATTATATGAAGAGTCTGTATTATATTGGTCATTAATTTAGCATCAATCTAATAAAAAGGCAGGCTCTGAACACTTTTGCCCATAGACTCTCTGATCTGAGCATGCCCCATTTCAGTCCAGCTGCTAGAGGACTACTGAGCTATCCATTCAGCCCCTGGCATGATGTGAGCATATATTGGCCATATGCATGACCAGCATACACCATCGGTGCTTAAACAGTTCTCAGACTGATTCTAAAAATTCCTTAAGATATAAAATAGAAATTAAAGCTCTGTAGTGGGATTATGGTATGTTGTAAATATTTGTCCCTCCTACTGGTTTAATAAAAATCTAATTGGCCAGAGGCAGACAGGAAGTGTGGGTGGGGCTACCAGACTAAAAAAACTCTGGAAACATCTCAAAGCAGAACAGAGATGCTGCAGAGATGCCAGGAGACACAGAGGAAAAAAGTTGAAATGCCACTGAGTAAAGGTACATGGCTGAACAAGATAATAATGACTTAGTTTAAGAGTAAAGAGTTGACATGTGATATGCCTGGGACCTAGGTCAATCAGTATAAAAATAATATAAGCATCTGTGTGATTCTGTGGAACTGTGTGTGTTTCTCTGGGACAGTGGGTCAGAACCTCAGGGCTAGACCAGAAAGGCCGGGCCAAAAAACCACATACAACAAAGTTCTGTGCCTAGTGAGTTCACGATGCCTTTAGAGCAGTTCATTTGTGCAAAATCTTAATGAGACCCACTGGGTCAGTGCTCCAGTCTCCCCAAATGGAAACCTAAAATAGACAGGGCCAGCAACACCCCCTACCCACCAGAAATCTCCATCTAAAGTGAAATTTCACACCTCCTGAACCTCAAGCTTTGAGCAGAAAGCAGAGCCCATAGGCAGTGGACTTTCCCCCCCCCCCCCCCCCCGTCCTGCCAGCTCACCTCCAGCTCACTCAGGCCCAGTGCTGCGGGGTCATCTATGTTACTCTCCCAGTCCAGTCCCTTCACAGGTCCTGCCATCTGACTCAAAATGTAAAAGTCCACCCACTCTCTGCTACTCTTCCCACCCAGGGCTGAGCTCTGCCCCTGCCTCCCCCACCCCACCCCATCTCCCCTCATCAACAGTAATGTTGTCAATGTCTTCCAAGGGCTCCCCACTCTAAAGATATGCCCCTCCCTCTTTCCCCCAGCTGCATTCCCCCTCAGGACCCCACTATGTTCCACCTGCCTGAATCCTCTTCTTTCGGGGGGGGGGGGGGAGGGAAGAATCCTTGAGTGACAGGTTTAGAGAGGTCCTCCCTGGCCACATTGTTTTAAATTCTTATCCTCAACACTCCCTGTTCTGAGTTCCCACTCTAGTTAGTTCCTCTGGACTTCCTGCCAGTTCACTTATTTACTGAAAAATCTCTTCCAAGAACATCACCGAAACACAGGATCCACAGTGGCATGGATTCTGTCCATTTCACTCAGCACTGCAGGTCCAGCCTAGAACGGTACTGGCTATTACTCAACATGTGTTGGATTAATAAATCCTTCTCAAAAGAGTATCCCCACAGCAAGGGGGTTTTAATTGTATTTTATGTGTATGAGTGTACCGTGTGTGTTATGTGCCTGAGGGAGTCAGAAGTTGGACACGTATACACCCACCCCAGAAACTGAAGTTACAAATGATTGTGTGTTGCTATATGGCTGCTGGGAATAGAAACAAGTCCTTTGGAAGAACAGCTCACGCTCTCAACTGCTCAGCCATCTCTCCAGCATCAAGTAGGGGAAAGTCTGTAACCCCCTTCATGATGTAAGGATACATGATTCGTTCACTGTGCATGCGTATCTGTGTTTCTCTGTGTGTATGTATTTCTGTCTGTGTTTATCTATGTGCATGAGTCCTATGTGGTTTTGTGCATCTATTACTGAGTGTGCCTGTGTGTTTCTGTATATGTGTGTTTTTCTCTGAGTATCTATATGTGTATGTATGTTTGTATGTCTATATGTATGTGCATATGTGTGTTTCTTTATGTCTATTGCTCTGAATGTGTTTGTATGTTTCGATATGTTTCTGTGTATGTGTGCTTCTCTATGTATGTGTGTATGTGTGTCTGTATATTTCTATTTCTCTGTGTGTGTGTGTGTGTGTGTGTGTGTGTGCGTGCGCGCGCGCACGCACCATCTCTTAGACCCTGAGATAGGAATCACCTGCTCAGTGGAGACAGAAGGAGGTACAGGTACCACTGACCTGAGGGTGATTGTCACCTACAAAGAGAAGGTTGCTGAGAAGGGAAGAGAAATTAGCACATAGATGAGAAACACACTTTCAGAAACTCCTTCTCAGGCTGGGTGTCAGCTGAGGCTGGCACCAGTGACAAATTAATTTCATGATGCTATTGCTCACATTGGAACTTTAGGACTCTTTTTAAAAAAAGCAACTGATGTGTAGAAAAGAGCCTGTGCATCTGTTGGGTCTAGTAACAAAACAAGTTGTTTTCCAAAAGTACTCACTTTGAATGTGCACTGAACCACCTACTGTGTGCCCAATGGACAAAGAGAGAGACTAACTAAAACCTTAGTAGGGCACAGGGAGCTCCCACAAGTGACACCGCCGACTGGAAGCCGCCATGCTGGGTCTGCATGCTCAAAGCAGGAACTAGACTCCAGGAGACCTGTTCAGGTAGCTGGTTCTGTCTGAAAAAGGGCCAGGCCTTGGAGGGAGGTAAAACTGGAGGAGTTCAGGGGCTGGAGAGATGGCTCAGCGGTTAAGAGCACTGACTGTTCTTCCAGAGGACTGGGGTTCAATTCCCAGCACCCACATGGCAAACTCACAACTGTCTGTAGTTCCAGTTCCATTTCCCAGTTCCAGGCAAACACCAAGACAAATACATAAATAAAGTTTTAAAAAAGCTGGAGGAGTTTGCCAGGGCAAGGTGGGCAGCAAGGGAAGATATGCTGGAGAGTTCTCAGAAGCAAAGGCTTGTGGGAATTCAAGCATGATTCAATCACAGAGTTCAGAGAGAGGGCGTAAAAAGGAGGGATGAATTATGATATTGGGCCGTGGGGCTCTGTGCTGTGCCCTGAGACGTGCAGCCAGCTCCCTTCTCCCTGTGCTCCACTGTGCACCCTAACAGTGGAGTCCTCCCAACTAAGGACCTCAGCAAAAGTATCAGCAGCTCCCTAAGCTAGAAATGCTGCTCCCCCAATATCTGCATGTCTCAGCTCTCACACATCTTCATAGGGAGTATCTAAGGGCACTATCTACATAGAGGCAAACCCACACCCATGTGCCCCTGATCTTGCTTCATTTCCCTGCACAGCATCTCTACTGTGTATTTAGTCACTGCTGGTCCCCCCACTAGAATGTGAACCCTCTGGTAGGGACTGTGTTTTGTTAGCTGCTATATCCCAGCACCTACAGTGCTTGGCACACAGGGAAAAAGAAATCAATAAATAATTGATGGGTAAATGAACAAAAGTACCCATAATGCTTCTGAGATATGGGTTGTTTATTTCTGTCCCCTTTCTATGGGATTAAAAATTGATATGAAAGCAAAGATTGTACTTTTGGCTACTCTGCCCCAGCCCCTCCCACAGAGTTGTACAAGGCTGCCACTCAGCAGATGATGGATGTGGGGGGGGTAGAAGAATGGATGGATGGACAAATGCTATAATCAGTAGTTTCACCGATGACATAATGAAACTGCTCTGTACACAGCTCTCCCTGTGAAGTGGATGGCCTAATGGGAGAAATTAAGTAGCTCTAACCAGTGGTCCCATGGGCCATATTGTGGCTTCAATGACAGTCGGTCAAAGTTGGGGACAGAATCCAGAGGTGGCCAGGGTAAGTAAGTAGGACTTGGAACCAGACATGGTAGTTCAGGCCTGTAATTCCAGCTACTCCGGAGGCTAACACAGGAGGATCCCAAGTTCAAGGCCTGCCAGGACCGCAGAGTGAGTTCAAGGATAGCCTAAACTAATAGTGAGACCCTGTCTCAAAATAAAAATAAATGGACTAGGGATGTAGCTCAGTAGTTAAGTGTTTGTCTTGAATAAAGCCCCATGATTAAGCAATCTCCAGAACCAATGACCTCTACCCCCAGCACACAAGGCTAAGCATGAATGTAGAGAAGGAAAAAAGCAGCCAGAGAAGGCCCTAGGGCTTTTGTCTAGGTGACTGTGAAGCCTGAGGAGGATGGGCAGCTTTTAGAACATCAGTTTTGGGGGGTGTGGTGCAGGCAAAAGAATCAGATCTTCAGAATAAGATGGGATATTGTGGGCACTGACCCTCGGGAATTATGGCATTTGCTGTCCTACTGAGGCCTAAGCAGGCTACAGACACCCATAACAATCCAAGTCCACAGAACCATAAACCTTAATTCTAAATGGAAAGGCAAGCAGAGGCAAGATAATACACAGAGCCATCTCTGATACCAACAGAGCAGATCATAGAAATGTGATATGGGGAACAATATTATCAGCCGGGTGCACAAGGGAAAATGCTCCTGAAGAGAGGGCTTTGTCACGAAGAGGCAGAAACCATGGGTGAGGCGAAGTTCCTGCTCAGGGCTTCCATTCTCTTGCAGGAGTCTGAGGCAGAATTACCAGCTGACAGTGAGGGGTTGGAAAAGGTTCTCAGGCCAAAGGGAAACGTGTGACGACCAAGACAGTGGAAAGGGGGAGAAGGGAGGCTATTGATATCACAAACGTGCAGGAGGCACATTCGATGTGGAACGCATGCACACCTTGCTGATGCTATCTGTTGGTACCACTTTATATCCCTGCTGAGGGACGAAACCGAAAGCCCTAGCATGGCTCCAGGATCCCCCTGAACCTACTTGCTATGAGATGGTTTAGTAGTAACCAAGAGAGACCTCCATCCTGCCGAACAGGTAAGAGGCTTTTGTTTGGGTTTTTATTTATGTGTGTGTGTACCTGCTTGTCTATATGTGTGGCACATTCATGCAGATGCCCATGGAGACCAGGAGAGGGCATCACATCCTCTAGAACTGCAGTTATAGGCAGCTATAAGCCACCCAGGCTGTCTGGGCTTTTCATTGTTCAGTCCATGAACAAACCCAGCCCCATAGCTTAGTTCCACACATGCCAGCTGCTTTAACTTGGAATTTTCTCATCTCTACACAAGTTAATACTTGAGGGCCAGAAACATAGCTTAGTGAATAAAGGCATTTACCATCAATCCCCCAGCCCACGTGATAGAAGAAAACTAACTACAGTCAAGTTGTCCTCTAACTTTTGCCGTGGCATATACCTACAGACATACACATAAACACACAAATAAAAATTATTAAAAACAATGATATATTTTTATGTATTTTCAATGTTTTTTTGCTCTTGGTTCCCACTGAAAAACTGGATGGATGGATGTTTCCGGATGTTTTGTTTTGTGCTAGGGTCTCATGAATTCCAGGCGGACCTTAAACTTAGTATGTAGCCAAAGATGACCTTGATCTCCTGATCCTCTGGCCTCCAAGTTCAAGCACTAAAGCTATAGACATGCACAACACATGGTTTTTTCGTTGACTTACAAGTAATAGTCCCAAAGTCTTTAACTGACATTTTCATTCAGTTTGTATCTTGCCCCTCAGACAAAGAAACAAACAAACAAAAAACCCAAAGAACACAAACTCGCTTTAGTATCCAGCCCTCACTGTGATGTACACAGCCTTCTGTATGGAAAGCTGCTCTATAGCCCTGCTGAAGGACTGGTTCCTATCTCTGCAGAGGACTCCATTTCTTTAGCTCTCTACTCATCAGTGAGGGGCCCTCTCAGTCCAGCCTCCCACTCCAACCCCAGTGAAACAAAACAGCAAAAATTCTTCTTTCCTGAAATCCCCTGACAATCACTGAACCACTCCTGACTCACATTTGGCCTTGGACCTCCAGGACAGGCTGACTCAGAAGGACTGAAGGTAGGCGCCATCGTGCACCCACAGGATCACAGTTAAAGTATGTTTCTTCCCAGGCACATGACGACACCTCTAGGCTACCCTAAGGGTCCTTTGCAAAAAAAATGAAGCAAAGACAATGTGACTAAATACTGACTTCAAGGGGTTCTCACAGCTCTCTCTGCAGGTCATTTCATGCTAAGAAACAGTTGATACCCTCTGTTGAATAACTAGGGTCAGAGCTTCATCCCTGGCCTACTCCACCTTCATATTAACTGCATGAGGCCCTTTGGCTACTATTGGCCTGGCCAGGCCTTTTTCTGTTTGTCCAGACAAGAAAGAGAGCCCACAGCCATCTGAAGCACTTCCTAGAACAATCTACCATCCCCGGCAGGAGCCCAGTCTGTGAGCAGGACTGCTGAAGGATGAGTCAAAAAGCAGGCCTGTCTCACTCTCTGGTCAAGAGCTGTGGGGTGGCTCAGGGGCCTTGCATTCTCTCTGTACATTTTCCTCTTAGCCTTCTCAGTCAATGCAAACACAAGAGCATTCCTGGGAGGGTCTGAACAAGTACAAATGTGCCTCCTACACCTCTCAGAACGGTTAAAGTTGGCATGGGTGGGGTCTCTTGTGCTATCCCGTCTACTTGATATAGATTTAAAATCTCACAGAGGGAAAAGTTTTAGTACGAATAACAATGACCATTGCCTGCTTCCACCCTGTCATGCCCTAAGTGGACTGAGTGGATGTCTACCTTGTTGATGGACCTCATGAGCCTTTGAAAGACGCTGGCCACATACCTGTGATCCCAACACTGCAGGGATTGAAGCCAGAGGTCAGAGGCAAGAGGATCAGTGTTCTGGGTCAGCCTGGGCCAGAGAGGTACTCATCCATTAAAGAGAGAGGGGGCAGGGACGCTGTGTGAAGAAAAAAAATATATATATATATGGTAACATAGAATAGAAATAACCCTTAATATCTGGGGGACTAGTTAGTTCCAGCACCCCTGGGATATGAAAGTCTCTGGGTGCTCACGTTCCTCCTATAAGGCGGTATCTTGTGTCTGCTCTCTATCACTGTGAGAAACAGCATGACAGCAGTAACCTGGGGGAGGGAGGGGTTTGTTTGAGCTCAGCTTTAGTCTATGTGAAGGGAAGTCATTGGAAACAGGAGCTAAAGCAGGAAATGCAGAGGAATGATGCCTACTGGCTGGCTCTCCATGGCTTCCTCAGCCTGCCTTCTTCTACAGCCCTGTGCCTAGGGGTGGCACCGCCCACAGTGAGCTGACCCCCTCACATCAATCATCAATCAAGAAAATGCTGGGAGGCAGAGGCAGGCAGATCTCTGAGTTTGTGGCCAGTCTGGCTTCAGAGTGAGTTCCAGGGCAGCCAGGGCTACACAGAGAAAAACCACCCTGTCTCAAATAACCAAGAAAGAAAGGAAAGAAGGAGGAAAAGAAAATGCCCCTCAAACTTACCTACAGGCCAACATGATGGGGACATTTTATCAACTAAGGGTGTCTCTTCCTAGATGACTCTAAATTGCATCAAACTGAAAAAAAGAAAAACCCTAGCCAGCACATGTGTTCACAAACAACTGCCACACATGCTCCCACATTCTTGAAATCAGCTCTAGTTTATATAGAGGACCAAATACAGCATAAATCGCACTGTTTAGAAAATGCCAAGGAAAGCCAGGCACCCTGGCACATGCTGTAATCCCAGGACTCAGGAGGCAAAAGGGTTGCTGTAGATTCAAGGCTATGAATCCTAGGTTACAAAATAAGTTCCAGGCTAGCTAGGACTACATTGTAAGACTCTATCCAAAATAGTAATAGTAATAGTGATGATAATAATAAACTCACAATGAGAAAGAAGGGAAGGGGCCAAAAGGAAAGAAAGGGAAAATTCTGCACACATTCAGCACTTTTTTCCTGAATATTTTCTAGCCACAGTTGGTTGGTCCATAAATGCAAACCCCATAGGGCAGAGAGGATGTCCTGCATTTCAAGTCAGGCATCTGGCTTTGTGCTTCCTTTTCCAAGTCTGACACTTGTAGCTGTTGACAGGAATAAGCCAGTGTCCCTAGCCCTGGTCTCCTTGGTTGCATTTTTATGGGGCCCAAAGGATACAACCTAGTACTCCAAAGCACTTGGCCTCCTGTGGCTCCACAGGAAGCACCATCATCTCCCATACAGGAACTGTGTGCTCCAAGTGTTCAGGGCTTAGGATTCAGACAACAGGGCCTTTGGGAATCTACCTGTCCTTTAGTCTCAGGTGCCCATCACATAGACACCCTGAGAACCCAAAAGGCAGCTGAAGCAGGCAGCAGGGCCGGCAGAGGAAAACAGCAGACCCTTCCAAGGATGGGGAAGAGGTGTCAGCTCATTTTAAGCACATGGGCTGGAAGCCAGCTAGTACAGACAAGGCCCTGGGGCCAAAGCCTTCTCCAACTAATGTCTTGTCCTTCATGCTCATGATTGTATCTCATTTTTATATTCTACATTTAACCCAGAAATGCCTTCCCAGAACTTGTTCATCCTTTCCAGGCTCCATTGCTAAATCTCTCCATAGCTAGGAGGGAATATTTAGAATATGAAGTAGATGGAGTCGCTTCCTCCTTTAAATCCTTCCATGGCTGTTTCCTGATTTAGGATAAAGTTCACAGGCCTTAAGATGCCATGAGGCCAGCTTCCTGCCTGTTCAACTGCTCCAACCTCACTGCTTTCTGTAGGTCCCCCAGCAGGCCACAGGACCTTTGCACATCTATTCTCGCTACCTAACAGGAACTGGCCCCTCCTCCGGGAAACTTTCCCTCTACACACAAGACCAAAACAGGTCTCCTAACTACACTCTTCTATCTTTGTGGACTTTTGAACAGATTCCATTTTTACTTATATAGCTGTGAGATTATGTATTGGTAACTGTCTTCCCAAACAAACCCCAAGTTCCAGTAAGACAGAACCCGTGTTTGTTTGATTTACCACTGAATGCATAGGGTCAATGTAGCTGGTACAATGTATATACCCAATAACATCGATCAAGGACCGACCTCACATGCTGCTGCCAGGAAGAAGCGTGACATAAAGCTATAGATTCATGAAGTCCGAGACAGGTCAGCGTGAGACAGTGTCCTCCCCTGGACATGGGAAACTGAAATTGTCTGAGCTGTCACTGGACACCTCCGGCGTTCCCTCTCGAACACAAGAGCAGCTCTCCGGGACTGTCCCCAGAGGAAAGTGAGAAAGCATTTTATCTCTTGGGGAATAAAGGGATGAAATGGAGGGCCGAGAGAAGAGACAGGGACAGCAGTGGCAGGTTTCTGAGTAACCTATTTAGCTCTCTGAAGTGCAGCTTTGTTCCCAGCTATCTGGAGGCAGAAGGAGGTAGGGTGGAGAAGTCACAAACAACAGCCATGTCCCTCCCTCCCTCTTTCCCCAGCTGCAGACGAGGAGCTCAGGTTATCTCTGAGAATTGTCTTCTCTAGAGGCCTGGAGGGGGTGGACGGGGAAATGTAGAACAGTCAACTCAGTAAAACACTTAAGGCTTTGCTCTTAGATTATCACACACATGCCCTTCAAGGGATACAAACCAAGCTGAAGTTTAGATTCTCGGCCCGGGGCCACTGAGTCCCATTAATTACACCATGTGGAAGAAAGAATGAGAAAGAACAACTCTGGACAGTTAAAAATAACATAGGGGTCTGGTGTTTGGCAGCCAGCTTGTCAAGCACAGGGTGGAACCCTTCTTCCCAGAAGAGTGTTCTGGAAACTCAAATACAGCAGCTTGCCCAGGAGGTTAAGGGTTAGTGGGGTGCCCCGGCCTGCTCCCAGATAATGACAATAGCAGCACATCCCTAACCAAGTAGACAAGCACACAGGCTGACGCTCCACCCTCCCACACCGGGGTCTGAGGGACTTCCAGCCCTTCTCTGACTGGGAGACAGAAGGGCAGAGTCCATCTATGAGAGAGCAGGAGGAGGAGGAGGAGGAGGAGGCCGCAGCACAGGACACACAGACGCTGGATGCAGGAGGCCAGGTGTCAGCCTGTCTCTGCCCTTTGGTCAGCTGTTGTCAGGGTCTGCGAAATTCTTTTTCACAAGGACCCAATATCAGCAGCAATTAATTAGTATGTAAATAGTAGAGATAAATCTCCTGAAAAGCCTCTTCTAGATCATTTGTTCTATGAGTAAAAAAAAATTAATGATAATACTAACCAGGCATGGTGGCCCCACCTGTAACCCCAGCACACTAGAAGCAGGAAGAGGAGACAGAAGTTCAAGGTCAGTCTCAACTCTAAAAGTTGGGGGCCAGGCTGATCTCAGAGATCTAGTCGATAATAATCATGATTCCAGAAATTCTAGAAAAAAAAAAATAATCTCTTCTTCTTTAAAATGCCAATGTGTATGGGGGGATCAATGTCAACTAGCATGCCTTTCCATTTTACCTGGAACTTGAACTACAGACAGTTGTTAGCTGCCATGTGGGTGCTGGGAATCTAACCCAGGTCCTCTAGAAGAGCAGCCGGTGCTCTTAACCGCTGAGCCATCTCTCCAGCCGCCTTTCCATTTTAAAGATGAAAGAACAGGTCACTGGCAACATCTGTCCCAAGGTGACATGTATTGACTCTAAGGACCCTAAAAACACTGACTTAATTCAGTTTCCAACAGTCCTATCAAGCCAAAACTATCAGTCACGTTCTATGGATAAAAAAACTGAGGCACAGAGATAAGGAAATCTGCCTAAAGATTGGATTTGAACCCAGACTCTGGCCCTAGAGCCTGCCAATCTACCGGTCACATGACAGCTGCTCCCCTGGGCCCTAGGTCTCAGTATCTAAGTTTACAAAGAGTCCTCTATACAAGGAAACACAAGCCTCCTCCTGAAAAAGCCACTTGTCTGTAAGATGAAATGGTTGGAATCAAAGTGAATGGTTGGATGGCTTAGTGGTGTCAGGGCAGAACTATCTTTAGCCTTGTTCTTTCATATGAATCATGAAACTCATCCTTGGGACACCAGGTTTGGAGATAGAGGATCCACATTTTTGTGCTCCTCCCTAGGTTTATTTAAAAAAACAAAAACAAAAACCAAGCTGGCCTTAAACTTAAAATTTAAGAGATCTGCCTGCCCCTGCCTCCCTAGTGCTGGGATTAAAGGTGTGCACCAGCATCTACCTCTTTAACCCACCCCTTGGCTGGGCTCTATCCTTCAGCCCTGCCCTTTGAAGCTAGAAAGGACTGTCTCAAATCAGGAGAGATTGATGGCTCACACCAGGACAGGCCTGGTAGTGTATCTCCTTAATCTCTTCCCCTAAACAGCACCCAGGAAAGTAGTCAGAATACATCACAGGGGCAGGAAAGATGGCTCAGTGGGGAGAAGCACTTGCTGCCAAGACTGATAACCTGGGTTCAATCCCCAGGACCCACACAGCAGAGGGAATGAACCAACTCCCAACCAAAGATGTCCTCCACACACAAGCTGTGGTACACAAGTGTACACATGTGTACACACACACACATGCATGTGCACATACACACAATTAAATGTAATTTTAATTATTTTTAAAAAAGAACGAATAACCCAGGAACCCAGGAACAGGATCCAGTTTAACCCTGAGTGATTGGCAGTAGACAGTCCATCTTTCTGGAGGACCTGAGATTACAGCCCACCAGGCCAGGTTTCCCTCCCTGTCTTCATCTGAGTTCTTTGCAAAAATTGTTTTAAACAGGCACACTTAGAGCCCAGCCTCAGGAAGAGCACTCACTACTACGCCCAACATCCTTGTCTTTCCCATGCTCCTTCTTGCTTCATCTCGCCTGCTCCGGAAAATAAGGGTGTCCTTGATGGAATCACACAAATGCTTTCTAAATCCATTCCCTTCCCTTCCCCGTGTGGTGCTCCCCGCCTCACTTCCTTTGGAGCTTGCTCAGTTCCAGGGGTCCTAAAGGCAGATGGGAGTCCACTTCCCCTTTATCCCTCTTCCATCCCACCCCCAGCTCTCCTTTCTCTCCCATTACATACTAACTAACCAGGCCCAATACTGCTTGGCTTCTGAGATACATACACTAGATGGGTCAGTCCAGGGTGGAATGGCTGTAGACATCCATCTACCATTTCCTGCCTGCAGAGACTACTTCCTGAGGAACTGCTGGCTGTCAATAGATGCTGGAGGAGGAGGAAGAGGAGTCTGTCTTGGGATGTAGGCACTGGTGAGGCCTCATGCTCTGATGAACAGCTCAAACTCACCATCGGTTTGTTACCAAACAAAAACAAGACAAAAAGTCATGAAATCAAGAAGGGGACTTCTTGAAGGGGGTGGCCAGAGAGAAATGGAGATGAGAAGGTTGAGGGAGTAATTAAAATGCATTATATACATGTGTGACATTGTCAAAGAACAAATTTGATATTAAAAACTATATGCCATGTGTGGTAGCGCACACCTTTCTTTGGACCCAGCATTTGGGAGGCAGATCTCTATGAGTTGAAGACCTGCCTGGTCTACATAGTGAATTCCAGGTCAGCCAGGGCTACATAATGAGACCCTGTCTTAAAAAAAATAATAATAAATAGGGCTGAAGAGATGGCTCAGAGGTTAAGAGCACTTACTGTTCTTCCAGAGGTTCCAAGTTCAATTCCCAGCAACCATATAGTGGCTCATAACCATCTATGATGACACCCTCTGTATACTGTATGCATAATAAATAAATCTTAAAAATAAATAAATATTTTTTTTTTTTACTATTTTGTTATGTTTCTCAAAAAAGACCCCTTCTGGCCTGCAACAACCTCTTAGTGCCCCACATCCCTGAAGGGTCTCTCTGCTGTCTTTTCTCCTTCATTTCCCCACTCACAGATCAGTGAATCATCCTTAGAGACAAAGCCAGTATACTCTTTCCTCCCTTTTGTGTGGGTGGCAGCGCTATCCACAGGGCCTTTGGGAGAGCTGAACAGGGAACAGAGGCCGGCATGGAGAGGTCAGAAGGAAGCCCAGGCTAGAGGTGTGAGCCTTGGCATGAAGCGCTAAATGGATTACATCTCGATCTGTGGCTCGGAGGGCCTTGGGGCAGCTTAGCTCTGAGTGGAGAAATGAAATAAGAAACAGAAGGCAAAAGAAAGAAAAGTCAACGGGTTCCTGGTGGGATTTTTCTTCCAGGGGATTTGAGAAGCTACAGAAAAGAAAGCCTGAAGGATAGATGCTTGCTTGGAGATGGAGCTGCCAACGGTGCCAGCTCCGGGTCTCAGTGAGAGGTGCGGGTCTTTTTTTCTAGAGCTCTGCAGCATTTAGACCAGTTCATCTGGGTAACTCGGGAGACAAGCACTTGGGGCAACCCTGGGCAATAATAAAGGCAATCCCATCCATCAGAGCTTCTATGGTTGTATTTCCCTGTAAACTGAAGACATTCTGGGTATATAAAGGCCAAGAATGAATGATCACCGGAAGAAGGGCCAATACTATTGGGTCCTTTCAGTTTGACAGATCATAAAATAAGAAAACAAGAGTCTTATTGCTCTAAGATCTACCTGGGTCTCAGAAAGGCTCCAAAATTTGGACTCATAAACCAGCTACACTTCATCCTTCCTTTGACACTGGCTGGGATCTCTAGTCCCTGGGAAGGCAAACAATGTCCTTAGTAGGCTCTGGGCCAGGGGGCTTGAAGAACTTTCCAGATTTCATAAAAGTCTATGGATCAGGGTTCATCCCAACTATCCTGTGTATCACTGACCTAAAATGGAGTAACTCAAACCTGTTTCCCACTCCCCAGAGATATGTGTGATTAGATAAAATAAGGACAGAATACGTGTGAGTATCTGCTATACTGGGATGGCTGCCCAGAAAGGAAATGAGTATCGGGAATGGGACAGCCCTGTGTGCCCCCTCCCTACTGAGGGGCTGTGAGCTTAGCTGTGTGCTGGAGCAGAGTTACCTCAGAGCACAGGTGCTAGCCAGTTCGAGGTGATCTTTCAGAGGTGACAGGCCTTTTGCACAGTTCTGTTCTTACAGCCTGATGCACTTTGTGCAATATCATCATGTTTTCAGACCTTCTATCTTGAAGGAGGGTTAGGAGACCCAGCAGATCAGGATCTGAACTAAATTTAACTCCAAGAGTCTAACTCCTCCTCAGCCTTCATCTTCCTCCAGACACAAAGAAGATTCTTCCCAGGAGTTTTTCTTCCAAATCATCCACATTACAGAAGGATGTGGAGGATGGTGGTGCGTGCAGAAGGTCTGCAGGGAGTTACAATCCCAAGTCAGCAGCATCTCTCCTAGTGTGCAATAGGGGCATTCCAACGACTGTGGAACACCCTTTTCAACAGTGTCCAACAAAGCTATCTGCATTGGACATGTGGGAACATCGAGTCACCACGCCCTCTAGGCCTCTGTACTGTCAAAGTATACAGAAGGCATGTTCCAAGAAGACGTAAGTACACTGTGGCTGGACTGACGTCACCTGCAGAGCTTGATAGACTAGACAGTGCATGCTCATCAGAGTTTAACCTTACCTTCAACCATAACAGGGTTTATGCCTTCTCTTTTTGTGTAACTTAAAACCCCAAAATAGGCTGGGGGGGGTCTAGATCAGTCCATAAAGGAGTAGCCTACCATGGATAAAGCCTGGGTTTGATCCCTTGCATCTCACACTCCACATTCCTGTACTCCCAGCTCCTGGGACATGGAGGCAAGAGGATCAGGAGTTCAAGTCATTACACAGTAAATTAAGTCAGCCTAGACTACATAAGACCCTACCTATTAATCCCCCAGCACTTGAAAGGCGAAGTTCAAGGCCAGCCTGGTCTACAAAGTAAGTTCTAGGACAGCCAGGTGTTACACAGAGAAACCCTGTCTTGGGGTGGGGATTGGGGGTGGAAATCAATGAAAGTGGAAAGCCAAGCCATTTGTATCTACTAGAACCAATGACAAGGCTCAGAAACACAGCCATCCCCCCACACACGTCACACAGCCAAGCCTGTGTCTGATTCCTGACACTTGAAATTAAAGAATGTTTAAAAAGAATTCTACTGCCTTTCCCAAATGTGTGCCATTAAAGCGGACAATGAGAACAAGTCAATCTTAAAGACACAGGGTACCTACCTCCTGCCTTCATTCATTCAGCGATTCACCAAATGACAGCTAAGCTAGGTCCTAGGGACAGAAAAGCACAGACAGCCACTGTCACTGCCTTCCAGAGTCTTTGTGCTGTAACCAGCCACAGTGAAGTATTTCCATTATGGAATGGGGGAAAGGCATGGGCAGAACTGAGGGGCCAAGGGTCGGTGTGGACAGCACCACCTGAAGGTCAACAAGGACCACAAAAGAGAAAGGGCACTTGGGCTGTCTGGAGGGGACAGGCAGATGTGGACCCAGTGTGTCTACTGGAAGTAGACAGGGGATAAAGGACGGACCATTGACCTGCTGATCCACAACAGCATATGAAGTTTATTGAGATGTCGGAGGACTCAAGGCAGGATGAGGTTACCTCTCTGTGCACAGGGATGCAGAGCATCCTTAGTATTCCATGGTAGTACACATCTGCAATCCTAGCTTTCAGGAGACTGAGGGAGGAAAACCAGGTTCTAAGTCAGCCTAAGGAGACTCTCTTTCTCTCAAGAAAAAAAAATAATAACTCATTAATTATTAATTAACTAAAGCATTCTTTCAGACTGAGAAATTCACTCACATCTCTCACACTGAGGCTGTCACCCAAAAGCCAGGACATCTGCAGGGCATCCACAGATGCGTTCATCATAGGCTGGAAGCCCCATAAAGCCATATGCAGAGGTTCACACTTGGGTGCATCTGTTCCTAGGGAGCTGATCCACAGCTTCCAGAAGATTCTTGAAAGGGGCTATGACTGTCACAAAAAGGTAATGAGAAAATGCCCAGCAAAACACTGTGTGGCGTGAATACCTGACTGCAGTGTTAAGATGGGTTTTCCCCTCCCTGTCTCCTGCATGTAGCTGGGTTCCTGACATGTAAAGGGTAGGTAGGGTTCAGGACAGAGCTATAGAGAGCACAGGTACAGTACGGTGTTAAGAGATAGGCAGGGAAGATCATTTTCATCAGCAAAACAAACATCTGTGTATACTGGCCATCAGGCACTAGGCTAGGCTTTAAAAAAAAAAAAAAAAAAAAATCTTTGAGAAGAATGTCTTCCCAGACTCTTGTTCCCTGGGCCAATACTGCAAATCGAAGTCCCTAAATGTAGACATAAGCTACCCAGGGCAATTCGCTGCAATCCCCAGATCAGGCTCAAACTTTAGCTGGCAGTTGCCTAGCAACAGGTAACCCCTAAGACATATCACCAAACCCAGATGTCCAAAGGTCATTTTGTGGACACACTGGTTCTAAAAACTAGTCCACCACAAGCCTGTCTGCCACAGCTCTGTGAAGCTATTGGATGAAGGTGCAGACCCGACCATGCAAAGGAGGCTGGGAGGGGGGAGCCGGGAGGCTGGCGGATAGCTGCATGTTTGCCCACCACTGCAGAGTAGCAGGCAGAAGGCAATAGCTGCCTCTTCACTTCCTCCTTCACATCACACCAGCAATTAATCTGCCAAGAAGTTGCTCAGCTGAGCCCAGCCATGCCTAAATAAAGATACACTGAGCAGAACCTATCTCCAGCCTGCCCTGAAGCCAGCACCCTTAACAGCCAGGAGGATCTGTTATGCCATGTATGATGCTCCCAGCTACTGAGGAGGAGAAGCAGGATCCCCTAAGTCCCCTAAGCCCCGGCTAGGCAACATAGGAAGAATCATTGGTTTTGTCGTCTTTGGTTGGTTGGATGTTTTGCTTTTTGGTGTCTTGTTTTGTTTAAGACAAAGTTTCACTATGTAGCCCAGAATGGTCTAGAATTCATAGAGACCGCTCTGCCTCTGCCTCCTAAATACTGGGATTAAAGGTGTGTACCACCGGGCCTTGCTCCATCTGTTATTTTAAAAACAAAAAGCACTAAACTGTGTGAGGCTATGGTGTGGGCTGGGTGGTAAACCTCAAACTAGAACTCAAAATGAACCCAGAGAAACAGGTTTTAACCAGTTCCCGCTGCCTGGTACCCTCAGAGCAAGCACAGGGGATCAAAGGGCCTCAGGGTCTACAACTCAGAACTTCTTTCTACTTTTTTAAAAAAGATTTATTTATTTTTATTATGTATACTGTATATAGAAAAGGGTACCAGATGTCATCATAGATGGTTGTGAGCCACCATGTGGTTCCCAGGAATTGAACTCAGTAGCTCTGGAAGAACAGTCAGTGCTCTTAACTTCTGAGCCATCTCTCCAGCCCTATTTTCTTATCTTTCTTTCTTTTTTTTTTTTTTGTTTTTTTGTTTTCTTTCTTTTATTTATTTTTCTTTAATGAAAAGCTCATAAATTCCATCATCTAAAAGTCAAGTGAAATTTAAGTTTTCAAAGACAAAGTCTATGATGCAAACCATCACAGGACTCAGAACTAAAGTGAACCTTCTCTGGAATCTACCCTCCCGTCTTTGGGAAAGGTCTTGGGGGTCAGGGGCAAATAAACATACCCATCTCAAAGCTGTTCAGGAGGAGCAAATGCAGAAATCAAACAACAACAAACAAGGGGATATAAATCTAGATAAAATATTAAAATCATTAAATGGCTGCTGCTCCCTGAAGATTGGGAAAAATGAAGAGAGTTAATTAAAAGCAATCTCCATGCACTGCTGAGCCGGCCAGCCCTGATAAATCAACAGCTGGGGCTGCTGTGGAGGGCAGACAGAGGCTGGATCCGGGGCTCTGCCACAGAGATGCCTGTGATGGTGAAGTGAACACAGGGACTGAAGTTTCATGTTTTATTAAATATTTTATGACTGCTGAATAAAGTTGTTCTTTAGAGAGAGAGAGAGAAAATGATGGGCTGAGAGAACAGACTAGCGAGATGCTCCTTATGGATGAAGAAGTATGTTTGATTTCCAAACTCACTTAGGGCATTTCTAATACTGTCCCCCAAATGCAAAGGCAGATAAAACATTGTCTTGGAGAACCTCTCTGCAAAAGCTCAGGGGTTGTGGAAAACACTACCTAGAGAGGAGACAGAAGTAAGGAAGAGACAGAAAGCAAGGACGGAAAAGATGTTCCAACTTCCCATTGATAATCCAATCGAGACTTCTAATACAAAACTAAAGTCAGCAGAAGATAGACTGCCCTCCTCATCTTCCTTACTTCCCTGAGTCCTTTTTTTTTTTCTGCAGTCAAGTAAGTTTAACGACTCTATTATTATTTTAAATGTTTTACAATGCTCAGAATTTTCAAGCCCAGTTGAAGTCAAAAGACCGGCCATGTTTTAGGTGTTAGAAGATGGACCCCTTCTCTGTTCTAAGGGAAACCCTCAGTCCCTTCCTGATGAAAATATAATCAAGGGAAATGATTGGGGGGAGTGTTTTTTTCTCCTCCATAGAACTGGGATTGGAAGGGGAGTGTGTGCGTTGGGGAAACATAAGGACTTATGCATTTGGATATGCATTTTAATTAGGTGGACAGAAGCAGCCGCCTGTTAATTTTTCTTGCTTGTTTCCACTTAGCATTCATCACAGGCAGAACCACCATAGAGCGCTCCCACGATAATAGATGGTTCTGCATTGGCTAAGTCCTCAGGGAAAATAATTAGCGAGAGAGAATATATTCTCTCCACTCCCAATGCCCCAGATACCCTGCCCTCCCCCACCTCCAGCAGCAGTTGCCTCCCCTCTCCCCATGCCACCCCACCTCAATGACAGTGGTTACAGTGGGAGAGGGAGGCCTAGGGGAACTGTCAGCCTCCTGCTTCATAGGCACTGACTTTACCAAAGAGTGGAGGCTAGAAGCAAAAACAGAAACCAGGTCCTTCTGGAAGTAGATGCTCCTCAATCCAGACAGGGAGGCCATTTGGCTTATAATAAGCATTTGGCCAAGACAGGATGAAGGATGTTCCTAAATCAGACCCAGTGAGACTACCCCAGCTGGACTCAGCTCACAGAGATCCATGGAAAGCCATTGCTTGGGGGATGATGGGAGTAGAGTGGGCTTTCTACTTAGTTGGCTTCTGTGTAATAAAAGACCCCTGGAGCTCGATTCAAGGCTGTATCTCAAGCACTTCCAGGGCTAGAAAACAAGATGAAACTTAGTGGTTCAAACCCATCATCACCTTTTACTTCTAATTTTTTTTTGTTGTTGTTGTTGTTGTTGTTGTTGTTGTTTAATATTTATTTATTTATTTGCCTTGGTGTTTGCCTAGAACTGGGAACTGGAACTACAGACAGTTGTGAGCTGCCATGTGGGTGCTGGGAATTGAACCCTGGTCCTCTGGAAGAGCAGTCAATGCTCTTAACCACTGAGCCATCTCTCCAGGCCCCACTTCTAATTTTCTATAAATAAGATCTTCTTTTTCTTGACCTCCCACATCAACAGTTTGCCTCCCTTGCTCCTCCTTGTTCCTTTATCGCCTTGATGGAAGGGGCCAGAGCTTGGCTGATGACCCAAGTCCACACTCCAAGGAAAGCTCCTCCCCACCCCCACCCCTCTACCTGCTGACTCAGTTCTGGGCCTCCAGAGGTAAATGGGGGCTTTTCTTGATCTCATCATCTCACCTGCTTCAAATTTAAACCATGTGAAACCCCTCTGAGCTCCCGGGACTACTGAGGCACAGAGGGAGGAGCAAGGTTTACATTTCCTAGAGGAACAAGGATTAGATATGATGCCAGTGATGTGTCCTAGATTCAGCCTTTTGGATAATGTTTAATCAGCCAGCCATGGTGGGACAGACCTCTGACCCCAGTGACACAGAAAGCAGACCCAGAAGATACAGAAGATACCTGGAAAGCTCTGCTCTCAGAAGAACCATGTCAAGTATGTGGCTTAACAGAAAATTCACCTAACGTGGGACAGACCCTGGGTCTCATCTCCAGCAACACACACATCTAATAGGTTAGGTACCATTGACACTGAGAAGTCCTCTGTCTAAGACACAAAGGTTTAGCTCTCCCAGAAATACCTCATGTTTGGAGTTTCCACTTTCTTCCTTTTTTTTTTTTTCAATGTGAATTGGTGCTTTGCCTGCATGTATAACCGTGTAAGGGTGTCAGATCTTGGAATTCCAGACAGTTGTTAGCTGCCATGTGGATGCTGGGAATTGAACTCAGGTCCTCCGGGAGAACAGTCAGTGCTCCTAACCTCTGAGCCATCTCTCCAGCCCCTGGAGTTTCCACTTTCTGAAAAATTTTCATCTTTTTTTTTTTTTCCCACTTGGGCCCTTGAAGGATAAGCAGGGTATCTTGGGCTGGAAGAAAAGAATAAATAAAAGGAAATATAGACTCTCCTCATCATGTAGTTTTGCAATTTGTTTCCTGGGTTGTTTGGGGGGTTTTGTTTTGGATGGTTTTGATTGTTTGTGTGTGTGTGTTATTTCTGTGTGTGTGTGTTTATTTCTATGTGTCTATGTATGTTAGGCAAATTCAGATGTACCCCAGGCTCACTTCTCACTCTGTATCTGAGGATAGTCTTGAACTCCTAATCCCCTGCTTCCACTTCCTGAGTACTGGCACAGGATCATGCATCGATGGAGTTCAAACTCAGGGCTTCCTATATTAACCAACACTCAACCAACTGAGCAACATCTTTAGGCATCTGCTGTTATTTTACTTGTTTTGTATGAGACAGTCTCATTTTGCAGCTCAGGCTGACCTTGAACTCCCAAGTGAGCCACCACTCTTGACTCTTAGTCTGTCCTATCATTCCAGGTGTTCCCTCCCTCACATGGTGACAGATCCCCTCATAAGGAGTTCCTACCATAAGGCAAAGGGCAAGGGGCCACTAGGGGTAACTAGGGATGGGAGACTCTGGATTTCCATAATGGTGTGCCTAGAAAAGAGGTGGTAAAGAAGCTAAATTCTATAACACTACTTAGCATTGTCTGGGGTGTTATAGTGTAGGGACCGCCTCTACCATCTAGAACTGAGTCCAAAAACAAAGACAATCTAGTCCTCTACCCTAAAGAACTGAACACAGAGACTCAAGCAGTTACTAATAAAAATGTTCATAGCAGCTTTACTTGCAACAGCCAAGGATGGGAATGACCCAAGTGTCCACTTACAGATAAATGGATAAACAAAGGGTGGCCTATACATACAATGGCCATATAAAGGAATGAAGGTCTGACATGTACTACAACATGGATGGCCCCTGAGACACTGAGCAGAGTGATATAAGCCAGACACAAAAGGGCGAATACTCTCAGTTTCCATTCATCTGAAATCCCTAGACAGAAGCAAGTTGATGCTTCTAACTGTGGAAGCAAGGTATAAGGGATATAACTCAGTTGCTATTAAGCACTGAACCTGAGGGCTTGTCCAGTCAAGCCACTACTCTCCTACTGTGCTATCTCAGCCAGCCCAACAAGGTGTTTAATAGTATACATAAAGTTTTGTTTGGAGTGATAAAAAAAAAAAAAAAGCCCTAGAAATAGCGATTTAATGTGGGCTAGAGAGATAACTAAATGAATAAAAAGTACTTGCCTGACAACCTGAATTCAGTCTTCGGCACCCATATGATAGACAAAGAGAACTGACTTCCACAAGTTGCCCCCTGACCTTCAAAAGCACATGGCACACTAGTTCATGTGTCTCTGTGTGTATATGTGCCCACACACAATAGTAAACATTATTGCTATGTACTTAACACCACTGAACTGTATGCCTTAGAAAGGTGTTTTCTATATTATGCATATCTTATCACAGATTTTTAAAAGTAAAGGGGATGTCTGTCTGTCTGCTGGAGATGAACTATTTTGTTTTTCTTTTAAGAGTCAGAATTCACATGTTGGCTTTTGTGAATTTGCTGATAAATTCTGCAGGCCCTTCCTCCTTCAGACTTGTAGAAAATTGCCAAGGGAGATTTCAGCCACAGAAAAACCTGATAATAATCCCCCAGTGGAGGCTGTGATGTCAATAAAGGGAAGTCAATGAAATTCCAGTCTAGAAGCTGCTGATGCCTGCACGGGTGTAAGCAAGTTCCTAAGTGTCAGTCGGGCACCTCAATTTCCCCAGCACTA
Organism: Sigmodon hispidus; assembly: GCA_004025045.1. Lineage (NCBI taxonomy): Eukaryota > Metazoa > Chordata > Mammalia > Rodentia > Cricetidae > Sigmodon > Sigmodon hispidus. Next base: position 223,848 of record PVIH01001118.1, on the reverse strand, counting down.
ACACAGGCTTCACTAGAGGAAGCTCGGTGAGACATCAGTACAGGCCCACAAACTTGGAGTCACCTAGCAACCAAGTTCTTGTGGTTGTGCAAATGAAAAAAGAAGCAAGCACTGTACTTGCTTGTCACTTGGGCTAGGTACCATGGTAAAATGATGGCTAGATGAAATCCAAAGGATCAGCTTAAGGCTTGGTTCCCTTTTCTCTAACCCCAATATAGAGGAAGAGGAAGAGGAGGAGGAAGGAGGAGGAAGAAGAAGAAAAAAGAGGAGGATGTTCTCAGTAATTTCATTTTTTTTTTCCACATCTCTCCAGATGTGAAATTTCCATTATCTGAGTGTCTTAGGTTTGTTTTTGTTTTGTTTCTGGCTGTCCTGAAACTCACTCTGTAGACCAGTTTGGCTTTTAACTCAGAGATCCACCTGCCTCTGCCTCCTGAGTTCTGGGTTTAAAGGTGGGCGCTACCACCTTCCAGCTGGGTGCTTTTAAATAGCAAAATAGGCCAGCTGGTCTCCTGGCTGGTCTCTCCTTTCTCCTAGGCCTCTAGTGGCAGGGGGGAAAAAAAGCCCACCTTCTGAACAGCCAGGTCCTCAGTCTTAGATCCTGAGAAGGGATGGGGTGTCCCATCATGTTAGAACCCCCAGTGGAGGGGCTGGAGAGATGACTCAGTGGTTAAGAGCACCATCTGCTCTTCCAGAGGACCGGGGTTCAATTCCCAGCACCCACATGACAGTTCACAGCTGTCTGTAGTTCCAGTTCCAGCAAACACCAAGGCAAATAATTAAATAAATAAAAAAGTTAAAAAAAAAGAACCCCCCCAGTGGAAGCCTTATGTGGCAAAACTGGACCCCAAAAAAATGAAACTAGAGAGGCTTCCAGATCTTATGGCTCCCTCTAGAAACAAGAGCCTGGCCACTAACTGTCCTTCTCACCCAAAATGACTGAAGGAAGAGCTAGGAAAGTTTTTGGTTTGATTTCCGTTTTGTTTTGTTTCATTCTCGGTGGGAGAAGATTTGCTGTCTGAGACAGAGTCTCACTGTGTAGCCCTGACTGTCCTGGAACTCACTCTGTAAACCACAAGGGCCTAAGATGCCCACACAGAAGAGACCTGCCTCCAACTGCTGGCGTTAAAGGTGTGTGCCACCACACCAGACTGAAAGCCAGGACAGTTTTGACTTGGAGGGAATTATAGGATCAAGTGCATCTCCTCATCTTAAAGGAACAGAAAGGTCAGGGAATGTCACCATGCAGAGCTAGCCTAGGAAGGCTCTGAACTTCCTGTGAGCCTCTCTACCCTTACTCCAAAGTCACCAAAGCTGCCACAGGCACTGGTTAGAAAGGACAGTCTGCAATGAAGACAGGGAAAGGGTTAGAAACAGGAAAAGTGTGCTGGTAGAGATTTCAACTACGCGTGTTACACACAGCAGGTTTTCCAGATGAGGAAGACAAAACATCTGGACCACAGCAACCTGAGTGACCACAGTTGCTAGAATTGGGCAGGCCAGGGATAAAGGTGATAGGTAAGTGGAGAATTAGACATGCTGTTATTGTTTTCCAACTTCAGCAGACCTCATGGGGTCCTGAGTCTGAGCCCCTCCCTCATCTCAGCCTCCATCAGCTTCTCTCGCTTCACAAACACAGGACCCAGACATTCTCCACACTCCACTGGCCTAGTCTCCTCCCCTCCCCCATCAACACCTCCTAACTCCTGCTTTTTAAAACCCTAATGCAAATCACAGGCTTCAAAAAAAAGAAGAAAAAATACCTTCCCTTGGTGACAGTTTTATGAGACTAGCTCTGTTCATCCATATGGTTTGACAGACTGTGAAACACCAGTAACCTGACCAATAAGAAAAACAAACAGCACACCTCATCCCTTCCCAGTCACTCAGGCAACTAGAAAACTTGAGAACTGGAAACCGTTCATCCTGTGGGCTCTTCAGCAGTCAGACATCTCTAGAGTTCCAGACCACACAGTGGTTTTATCTACTCACCCATCCTCTGCTCTCTACCCCAGGCCACTTTATTTTTCCTTGTTAAATACCTTCATAGTTAAAGACTATTTAAAATAGGGTCATGCTTATATAAGACTCCCCTTGGAAAATCACAGTAGGGTAAAAAATATTTCAGGGCTTGTGGGATTTTTTTTGGCCTGGGGTTTGCCACATTTGGCTACATTTCTGCCTTCGAGTGACTTTCAAAACACCCAAAAACCACAAAAGTTACTTTGCTGAGGTTGGGATAATAAACAGCCTCCCCTCCCCCCCCATCCTGGGGCCATTTTATGAAGCAGCCCCCACTGCCACTTCCATCAACAGGGCTGCAGTTAAAAAACTGTATGCCAGCCTCAGTTTCTCCTTTTTTCGGGATGCATACTCAAAACAAAGCATGCTGAGCATGCATTATATGTTTGGCACTGATCTGAAATGGTTCTAAAACAGCTTGAGGGGTTATGGTTTTTCGAGGATAAATCTGAATTCCAGCTACCTGAGTGGTTCCAGAGAGTCAAGAGACAATGTAAACCTTCCAAGCCAGTCACCATGGAATCCCAGTCTGCTGTATGGGTCTCAGATGTCCCTCAGGAGGTCTGCAGACCAGCCTGTTTTCAAAGGTTTACCCTGTGACAATGCTTCCACTTAGATTCTGATAGAAATTGATGTCCTTTGTGGATACAAACATCCCATGGAAAAAAATGATGTGTGTTAATGAAGGGGTTTTTAAAAAAGATTTAGTGTGTATGTGTGTTGTGTGCATGTGTGTGTGTTTCTGCAGAATCCAAAAAAAATGATGTCAACTAATCCCTTGAGCTTGTATTACAAGCAGTTTGAGATGTTTGCTCTGTGTGGATGCTAGGAACCAAACTCAGGTCCCCTGGAAGAACAGCAAATGCTTTTAACTGGTGAGCATCTCTCCCTACAGCCCCTTTTATTTTTACACTTGTAAAAGCAGAGAGAGAGATTAGCACTCAAGCATCTGTTGGCTTCAAGGGTCCCCTTTTCCATAAAGAACTAAAATTATGCCCATAAAAGGCTGCAAATTCACAAAGCCCAAACCCTAATGTTGTCCACTTAGTCCCTAACCACCCCTTCCCCAACCAAAATAGCCAAGACAAGATTAGGACCAGGAATGTAGCCCCTGGCCCTTCCTCTCTGATAACTCAACTGGCTGCCACAGAAAAAATAAGGTCTGGCTTCTAACTTTCACAGGTCTCCAAACCACTTTAGATTAGAGCACACATTATCCCCATCAGAAAAGGGACAGAAGAATGAAGATTGAGGTCTATACACATGAGCCATGTTGGATCTCGACTAAGTAAACATTTACTTCTCTCATAGTTATGTCCTTAATAATAAAGCAGGATATCAACACTGACCTCCAAGCTATGGTAACTCTTTACAAAGTAAAATTTTGTTACAACCCTGTACACATGGGGGCTGGAGAGATGGCTCAGCAGTTAAGAGCCCTGACTGCTCTTACTGCTCTTCCAGAGGACCTGGGTTCAATTCCCAGCACCCACATGGCAGCTCACAACTGTTTGTAACTCCAGGATCCAATACCCTCACGAAGACATATATACAGGCAAAACAGTAATAAAAATAAATAAATTTTTAAAAAACACAACTATGTACATGCGATCATAGTGGTAAGTATGACTAAACATTGTTTATAATCAAATAATTAAAGTATTAAAGCTCTAACTAGAGTAATTAAGTAATGATAGCATTTATTTCTCTCTGAGCTTGGAGTTATAAAAATAGATGCATATGTACATGATCAAGTCTGGCAGAAGGTGGCAGGCATTCCCAGATAAATGCTACAGCTAGAGTTTGGAAAAGTCACCGAGAGATTGCACTGTCTAAAGTGCTGATGGCAGATATGGAAGAAGGTGATGTACCTAAACTAGACTATGAAGGTTAGAGCTTACAATCAAAGCATTATAGGGAGGAGACCGGGCTCAGTAAGTAAGTAAGCCTGCTTGCTTCCAAACCTGGGCTGAGCTCAGTCCCCAGAACTCATCATAAAAAGAGAGGCTTGGGACTGGAGAGATGGCTCAGCGGTTAAGAGCACCGTCTGCTCTTCCAGAGGACCCGGGTTCAATTCCCAGCACCCACATGGCAGCTAACAACTGTCTGTAGTTCTAGTTCCAGGCAAAACACCAACGCAAATAAATAAATAAAGTTAAAAAAAAAAAAAAAAAAAAAGGCTCGGCTCCAAAGTTGTCTTCGGACTCTGACACACATATACACATACTTACACTTCTACCAGCAACTCATCTGATCAAGATACACATACATAATATAGTCCATTTTATTTACAGGCACTCTTTATGTAGCTCTGCCTGTCCTGGAACTCACTATGTAGCCTAGGCTAGTCACAAACTCACAAAGACCCTCCTGCTTCTGTCTTCCAAGTGCTGAAATTAAAGGCATGTGACACCATGCCCAACCAAAATAAGTATTTTTTTTTAATTTAAGCATTTTATTTCCTAAGTTTACAGAAATCAACAAGTATACAATAGGTAACTTGCACACATGCTTTTATCAAATCTCTATGTGCCCCTTACCTGTGGACACAGAAATTAAGGATTTCCAACAATCTGCACTCAGACAATGTAGTTACTAACTTAAATAGCACGCAAGTCCCATTTACACATCATACATGTCCGTCTGTGCTTTTGAATTCTATTTGTCCAGATGAGACTGCTTCGTAGTAGGGCCACCTGCCGAGTTCCCTTTCTGATCTAATCTGTCCAGGCAGCTCCTGTTTCTGCCTCTAACACCCTGTGGGGCAGTAACAAGAAGTTAAAGGCTACACGGGAGAAGCCAGACTGTCAGCTTCAGAGAGGACCGAAAGCAGCAAGGAGGAAAGGGGGAGCTGAGGGGAGATCAAAGACAGCCAGGAAGAAAGGCTAACTACCAAGAAAGGCTGTTTCAGGCGCTTGGGATCCTACCCCATTGGAGACACCCCACCCCCACCCCACGCAAAGCAAAAAGATTCAAGTTAGCCATCCAGTCACCCAGTGAATTGAATTATTGAATGCCCCACATGGAAAAAAAAAAAAAGATAGCATGATGAAAAGTAACCTATAGTCTAAGAAGGCAGAACCCTGTACAAGGTTGCATGAAAGAAACCTGAGCTGGCTTCTTCTACACACCGTAACTATGCTACTTATCAGGCAGTCCTAGAGGAAATCTTTGTGTGACCAGTTTCTGTAGGGGGCGTACGTGATGTTGCCTTTTTAAGACGAGAGAGAGAGAGACTGCACGAGCACGGAGAAAATGCTAATGCGGTTTGGAGCTCCGGTTCATTGTCAGGAGGGGCACACAAGGATAAACACATAAGCTCTCCAAAACCTCCTCCTCCCTGCGCCCCCATCCATCCCTTCGGCTTGATGTGGTCGCTGCGCTTTGTTCTAATTTAGCCCATGCATAATTTATTCACGTGTGTTTTGTTTCCTGATAAGCAACTTCTAAAAACAAATGAAATATATAAAATGTTTTATTAAACAAGTTGTTTTAAAAATAATAATAGTAGTAATAATAAAAGCAGATGACGTCGGTCTCTCAGTAACGACGCATGTTCTCCTGCGTGCGGAGTTTTTAAAATGTCCAGGCTGCAAAAAGCTTGGCTGTTGAGGTTATTGTTTACACTGCTAGCCCTCGGGGTGGGGCGGGGGGAAAGAGGATGGGATGCAAAAGGGGGCGGCTAATTATAAAGTGACCGCTCCGACTCCCGCCTAGGAAAGACAGGAAAGGAAAGGGTGTTGTGTGTGAGCTCTCGTGTACCAAGACGAAGTTACAAATGCATGCCACGGCAAGTGTTTCCAATTATTAAGGAGTACACGTGTAATTCAGAACTAATTTCACTACCGAGATTATCCACCTTCTTGCTTCTCTGTCCCTTCCCCCACTACTCTTACACACGCACGTTTCAGTGTCCAAAAAAAAAAAAAAAAGTGAACGCATCTGGGGAACCCTGGAGCGTGGAGATCCTGCGCACGCCCGAGTGTAAGCCCGCTCCGGGTCATCAAGGATACGGCTTTCCCAATAAGAATAAGGAACCCCATACACATAGCAAACAGATCTTTCAGACTTGAGTTTACCAAGCAACATCAGCTCGGCTACGTGATTTCGGCTGGAAATGAGGAAATTGCAAATCAGCTGTGTGGGTTCTGGAGAAAGTCCGGCATCAGCGGTGTGGCGGCGAGAGTCGGCGAGGACGCGACGAAGTTACGCCCATTTATTCTGCCATAAAACATTTTCTCCCTTAGGTGAAATACTGTCGCGAGTGCAAAGTAGCTAAGCTTCCGAGCGAGAACTGGAGCCAGGAATTAGCATCAAGCTCAGTCTCCAATGTCTTCTTTACGGCAATATCTTGTGGAAACTCCGAGATCTGGGACATCCCTACCCTATTCCTGGTTGCTGGCTGGTACAAACGCAGCGGGTTCTCCCTAGGCGTTTCTTGACACTAGGAATCTCCCCCCTCCCCCCCCCCCCGCGTGCGCGCCGCCCAGCAGCTCTCCAAAGCAAACCATGTTTTTGACTCTAGAAGCCAGGGGTTAGGATGCTGTGGCGAGCAGTTAAAAGAGCTAGGGTTGCCCACTGCCACACATTGGAAAGAACTGGCATGAAACACCCACGCGCACCCTCCTACTCCCAGAGGCTTTCACACGGGCGAGGAAGTCCTAGTACACCCGGCACCGACCCAGAGCCCACGCTGTGCTGCGATTCCCAGAGATCTACCCTCTGCCAACATCCCTTCCAATAGCGCCCCTTGAGAGCCACACTAGTTTTCCGAGGCCACCTCCGGCTCCGCGATCGCCCGCGGACTTTGGTGGCTTCACATTCTTGGTCCACCGACTGGAAGGAGGGAAGGAAGGAAGGATCCAAAGGAAGGAAGAAAGGAAGGAAGGAAGGAAGGAAGGAAGGAAGGAAGGAAGGAAGGAAGGAAGGCAGGCAGGCAGCTCTGACCGTAGATCCGCTCCCTCTAGTCCTAGCGCAGCCCGCCCCCCTCTGTCCGCTCAAAGTCTCCGGGAGGCACCTGCCCCTCGCTGTCGCCAGAGCCTTGTACAGCCTCCGCCTGCCTCGGCTTTTCACCCAGAGCAAGCAAGCACACCATTCATCAGTCCTACAGCTTCCCTGCCTCCAAATCAACCTCCAAGTTAATCCAGATCGTTAATTTACTACAACCAGTTCTCCCACAAATGAGTAGACACACCGGCGACCGCCCGGAGCGCCTCCCTGATCCCCCGGCTGCTTGAGTGGAAAAGCCTGGGGCAAGCACCTGGGCCCCAGGACTCCCGAGACCCGCCGCTCCGCGCTCAGTCCTTCCAACTCCGGAAGGTTTTCTCAAACTCCCAGTGAGAGCTCGGAAGGCAGAGCGAACGCCCAGCAAACTCCGCAGCGCAGCGGTCGGTCATCCCGCCCGGGCGGACGAGCAGCGAAGCCGGGAAGCCTCGGGCTTGAGCGCAGGGCTCAGAGGAGCGCACGACGCGGCCCCTGCCCGGTGCTTCCAACCCGGATCAGCCAACCCCGCGCGGCGCCAGGAGAGGCAGAGGACTCCGGGGACCCTGCAGCCCCAAGCTGCTCGCGACCCCCGCAGCTCCAGAGCGGGCGCAACCGCTCCGGGCTCCCTCCCAGTCCGGGTCAGCCAATTAAGCAGAACATAAATGTAACAATTTTCTTTTTTGTTAATTGCATCTCCTGACATTTCTGCGCTCTGGGAGGAAAAAAAAAAAAGATGAAGAAGTAAGAGCAGAAGAAAAGAGAAGCCCTGGCGCAGCGGGAGGCGTCTGCAAGAGCCAGGCGCCGGCTGCGCTCCGCAAGGCGCCTTTTTTTCATATTGAAACCACGCGGAATATGTACATTTTTTAGTCTTACTTACGCTTTCAGGGGGTTGTGAATGACAGTCGCCATTTTGCTACAATGTAACAGAATATTGTCTGTCTCAGAGTTCTAAAGGTTCGCTCAGGGGAAGCGGCGGGCCAATCACAGTACGGGATACCGGCCGGCAGGCCAATCGGTGAGGCTGGTCGCCAGGTAGGCGGGGCCTGCGTGGTGGTAGTTATTAGGGGAGCTGTCAAAGCCCAGAGGTCACTCCCTTTTGTAGAGCCCGAGAGCGAGCAGGTCTTAAAGGGGCAGTACAGTGTTAGTAGCGCTTTTTCTGATTGGGGCTAGTGTAGACACATGGAAGAGCATTTTCGCTTAGTCTGAGTGTCTTACTAAATAACTGCAGAGAGTTTGCGCTCCTGGACAGGAATATTTGCATAGTGCCAACAAAACCATTAAATCCCATTCATTAGCTTTGGGCTTTATATATCACTGTTTTTAACCCTACCCCCACCCCCAGCTCCAGGTACACCACCGCGTTTCAGTGCCAAAGTTGGAAGGCTCCAGTTTCCAGCAAATTAACTCGTGTTCCACCGTTTGCTAATAATGCTCTCTCTAGGTTCTGAGGCTGTTTAGTATTCTTGTTCCCGAAGTGTTTTCTTTATCTCAGCCACCTTCCCCGGTCGGTTTCTGGGAACTGACGAGTCCAGGACAGCAACTCCCTTCCCCCTGGAATGTCACAGTGTTTGGCTCGCCCTCTCCTGCTGCCACAGTTTTTGTTACGTAATTCGCGGGTGGTCAGTCGACCCCCTACGACCACCGTTCTCCGCTGTCAGTAATTTCACAATGATCTGACACGGGCCAGCTGAAGAGCAAAGTGAGACCTGGCATTAACAAAAGGGTGTGGAAGATTTGAGGCAACTTTAGGAACCGCTGCCAGGGAAGCGAAATTGTTAGAACCTGAGGTGGGCGTTGCTGGAGTTCCCTCGAGGAAAGGCGCTGAGGATTCCAGCGTCACCTTTCTGGATTTAGACAGGAGGTGAAAAAAATCTGCAAGTGATCATCGGGACTCAAGACTTCCCAAGTCTGCTGCTGCTCAGAATCTGTGGCGAACCCTTGAAGACACCGAGAGACTTGTGCGAACTCAGGCTTCCACGGAGCACAGGGAGGCTCAGAGTGGGTGAAATCACAGAGAGCAAGGGTGTCATTAGCATATTGAAGCCTGGCTACAACCCATAACTTTAATCAGGTCAAATAGATGGGAAGGGGCGTGGAAAAAAACCCGAGAGATGCTGAATCGCCAGTTCATAATTCCACCTGCTCTTTCTTTTTACTACTCTGGGTGAATAAAGCAAAGTACAATTACAAAGCAGACCAGAACTTTCAGATTCCAACTCCATTCAGTATTAGTGTTACAGATAAGCCCAGCAAAGCTGAGTGAGTACAAGTGTGAAGACTGAAAATATTTAACTCTTTGTTTGCCTAATAGGATGGTGTTCTCCCCTCCCCCTTCTCCCATTACGGGGTCTCTTGTGTGGAAGCTGGCCTTGATGAACTACTTAAAGAGAATCAGGCACGGTGGCGCTTCCTTCAAGTTCAAAACCAGCCTGGGCTACCGATGGAAACCCAGTCTCAATGCCTTCCCCTTAAAAGAATAGTACTGCCTTGTGTTTTTGGGGGGTTGTTCTTTTGGGTTTTGTACTTGATGGAATGTCATTTAAACTATCACTATGAGTCTGATGTTATAGTCCCTTTGTATTTGGTTGGGGTTTATGGGGTTTCTGTGTATCCCTGCCTGTCCTAGAATTCTGTAGACCAGGCTGGCCTCTGACTCAAAGATCCACCTGCCTCTGCCTCCCTAGTGCTGGGATTAAAGGTGCATGCTACCACAGCCCAGCTATAGTCACTTTTTTATCACTTGTGAGAAAACAAACAGATATTATTAACCTTGTTTTTTGAATCATAGATCAAAAGAACACAGATTTTTGGGGCCAGAATCTTCAAAAGCAAGGGATTTAGATTATACATGCTTAAAGGAGACTGGAGTTGACCAGAATGAAAGTTTAGTGTTTAGTGGTGCTGTACAATAAATAGTAACCTAAGCTCTGAAATCCATCTGTCTGTCCACCACTTGCCAGCTGGTGACATAAAGAATATAGAGAATCCCAATAAGATGACAACAGAATGAGACTTTGAAACTCATTTATTAAAGCAAATGAACAACAACATTGATAGCAGTGTTTCCATAATATAACTCCATAGACCCAAAACCTTTTTGTTTGTTTGGTTGGTTGGTTGGTTGGTTGGTTGGTTGGTTGGTTGGTTGGTTTTTTGTTTCCTCTGTGTAGCTTTGGAACTCACTCTGTAGACCAGGCTGGCCTCACACTCAGAGATCCACCTGCCTTTGCCTCCTGAGTGCTGCAATTAAAAGCATGCCACCACCATCCTGCCCAAAACTCTTCTTACTAATTGTGATGTCAAAACACTTTTTTTTTTAAATCACATTTCAGGAGCTAGAGAGATCATTTAGTGGTTAAGAGCAAGTGTTGTTCCTGATGAGAACTTGACCTACACTATCTAACAACAATTCCAGGAAAAATCTGATGCCCTTTCATGAACAACCAGGGCACAAGTCATGCACATGGTACACAAGCATACATGTAAGTAAAACACCCAGACACATGAAATTAAATGAATCTTTAAAAAAGTTTAATTACATGTCAAGGACTAGCTCAGTGCCTGACAAATACATACATACATACATACATACATACATACATACATGTGTGTGTGTCTGTGTCTGTGTGTGTGTGTGTGTGTGTAATCTGCCTCTGGAGTCAACCCATGACCTGACAGTACAAAGAAAAAAGGTAAAAGAGAGAGAGAGATAAAGGAAAGGGAGCAAAATCCCATTTATTTATTTATTTATTTATTTATTTATTTATTTATTTATTATACAGTATTTGTTTATTATACAGTATACAGAAGAGGGTACCAGATGTCATTACAGATGGTTGTGAGCCACCATGTGGTTGCTGGGAATTGAACTCAGAACCTCCAGAAGAATAGTCAGTGCTCTTGACCTCTGAGCCATCTCTCCAGCCTGCAAAATCCCGTTTCTAACGCTCTGTCAGTCTCATCTGTAAGTACAAGCCCCATCTCTTCCACGTTGGTCCCAGTGGCTAGGCAGCTGTTTGGGATGCAGAATCCAACCAGAGAGATTACATCTCCATCTCACCCACATAGCTCTGAGCTTCGATGTTGCAGAGCCCAGGCGACTATTGAGCATTTGACACATAGTAAGTCTGAGATGTGTCAAATATGTAAATTGCTCAGAAGCATTCTCTTCCCCCTTAACCCTCACACCTATATTAACATCTTAACATCTTCTTTTTTTAAGATAGGATCTCATGATGTAGCCCTGGCTGCCTCAGGAGTGCTGGAATTAAAGGTGTGCATTATGCCCAACCTTAACATTAATTTATTGTTATTAAGCTTCCTCCCTCCAAATAACTGAGTTGTTTTTATATTGACCACATATTAAAATTATATTTGAGGTTTCCTAGATTAAATAAATGTTAGTAAAACTAATTTCATTTTGCCTTTTTAAAAGATGACTACTAGGAAATTTCAAATCAAACCAGTGGCCCAGGTTGTATTTTATCATACAGCATTAATGTCAGTGAGCAAATCTCTCTGACACGGCTCAAAATGCATGAAGTTTCCAAGAACCTAAACCACACAGGTTCCCATCTCTGTTTACATCCAGGTTATAAGACCACCTGCAGACAAGGGCAAAGCATGAAGACATGCTTCTTCAGTGGGAAGCTGGACCTTCACAACAAGGTCCAGGAGGAGCTGTGGACACCCCCAAACAACCAAAGAATCCATTTGAAAGAGTGTATGCCAGGCCTCCTGGTATAATCCCACCTACCCAGTAGGCCCAGGGAGGAAGACGGTAAATTCAGGCTACAAATGGAGTTCAAGTCCAGCCTGGACAACTTAGTGAGACCGTGTCTCAAAATCAAAAATAAATAAAAGTAGTGGGGCTGGAGAGATTGGCTCAACATTGAAAGCACTTGCTGCTCTTGCAAAGGACCTGAGTTCTTTTACAGGACCCATGTGACAGTTCACAACACTCTGTAGCTACAGTTCCAAGGGATCTTCTTCCCTCTTCTGGCCTCCTTGGGTATTGCACATCATTCAGGGACAGTGTGCAGGCAAAACACTCATAAAATAAATCAGTCCTTGGCAAAGTAAGAGTAGTGTCAGAAGAATAGCTAAGCGTATGTCCAAGGTCCTAGGCTCAACCCTCGGCATGACCCCACAACTAAAACCAAGGAAGTGTGCCACAAAAGCCATCCAAAATGACTGAAGTCCTTCAAGGGTTCTGGGAGCTGGAAGAATTTTATTAAAAATAACAGCAAGCGGGCTGGAGAGATGGCTCAGGGGTTAAGAGCACCGTCTGCTCTTCCAGAGGACCCGGGTTCGATTCCCAGCACCCACATGGCAGCTAACAACTGTCTGTAGTTTCAGTTCCAGGCAAACACCAAGGCAAATAATTAAATAAATAAAGTTAAAAAAATTAAAAAATAAATAAATAACAGCAAGCTCTTCTTCCATCTCTCTGTTCTTCCACAGCAGCCACTACCTCAGTAAGTGATTTTCTGAGATCCAAAACCGGCTCTGGTATGTTCTAAACTCTGACCTGAAGTAAAATTCCTTTGAAGAAAGGGAAACGTTAAAACTGAACGCAGGAAAAGTGCACACCTTTAATCCCAGCAGTAGGATCGCAGAGGCAGGCAGATCTCTGAGTTCAAGGCCAGCGGGTTTACAAAATGAGTTCCAGAATAGGCAGGGTTACAAAGAGAAACCCTGTCTTGAAAAATAACAACAATGTGTTTCCAAAATGGCATCAGCAATGGGTGTGGATAGCCCCAGCTGCATCAACAGCAGGTGAAAGAAACCCTTTGAACTGAAAAGCTGGACCGCAGTAGCCCTCTGGGCCTGGGATATTGTGGCTGATAACTGTGCATACCATCTGCAGGAACCACAGTATGATCTTTGCATTGAAGGTAAGGCCAACTAGGCATCTGCTGCTTTTGAAAGATGTGCTGTTGCGTGGGGAGTCTGTAATCTTGCTTTTCATTTCCACTGCATCTCTCCATGGCTCAAAATGAGGCAGGTGTGTCCATTGGACAGAGAGTGGAAATTCCAAAAGTAGGAAAAGACTCTTCCTAAAACTTAGCCATTTGTTACTTGTGTAGTGACTGGCCTTCCTGTTAATTATAACTTAGATGGGACTGTGGGAGGTTTCTTTCTTTTGTCTTGGGTGCTTGCTGTTCCCACAGCCGTATTGTATTTTGTGTCAAATAAAGTCATTAATTTCAAGAAAAAAAGGAAAAGGAAGGGGCTGGTTCAGAGGTTAAGAGCACTGTCTGCTCTTCCAGAGGTCTTTAGTTCAATTCCCAGCAACCACACGGTGGCTCACAGTCATCTGTGATGAGATCTGGCGCCCTCTTCTGGCCTGAAGGCAGAACACTGTATGCATAATAAATAAATTTTTAAAAAAGAAAAGGAAAATAACAATAATAAATGTAATAGTAATAAATAATGCCTGTGACTAGCATCTGGGGCTGTAAGTCGGTAGCATACCTTCCTAACATACAGAAAGCTCTGGATTCAATCTCTAGCAGCACATAATCTGGGTGTGGTGGTACACAGCTATAATTCTAGTGATTAGGAAATGGAAGATCAGAAATTCAAGGTTATCCTGAGCTATATTATGAGCTAGAGGCCAGCCTGGAATATATAAAGCCCTATATTTAAAAAAAATTTTAAGGAATTTAAGTGTGGGCTAAGCCAAGCATGGTGTTCATGTCTGTAATCCTAGCACTTGGTAATAGAGGTGGAGAGACCAGGATTTCAGGGCCAGTCTTGTCTATATAAGTTTGAAATCAGTTTGAAACTCATGAGATCATATGTACATACATGTATATATATGCATATATATGTATATATGTGTGTATACATATATATGTATTTATGTATATGTGTGTATGTATATATATATATACACACACACATATATCCTGGTCTCTCTCACCCTGAGGAATGAGGACCGAGAAGGTATTCCCTTCTCAATATCTCAAAACACCTTTCCCATATCAAGCTATGGAAATAGGAAACACTCCCAGGTGGAGTCTATGAAATCTACTATTTCAGGACAGCCAAATATAGACAATACTTGCTGCTTTCCAGTGGCTTTGTTTTTTAGTTCATTCATTCATTTATCCATGCACGGGGGTTCTCTCTCGCCAAAGGCATGGTGCTGAGCACAGGTTCTGAGATAAAAACAAACCACGAAGCCAGGTAGTGATGGCAAACCTCTTTAATCACTCGGGAGGCAGAGGCAGGTGGATCCCTTGAGTTTGAGCCCAGCCTGGTCTACTGAGCAAGTTGCAGTACAGCCAGGGCTACACCCAGAAGCCCTGTCTTGAAAAAAACAAATAAGTGATTAAATAAATAAACAAACAAACCATGCATGGAAACAACACTTAAAATGCAATTCCCATCCGTCTACAGAGAGAACAAAGACCTTCCGAGTAACCCTACAAGCAAGCAGAGCAATTCTTTATGTGACTTAAAAGAAAAAAGGAGGACTGGAGAAATGGCTCAGCGGTTAAGAGCTCTGACTGCTCTTCTAGAGTCTTCTAGAGGACCAGGGGTTCAAGTCCCAGCACCCACATGGCAGCTAACAACTGTCTCTAACTTCAAGATCTGGCATCCTCACAGACATGCAAGCCAAACACATAATATAATAAAAATATTTTTAAAAAAAGATTTAAAAAAAAGGAGGCACACCGCCCCCCCATCTTCCACCATGCCTGGTGCACAACATCTCAATAGCCCTGTCCTTGAGTGCTTTTTGGATGCATCTACTTTTTAGGGTTGTCAGGGATCCAAAGTATGGAAGTTTTATACATTAGCATGAGACTGAAGAAGTGATAGGTATTAAAAGACTTGAGAGGAGGGACTGAGGCCATTCCAACATCAGGAGAGAAAAATGTTCTGTGGGAAAAAAATATCAATTAATTTGGTTTGCTTAAGGAGACCTTAGAAATGAGGCAAGGAGTATAGTGTCTTCTAGACTAAAAATATAACCTAGCAACAGCTACTTTACACAGCGAGTGTGTATAGATTCCACACTGCTGGACCTTGGGTTCAGAGAAGCTAAGGACAACCCCTACATGTAAGAAAGCTAGATGGTATTTGAAAGGCCGGGGAAGGGAGCACTGGGCATCTGGAGTAAGACGAGCAACAGTAACTGGACCAGAAAACCAGGACATCCCTTAGAAGAGGGCATGTGTCAAGTGACGGTGGGGTGGGGGGTGGCAGCACCTTCAGAGATGTTTGTGAGAGAGCACTGGGTTTGTGAACTGTCCTTCAGGTGGGAAGATAGCTGCACCTGATGAGTGAGAAGAAAACCACTGGAGAGGGGAGGTGGGGTAAATACTGAGAAATGTGCCATTTGATCCTGGAGGCAATTGACCATCACTGAAAGATTGTAATGGAGAGATGGCTCAGCGGTTAAGAGCACTGACTGTTCTTCCGAAGGACCTGAGTTCGATTCCCAGCATCCACATGGCAGCTACAACTGTCTGTAATTCCAAGATCTGACACCCTTACATGGTTATGCATGCAGACAAAACACCAATTCACATACAATAATAAAATATATTAGCCTAGCCTGGGATTCTCTTGACTCCACACTACCATTCACTTTTGTGTTGGTTGGTTGGTTGGTTGGTTGGTTGGTTGGTTGGTTGGTTGGTTGGTTGGTTTGGGAGAACCCTAGTCCATAGCTCACACTGACCTAGAGCTTACTGCGTAGTCCAAACTGGTCTTGAACTCACAGCAATTCTGCTTCACCCTCCCAAGTGTTAGGATTGTGGGGACAAGATGTCATACCTGGCTTTGTACTCTACTTCCATCTGGAGCCTCGTCCAACCCCCACCCCTCCTGCTAATTCTACCCTTTCTTTACCTTGAAGACATCCTAAAAGTTGGGGTTCCTCCCGCTTAGCTTCTGCTGTTAAGACTTCAGAGCTGGGCAATGATAGCAAATGCCTTTAATCCCAGCACTTGGAAGCAGAGACAGGCAGATGTCTGTGAGTTCAAGGCCAGCCTGGTCTACATAGTGAGTTCCAGGACAGCCAGAGCTTTTATACAAAGAAACCCTGTCTCAGAGAGGAAAAAAAAAATTAGGGCTCTACAATCTACTCACAAGGAAAAGATCAAGACCTCATCAACCTGGTGAGCTAGTACATACCTATAATCTCTGCGTGTGGTAGACGAGGCTGGAAAATTAAGAATTCCAGGAAAACTTGATCTACATAGAGATCTTTTCTTGAAAATCAAACAAACAAAAAATTCTTGAGATGCACAAAACACACATACTCCATGCATAAGTAATCAGTGGACTCCAAGCAGCAGGAAAGACAATAGATAGGACGCCTCCCCGCCCCCATCTTTCTCCTCTCTGATCACACCCAGTAACCCAGTCCACATAGAGGACCGATCCTTGCTCCTTGTCTGCCTCATTGAGGCCAGTTCCGCCTGAGCTGGCCTTGGATCTTCTTTCCACTGAACCATCAGCAGCAGAGCCCTTGTAGCTCTTTTTAAAATAGCTAATGCTCTCTCTTTACCCTCTACCTGCCAAATCCGGTTTGCAAAGCTTTCCCCTGCCCATGTAGATGGATGACATCCTAGGAGCTCTTACATCCTCAGTTAAAGCATTGGCAAGGACTCTTGCACGGAGGGAGGAAAATACTGGCCATCGCCACCAAAGCATGACCCAAGAGAGATGTGTATCTAATTTCTCTGCCATCATTCACACACATTGGGAAACAAATGCACCACTCCCTTTGGCCTTTTCCTAGGTAATCTTCTCATCTGCAGAGTCATCTCCCCCAGGGTCCCCTCACAAGGCTCACTGCAGGGTGTTGCTTTAAATGTGGTAAGTCTCCCAAACATCTGTTTCTCTCACTCACCTCACTTACATGACCTCAGGCTTCTCTGCTCTGGCACTAGGTGGGAATCATTCCAAAGTTTATGAGCCAAGCATAGGAGGGCACATCAAGTCTTGTTGTTCTGTTGATATTTACACTACCATATAAAAATAGGTGTCTACCAGCAGGAGACATGGACAGAAGCCACGAGACCTAAAATGTCCCACACCCTGGCAAAGACTGGGACAGAGGCCTTCTGGTTATAAGCAGGTGTTTTCTATTCTCTGACAGCTCAAAGGCAATGAACTCTGACCTGCATAACTGCAAAAGGACCGCTGCTCCATGTTTACTCCAAAATTAAAAGGGAGGAGAAAACTGCCTTAGTGCCAGATACGGTGGTACCTCCCTCCCACACAGGAAGCTGGAAGAGTCACAAGTTCAAGGCCAACCTTATTTACATAGCAAGACCTTGACTCAGAAAAGGAAAGGAAAGAAAAAAAGAAGGCAGTCAGGCAGTGGTGGCGTGAGACACCTTTAATCTCTGTGCTTGTGAGTCAGAGGCAAACAGATCTCTGTGAGTTCAAAACCAGCCTGGTTTATGGAGTGAGTTCCAGCACAGCCAGGGCTACTCAGAAATTTGAAACCTTGCCTGGAAAAAAAGCAAAGCAAGAAAGAAAGAAGGAAGGATGGAAAAAAGATAAAAAGGGGAGAGAGGAAAGAAAGAAAAAAGAGAAAAAAATCTAAAACAAGACAGCCAGCTGAGCTGAGATCTTACCTCCACCGTCCACTTTTTCGCTTGTTCTTTGGTTTGTTGGTTAGTTGGCTAGAGGGTTAAAACTCCACAGCTCGGGCTAGCCTTGAACTCACAGCAATACTGCTTCACTCTCCCAAGTGTCAGGACCGTAGGAATAAGATGTCTCACTGGCTTTGTGCTCCACTTTCATCCAGGGCCTCTTCAACCCCCTGCCCCCTCAAGAATCCCAAAGAAGATAATAAATAGAGGAATGGTACTGAGCAAATGTTTAAGGTGATACTTTTTGGAATAATGAACAAAAATAGAAGGTATTGTTTATTGTAATGGTAAGAGACAAAAATCTGTAAGGCAGGCTGGGCAGTGGTGGCATACACCTTTGAGTCCAGCACTCGGGAGGCAGAGGCAGGCAGACCTTTGAGTCTGAGAACAGACTGATCTACAGAATGAGTTCCAGAACAACAGCCAGGGCTACACACACACACACACATATGCAAAGAGCCCTGTCTCAAATAAACAAATAAATACATATAAATAAATAAATAAAATCTGTAAGTCGAAGCTACTAAAAAACTTTACAAGAAAATCAACTTTCAATATCTGGTTCCCCATGGTCATCAGATGTTATCCGTTCCCACCATTGGATGGCACAACTTGATTTAACTCAGGTAAAACTGTACAGTCGCCATCTGGTAAGAGTTGGGAGCCACAGGGAACTGAAAAGGCCAGGACTGTTTTCTGGAAACAAGTGAGCTTGTTTGTTGGTAAACCTAAAAGTCGTGTTTCTGCTAGGCGTTTAAATGAAATTGATGGTAAGCATTTATTTTTTTACTTTTTATTCATTTATTCTTATTTATTTGCCTTGGTGTTTGCATATATGTGTATCTGTGAAGGGTGTTGGATCCCCTGGAACTGGAACTACAGACAGTTGTGAGCTGCCATGTGGGTGCTGGGAATTGAACCCCAGTCCTCTGGAAGAGCAGACGGTGCTCTTAACCGCTGAGCCATCTCTCCAGCCCCAAACATTTTTTAAAAGGATTTATTTATTCATATGCTGGGGATTGAACTCAGGACCTCTGGGAAAGCAGTCAAGTGTTCTAAACCACTGAACCATCTCTCCAGCCCAATGGTAAGCATTTTATATCTTGTTTTGTTTGTTTGTTTGTTTTCTGACAGTCTTACATAGTCTCTAATTCACTTTGTTGTCAAGATGACCTTGAAATCCTGATCATCCTATTTTCTACCATCCAAGCACTGGAATAATAGGCACGCACCATTACATTCTGCGGATATTCAGTGTTTTATTATTGCCCATTTGGCTGCTTACATTTGAACCTATTGGGTTAAGTGGATCTCAGCTTACTCACATGTTACTTTTGACTCTTGCAAAGTTTCATACATCACTCTATTAAAATACTTGTAATTTTCTGGAGCTGGAGAGATGGCTCAGCAGTTACACAGTAACTCCAGCTCCAGGTGATCCAACACCCTCTTCTGGCTTCTGCCAACACTACATGAACGTGGTGGGCCAACATGCATGCAGGCAAAATACTCATACAGGTAAAATAAAAAGAAATAATAAAATCTCTAAAAATATATACTTGTAATATTTTGTTTCCCCACCTGCCAAGGCATGGAGGGCAGAAATGGTTGACATCTCTAGGGACTGGCCACAGCTTAATCACTGGTTAACAACTGGTAGCTGAAAGGTCCAATAAAACCATGAGTAACTAAATTTAGTGATCTAGATCGTACCCTGCTTTTAAAAAGAAGTCTCTATTTACAACTATTATGGATGGCTAAAATGATAAAGAAACCAAACATAGTAATATTCTTCTGCAATCCGGGCACTCTGGAGGCCTAGGCAAGATGATAGCAGGGTGGAGACCAACCTGTGCTACATAGGAAGATCCTGTCTAAAAGAAAAGTAAAATTCAGATAACACATCTATCTTGTCAATGATGGGGAAACCAGGATCCATACAATGATGGGAGCTTGCTTTACTTTTGGAAGACAGCCTTACCCAGTCCACAAACAAACACAGGATTACTGTATGACCTGGCAATTCCACCCAAGAAAAATGAAAACCTCCATCTATGCCCAGAGACTCACACTTGAATATTCAATGCAACATTGTATGTAATATCTAGAACACAGAAACAGAGCCAGATGTGGTGGAGCACAGCTGTGTTCTCAGAGTTTGTGAAGTAGAGGCAAAGGGATCAAGAGTTCAAGGTCCTCTTCTGGGACGTTCCAGGCTATCCCAGGCTACACAAGGTCCTGTCTCATTTTTTTAAATACACATATAGGGGCTGGAGAGATGATTTAGTGGTTAAGAGCACTGGCTGCTCTACCAGAGGACCCTGGTTCAATTCCCAGCACTCACATGGCAGCTCACAACTGTCTATAACTCCAAGATCTGACCTCCTTAACACAGACATACATGTAGACAAAACACCAATTCACATAAAATAAGAATAAATGAGTAATTTTTTAAAAATGCACATATAAAACAAAAATAGAAACAAGTCAAATATCTATCAGCAGACAAGTGGATAAATAAAACCAATGAGGTGGCCTGGAGAGATGGCTCTGGCCTTAAAAGCATCATCATGTACTACTACAGGAGACCTGAGTTCGGTTCCTGGCCCTACATCACATGACTCACAACCACCTGGACCCTGCTCTAGTGGGATGCAAAGCCTCCAGCCTCCAAGGGTATATACAATATATGTAATTAATAATAAAATAAATCTTGTTTGTTTTGTTTTATTTGTTGATTGTTTGATTTTTTTTTAAACAGGGTTTCTCTGTGTAGCCCTGGCTGTCCTAGAACTAGCTCTGTAGACCAGGCTGGCCTCAAACTCACAGAGATCTGACTGCTTCTGCCTCCCAAGTGCTGAGATTAAAGGAGAGCCCCACCACCACCTGGCTCAGAGGGAAAATTTTGTTCCCTGGAAAACTTAAAATGCTGTAACCATGGCCAAACACATGAGCTCATTCACTGAAAGAGCAGGTCATACATACTACCAGGTGGCTGGAGGCCTCCAGGTTTCTAGAAAGTCTTTCCAAAAATCAGATAAAGACATTTTCATCTTACATATTAGCCATGCTGGAGAGACCCCTAAAGCAAAACCTCATATTGCAAAAGCTGAGTGGGAGCCTGTTGTGACCACACCCAACCCCATCCCAGGGTTGATTGAGATGAGTTGCTTTCTTGTTTGTATGAGAATCTCTGCTATATAACCCACGGCTGTCCGAAAACATGCTCTATAGCCAAGGCTAGCCTCTAGGTAAACTGCCTCTTTCTCCTGAGTGATTACAGGTATTCGCCACCATGCCTGGCTTTTTGTGGTTTCGTTTTGTTTTAATTTGTTTTTTTATTTTTTTTTTTTTTGTTTTTGTTTTTCTCCCCTCTATTTTGAGACAGGCTCTAATTTTGCACCTGGGCTGGTCTCAGTTCCCAGCAATTCTCCTGCCTCAGCATCCCAAGTGCTAGAATTGCAGGCATAAGCCATCATGCTTAGTTTATACTTAGCTTATGATTTAATTGAAAGTACAGGGGTAGGTAAATCATAAGAATAAAAGTCTTTTGTCATTTTTATGTCTTTAGGTTTATATATATTATAAATATATATGAGCTGTGGATTTGTTATAAACTTTCATGAAATGTCCTAAAATACTTATGACAACATTAAAGAATATGAAAGTACAGGAAAAAATAGAAAAATAAAACGTTTAAATAAATCAGAATTTAACCTCTGGCAAGCAACTTAATTCTGAACTTTAGTTTTTCCTCTGTAAAATGGAACTATTGATACCAGCTTCTACATGTGACAGTGTAGGTTATACATAGAAATGTCGTTGATAGGGCCAGCAGGATAATTCAGCAGATAAAAGTTTCATCCACGAAGTCTGACAGCCTGAGTTTGATCCCAGGGGTCAACAGAGTGGAAGGAGAGAACTGATTCCCCCACACACATTATCCTCTGACCTCCACATGAACACCATGCACATGTGTCCCACATTGACCACTGGAGACAGTTCTTAAAAGATGAATGACTGACCTGGGAACATGGCTCAGTGGTAGAGCATCTACCTACCTAGTAGGCACAAGGCCCTGGGTTCAATTTCCAGAACCACAAAAGAAGAGGATAAGAAAGAGAACGAGGAAAAGAAAGAGGAAGAAAATGAGGAGGAAAAATAAATGGAGGAGGAGAAGAAGGGGGTAAGCCCTTGAGAGTTTCTTCTTCCTGCTGCTCAGTGAATAAAAGACCAAGGGCTGGGGGCTGTGAAGGTAAAGGAATGAGAGACAGACAGACAGACAGACAGACAGACAGACAGACAGACAGACAGACAGACAGACAGACAAGGAGTAGTGGAGTTACAGGAACCAGGGATCACCAAATCTAAAGCCAAATAATCCTGGACCACAGTGCAAATTAACTCCCTCCTATGTGAAGAAAAAAAGACATCAGACCGACCAGAACCAAATGATTGCATTCTGTCCTGTTGGGGATGCCCTCAGCTTAGGAAGGGGCATCCTGCCAAGGCTTTCTTTTTTGGGGTATCATGGAGCTAGAAAGAGGTAAGGCAGAGGACCGTGGGAAGGGATTAAATGTAACACCCAGGACACACTAGTTATTCACTGTTAACAGGGATGTTTCAAAGCCTGGTGTGTTGGAAACCGATGTCTAGACCTCATCAACGTTCCTCCTCCGCGGATGTCCGGTTGGGAGGAGGATGGGGTTTCACAACAGTCCTCTACAGAAGAGTGAAGCCAAAGTGGAGCATGCACACAAAGTGCCGGGACCCAAATTTGTTATTGGCAATCGAGTGCCCTCTAGTGTCAGTTAGTGGGAAGACACATTTGTTTAAAAAAAAAATTGAGAAACCTTTTGAAGTGCCAACAGAAATATTTTTTTTTTAAAGTTTTTTTTTTTTAAGACTTTATTTATTTATTTATTTGCCTTGGTGTTTTGCCTGGAACTGGAACTACAGACAGTTGTTAGCTGCCATGTGGGTGCTGGGAATCGAACCCGGGTCCTCTGGAAGAGCAGACAGTGCTCTTAACCGCTGAGCCATCTCTCCAGCCCCCAGAAATATTTTATATGAATATCGGGGATGGGGAAGAGTGAGGTGCAGACAAAATGCAGCTGTGGAGCGGAAGAGATGGTTCAGCCAGTAAAGGCACTTGCTACCAAATATGATGATTTGAGTTCGATTCCCGGAATTCAAGTGGTGGAAGGAGAAAATTGATTCCTGAAAGCTGATCTCTGACCTCAGGAACGTGCGCGCACGTGGGTGCACGGGTGAGCTTACACAGAGAGAGAGAGAGACAGAGACAGAGACAGAGACAGAGACAGAGACAGGGAAGGAGGGAGAGAGATTTGCCTTTAGGATAATTCTAGATCCTGTAATATAAACCATCACATGAGATTTGTTAACTGAAGTTAAAAAAATTGTTCTAGTGGAGCAACAGGGAGAAAGCTTAATGGGTAACAGCATTTGCTGAAGACCTGAGTTCAAATCCCAAGCACCCACATTAAAAGTCAGGCTTGGTCACAAGCATCTTGCAGAGATGGAGGGTGAGAGGAAGATAGAATTATTGAAGCTTGCCGACCTCCAGCCTCCAGATTCAATGATAAATCTCACTGGAGAGAAGAAAAGAAGGTAAGGTACAATACAGCAGGACATAGGACATGGACATGTGTACCTATACACACAGTACACTGTCATCAGAATTCTGTTTTCCTTCTCTGAGCTTTGGTGAGTCCGCTTGCAAAATAGAGAATGTGATTTGCCTCTCAGAAAAAGACTACCCACAGTTGCAGGTATGGGGAAATCCATAAGACTAACAGGATGTGTTCATCATATGTACTGCCTCCAGGAGAAAACATACCCACCTGCACAGCCAAAGCAGTGCTGGCATCAGTCTGCTTGACAGTAAAAGAAAAACCCTAACCATACTGACATACCTCCACATGCTCGCCAGCCCAGTTCCTGAAGGTGTCCAGGAAGTTACATCCAGTGGATTCAGTGATTCAAGAGGCAAGTATTGCCTGGCCATCTCGGTGTGGATTGGTCTGACAGGGGGTTAAGGGGTAGTGTACAAAGATGCACTTTGAGCAGACAGCCTAAATGGCTGGGATAGCTCACATCAGAATCTGTATTCTCCCTGCTTTGACAATCTGGAGACATACTGCCTCGTCAGTAAAAATGAAGAGTGTGACCCAGGCTATGCCCATTGCCCGGCATCTTCTGCTTCCTCTTTTGTGAATGTCACACCCAAGTTCAGAAACTTGAGCCAGATGATGGGCAGTTACCTGAACATCCAGAAAAATAGATCGAGATCTATTTATAGACTAGGCCTCTCAGAAAAGCTCCAGAAACCAAACTTATGGATGGCTGAAGCTTCAAGTAACTACTGTTTGCCATGGAAGTCACCAAGGGATACCTTTATGTCTCCTACATTCTTTTTTTGAACATTTATTTTCATTTTTAATGAAGTAAATATGTGGGAGTTGTGCTCACTGAGACCAGAGGCATCTGATTCTCCAAAGCTGAAGTTGCAGGCAGTTGTGAGTTATTTGACAGGAGTGCTGAGAACCGAACCTGGGTCCTCTGTCAGCAAGTGCTCTTAATTGCTAAGCCATCTCTCTAGCCTCCATACCTGGGACAATTTACGGGGTTCTGAGTTAGGTTTCTATTGCTGTGATGAACACCATGACCAACAGCAGCCTATGGAAGAGTTTATTTCAGTTCACAATATTAGTCTGTTGTGAAGAGAAGTCAAGACAGAAACTCAAGGCAGGACCCTGGAGGAAAACTGAAGCCATGGGGACCGCTGCTTACTGGCTTGCTCAGCTTCTCTTCTTATATAACCCAGGCCCACCTGCCTAGGGGTGGTGCTGCCCACAGTGGTCTGAACCCTTCCACATCAATCATGATTCAAGAAAATGCTCCCACAAACTTGCCCACAAGTCAATCTGATGGAGGCAATTTCTCAGTTGGTGTTACCTCTTCCAAGATGACCCTAGCTTGTGTCAAGTTGCTACAAATAATTAATAAAACAAACCTTAAAAAAATCAAGCTGGGCATGGTGACACACGCTTTTAATTCCAGCACTCAGGAGGCAGAAGCAGATAGATCTCTGTGTTCCTGGCCAGCCTGGTCTACAAAGAGAGTTCCAGAGCTACACAGAGAAACCTTGACTTGAAAAACAAAAACAAACAAAGAAACAAAACCCCTACACAGTACAGGTCTCCAGAGCACAGAATGTATAAAAACTCCAAATGGTTATTTCCAGTCATCTTTCCAGAAACAGGAGAGCAAAGAGGCAGGAGCCTTGGGGCTTCAGGCACATGAGATGCTGTGGGAAAAGGAGTTCAAAGCCATCCCAGATCAAGCCCTTTAGGACACGGATCAGAGCAACCTGAGTTTACTCATTTCTAAAAGGGAGGCAGGAAGGCAGTGTGCCCAGCCACCAGTGGCACCCCATGTATCCGGCTTCTATTTTAGATAAGAAGCCCAAGGAACAAGGAGGGAAACTGAGTCCTGCATTTGCTCTACAAGATGGTCATCACTCAACAACGCTCTCTGATTTCTGGGGTCCCTGCAGCGGGCTCTCTAGCAAAGCCATGGCCTCTGGTGTCTGGCCATCTCTTCTGGACTCTTACTCCTTCAACACCAAAAGTGCTCTCATAATGGAAGAGTAGAAATGGTTTAGGCAAAAACTGAAGAAAGAGGAAGAGGTAATAATGTCAGGACTGCCTTCAGAACTAAGAGGTCACATGGGCTTTGACTGTGTGTCAGGATGAAACAGAACACCACTCCCAAGAGCAAAACTGTGTCACTGACCTCACAGGACTGTGGCAGAACCTCTGGTATTGTTATTGTTTGTGTGCCTTTTAAATATGCATGCCTGCTTTTGCTTGCATGTATGTATGTATGTATGTACGTATGTATGTGCATCATGTGTTTACCTAGTATTCTCAGAAGCCTGAAGAGAACAATAGATCCTCTATATTTTAATTATAATTGTTACAGATGGTTGTGAGCTGCCATGTGGATGCTGAGAACTGAACTCAGTTCTCTGTAAGAGTAACCAGTTCTCTTAACCATTAACCCATCTCTTTAGTGCCCCCATCCCAGGACTCACTTTTAATTGTTAAAAAGCAAGATGTCTTAGGGGCTGGAGATGCTGGTAAACAGTTGAGTTGGTGAAGCCCTTGTCAAGAATACACAGAGCCCTGGGCTGGACCACCAGCACTTCCTAAATCAGGTATAATGGTGTATAGGTCAGAGCAAGAAGATCACAAGTTGAAGGTCATCCTCATCTATGTAGTGAGTTCAAGACTAGGCTGGCCTATGTGGGACCTTTTCTCTAAGTTTTAAAAAAAAAAAAAAGGAGGTAGTAGGAGGGAGGAAGAAGAGGAGGAGAAAGAAATAAAAGTCATCTGATATGAAATCTATTATCCATCCCAACAGCTGAACTCACATCCTGTGGTAATCAGAATGTCAGTCATGTTGAAACACAATTATTTAAAGAAATCAAAAATACTTCACAATCTATTAAGTCCCTTAAATCTCTTTATAAGTTGACTATCTGTAATCATTGATTAAATTTTACCCTCAAATAGAATTTAGTGCCCTAGAGTTCATGGTCTGAAGTGAAGTATATCATACACTGAGTAATTCAGACAGTGCATCTGAATCTTAAACTACATCAATGCATTAAAGGCCATTTCAAAAAAAAAAATGTAACTTTTCCCATGCACGATGAGAAAAGACATATAGCAATAAAAATCACCCTCGGCTAGTGTCTCCCACATCTGCAGTTTGAAAGTCTTTCATCCTTGGGAGCATTTGGAGGCAGCTCTCAACACCTCCTTCCCCAAAAGAGAGACCTCTTTTTGCGGCATCTCTGCTTGCAAATGGTCAATGACTCAAAACAAACTCTGCAGGTTTGAAAGAGAAAGGTTCACATATTGGAACACTTGGTCTCGGGTTGGTGGCGCTGCCTGGGGAGGTGTAGGAGGTATTGTCTTTAGTGGGGGAGCTCTGTCCCTGAGGACAAGCTTTGAGGGCTGAGGAAGCCCCTACTCCTAGTTTCCTGTCTCTGCTTTATATTTTTGATGGAAGATGTGAACCTTCTGTTCCTCTTTTTGCTTTTGGTTTTTCAAGACAGGGTTTCTCTGTGTAGCCCTAGCTGTCCTGGAACTCGATTTGTAGACCAGGCTGGCCTTGAACTCACTGAGATCCACCTGCCTCCTGAGTGCTGAGATTAAAGGCCATGGTCATCATGTCTGGTTCTGTTTGGGTTCCTGAGGAGACTTTTAATTTCGAGATAGGGTTTCTCTACATAGCCTTGGCTATCCTGGAACTATGTAGACCAGACTGGCCTTTGTAGATCTTGCTTCTGCCTCCCAAGCTCTGGGATTAAGGACATGCATTATCACTGCCCATCCATAATGGACTCTTATCTCTATGGAAGCAGAAGCCAATGTAAACCCTTCCTGTATACGTTGTCTTGGTTACGGTGTCAATGACAGATACAGAAAAGGGACTAGTACAACATCCTAAGGAGCAGCCTCACTTAAAATAAGACCGCGTTTCTGATCTCTGAGTGGCACTCCAATTAGCCAACTTTCAGGTTTACAGTACAAAAATGAAGTTTTTTTTTATTGTAAACAATAAATTTTTGTTTAAAAGATTTGATTCCGGTGCTCTCCATCCAGGTCACATGGGTTCAAAATTTCCTTTTCAAGAATGCTCAGGCCAGGGGCTGGAGAGATGGCTCAGCGGTTAAGAGCACTGACTGTTCTTCCGAAGGACCTGAGTTCGATTCCCAGCACCCACGTGGCAGCTCACAACTGTCTCTAATTTCAAGATCTGGCACCCTCAAAGACATGCAGGCAAAACACCAATGCACGTAATATAATAAAAATATTAAAAAAAAAGAATGCTCAGTCCAGCTGTACTATCAGTCCTTAATTCTTTTTCTCTCAGTGACAAGCAGTCATCCATGTCATTCAAAGTTTTCTTCTGGAAGATTTCTGGTGACTGCTTCAAACAATTTACTTTAAGAACCATTTTAAGTAGGCCTCTCACTTGTTCACACTAACATTCACAATACTACTTTATTATGAAGGTTATGCCAGTGCTATATCAAAAACATCCATGAGTATCTTCAATTCTGACTTCATAATCAAGACAAGCCTTACAATGACCATAATCCCTTTGTCTGTTTATATTCCCTCTTGAATGTGTCAAAACTCATACTGAACAGTGAGTTCTGGGTTGCAAAAGAGGGTTTTTTACACTTATGTCTAAAACTAAGGACAATGGACTTGTGACATCAGACAGTTATTTATTAGCTACCTACAAGGCAAGAAGGACACCTCTTTGACAAACGAATAAAATCAGTCCTTCAGGGGCTGGAGAGATGGCTCAGCGGTTAAGAGCACCGTCTGCTCTTCCAGAGGACCCGGGTTCGATTCCCAGCACCCACATGGCAGCTAACAACTGTCTATAGTTCCAGTTTCAGGCAAAACACCAAGGCAAATAAATAAATAAAGTTTTTTTTTTTTTAAAAAAAAAAATCAGTCCTTCAAATCAACAAGCAGTCCAGAGTGGTGTCCCCATGGTCGCAAAGGCCTTTCTTCCCACCTTTGGCTTCGGACTTTCTCTGCCTCTGTGTTCTCTTCTGGGGAGGGTGGAGAATTTCGAAACTAGGTTATTGTTGTACAGAGTACATATGGGAGAGAGCACTGTACCAGATCTCAAACTCCTACTAAAAGCTTGCTAAAGTTTACTGAGAGCAGACGATTCTGCTGACACAGGAAAAGCCATCAGAAAGCTGTGCTGTGGCAAACACAAGGGTGACGTTAAACCCTGTCCCAGCTGCCCCATAATTTGCAATGAAGGTAATACTTCTGAGCAATCAGGGTTCCCTTTGCTCATCCATTTCCATTCATTTTGCAAGCTGGGTCCCCTCTTGACAACTGTAAGTAGAAATATATGTGTTACTGAGTACGTTAGGGTTTCCAGTTTCAGGTTTATTTGGGTTTTGTTATTTTACTTTGGAAGTGTGAAGACCTTCTTCCTCTCCTCAGATATAAAAATAATACATGCCCATTTTAAAGAATTGGAAGATAAAAACACATAAAGAAGCAAAGATAAAAATAAAAGTCCCTGAAACCTCAGCATCTTTTGTTTGGTTTGTTTTGTTTACTTTTTGTTTTGAGACAGGTCTCACTATGTAGCCTTAACTGACCTGGATCTCCCCATGTAGACCAGGCTGGTCTCGAACTCATAAAGATTCACCTGCCTCTGCCTTCCAAATGCTGAAATAAAAGTCATTCACCAGCCTACCTGACCAACACATTTTTCCCATATATTTATTTAGGGATGAAGGAACATCTCTGTGTAAAACCCCAGTATGGAGATCAAGAGTTGCTTCTCTTTCCACCACATGGAGTCTGGCGATGGGACTCAGTTCATCAGGACTTGGTGCAAGAACTTTCACCCACTGAGTCATTTCATTGGCCAAGTCTCAACATCTTAACAAATAACAATGAAGCTAGCATCCTTCAGTGCATAAATATACACCCATATTTATCACATCCATGCACAGACATTTCCGCAGCTTACATGAGTGGGATCCTATTATACTTGATACTTTTACTATGGGCAACTGCTCTCTCTCCCGATCCTCCCACAATATTAGTAACTTAAAGTGTATGTGATATGTACATATCATACACATGTGTATTCATAGACATCAACATACACAGGGCAAATTTTACTCTTCTTCCAACAATGAAATCACATTATCCTCATTTCATGTTTTACTTTTCTCATTCCCTGGTACCTCTCACTGACATCTGGCTAGGCTATAACATTCCAATGAATAGCCATATGATATTCTGTAGAGTAATAACTTTTAATTTTTTATCTGTTCACTGATTAGCACCTTTCCACCATGATTCTTGACAGTTCTCAGCAGCCACAAACAGCGCTGCAATAAACACACTTGCAGACTGGAGAGATGGCTCAGAGGTCAAGAACATGACTGTTCTTCCGGAGGACCTGAGTTCGATTCCCAACATCCACATGGCAGCTAACAACTGTAATTCCAAGATCTAACACCCTTACATAATTGTGAATGCAGACAAAACACCAATTCACATAAAAAATAAAAATAAATAAAAAATAAACACAGGGGGCTGGAGAGATGGCTCAGAGGTTAAGAGCACTGCCTTCCAGTGCTGTTCTTCCAGAGGACCTGAGTTCAATTCCCAGCAAAACCACATGGTGGCTCACAACCATCTATGATGAGGTCTGGTGCCCTCTTCTGCAAAACTGTATGCATAATAAATAAATAAATAAAAAAAAAATAAAAAAAAATAAACACAGTTGCACACATTCCCTTACCAATAAGCACTGTCTGTGGCCTGGGATTCAGGGGTAAAGGGAATTATGTATTTTTTATTTTAATAGATGTTACCAGATTGCCTTCCAAGCAAGGCCAGTGTGCTTCAGAGCCCCACCAGCACTGGCTGAGAGCATGTTGCCTTCCCTCTCTGCTAGCAGCAGGTGTGATAACTCTTTGGTACTTTTTGCCAGTTTAATAACTGAAAAGCAATATTAACTAATTTGCATTTCCCTGTGTCTGGGCCCCTGAATATTCAGTGCAGTTTGTGTGTCAGGTGATGTCATTGAAAGCCACCCCATAAGTGACTCTTGTGCTTTGCAGCACCCAGGAGGCAGAGGTAGGAAGATCTCTGTGAGTTCCAGGCCAGGCTGGTCAACAAAGTGAGTCCCAGAACATCTAGGACTCTGTAGAGAGACTCTAGAATAAATAAGAATAAAAAATAAAGTATGTATATAACTTTACCTCACTCACATTTCTTTGGATTTTTATGACTTGAACATCTTGTCACAAGTTCATTTGTTGGCATTTTGCTATAGAAAACAGTTCTCTCCTCGGTTTGCTCACCCTGCAAGGTTGGCCAGCATAGATGTGGTGGTACTTGCCTATTATTGAGAGGGTTAAAATCCATCGCTATCCCTCTTCGCTTGATGCTCAAATACTCCCAAATTTGAGCCACCTCAGAACAGCTCCCCCAGACTTTTAGAATTTCTCTGCCTTGGTCATTTTTCAGTCTTGGAATGGAATCAGTCTTTTTTTTTCCAGAAAAGAAGGGTAGCAAAAGCTCTGGTTCCTTTAAGGAAAGGGTAGGAACCACTTCCTACGCACTACAAGTCCTTAAGGCTATTGCAAGGTTGCTGCTTCTGAATCCTGGGTAGACGGCAGAGGGGGTAGACAGAAACCTGTGTGCCTACACACATTTGCATCAGCAAGTGGGACATATGCAGATATCTGGGCTGCATAAATACACCCGTGGCTTCTCTTTACTAGCTCTCAGCTGCAGTTCAGTATCTTCCTGGATAGATAGCTCCTTTCTGTGGCAGTGTTACCTACTAGGTCATGTCTCTGGCTGAATTGCTGGGGGGAGGGGCTGTATTAAGAAAGTGATGTTAGGGCTGGAGAGATGGCTCAGCGGTTAAGAGCACTGACTGTTCTTCCAGAGGACTGGAGTTCAATTCCCAACATCCACATGGCAGCTAACAGCTGTCTGTAATTCCAAGATCTAACACCCTTACACTGTTACACATGCAGGCAAAATACCAATTTACATCAAATAAAAATAAATAAATAAATAAAAAGTGATGCTAGTTCCCAGGTCTTCAAAATATGTCTAAATTTGGGATAGTAGTTATTTAAAGAAATAAAGAAATTAGAGTGAACCCTAATTCAATTTAATCAGTATCCTTTTTATTGTGTTCTATTTTTGGAGACAGGGTCTTGTGTAGCCCAGGTTTGTCTGACAAACGCATTACGTAACTAAGCATGTCCTTGAACTTCTGCCTCCACCTCCAGACTATGCCACCTTGGGAATGGAGTGGCACGGAATCAGACTCCAGGCTTCTGTGCCTGCTAGGTGAGCGATCTACCAATAGAGCCATGGTGGCAGCCCAGACAGTGTTCTTATAACAGGAAATGTAACCACGAAGACACACTGGGGTTGTTTGCCCACAGAGGGAAGGCCAACAGGAGCCTCAGAAAAAAAGCCCAATCTGACATCAGAACCTTCCCAAACTTGAGAAACTTCATTTCTATTGTCTACTAGCACCCAGTCTGTGACATATTTTTAATAGCAATTCCAGCAAACTCATGTAGCCCCACCTAGTCAAAGGCAACTACAGCTGAATCTGGCACACTGCTAAACGTTCTGCGGCAGTCTGGCCTGCCTTAAACAAGCCAGCGTTCTGTGTAATTTCAGTTTTCTCCCACGGCCATCAATGCAGGCTACACATCTCTACCACCTTGCCACCTCTGCAGGCTGGTTCAGTCTCACAGTGAAGAGACCAGTGGACTTTGTCACACACTGTGTGTATGCTGTGCTGTGGTGAACCCAAGTCATTCTCAGGCTATCCCCAGTCTCAGCTGATCTACATCACTTGCTAGGCATATTTACTGAGCAGTTGCAAGTACCAGCTTAGAGCCCAGCATAGTCCTCAGCAGGGAACTGCTCAGCTAGCTTCTCTCTTAGGACCTATCAGTACTTTCAATTTCACTACCATGGTGCCTTAAGGTATTCAACTTTCAGAAACCTAAAAAAAAAAAAAAATGGTTCTAACTACCCTGGCTCAACACACACACACACAGAGAAACACAGATACACACACTCACACATACATACACACTCATACACATAGACACACACACAGAAACACACACACACACACACACACAGAGCTCACATACATTCAAATGCACACTCATACACAGAAAGACACAGACACACACTCACACACACTCATACACACATATACACACTCATACAGACACACTCACATACTCACCCGCTCATACACACACACACACACACACACACACATACATTCACACACAGAGAGACATACAAATGCACACACACACCACACACGGAGCCCTCTATCTCACCCAGTTTTATTCCTCTTAAAATTTATGTCCTAGTCCACCAGTCTGATTACCCCAGCCTCCCAAACTGCCCAGTGTGCCAGGGCTGGGAGCCCCAGCTGTGCTTTGTCTGTCTCTGCCACCTCCCCTGGCAATAAACAGAACTCTGCTGGGCTTTCTCTAATGATGCCCACAGCAATGGGCAGCACCGCAGCTCATTAACCGTAGCACTCACGCTATGGGGCTAGTGGGAACAAATCCTTATTTAGTTCCAGAAAATGAGCCAGCCCCCTCCCCCATTAGAAATCAGAGGTAACAGGAGATGCCATTTATAGAAAGAGGAGCTTATTTTGCAGGAACCTCCACCCTGGAGATGAGGTGCCTGAGCTTTCTGAGGTAGGGACATGATGTGGCTTAATCTTAGCCTATGTGCTAGAAGAATTACACTCATGACATGGGAAAACAGATACCGGAAACACTCAACTGGGCAGTTCTCCATCACTTCCCTAGTCTGTTCTCATGGGGTCCAGCTAAGCTCTGGGGTCCATGTCAGGGAATTCTTGAATACTCATTGTTCCAACTGCTTTGCACAATCCATCTAAGAGTGTCCAGTCTTCAGTGAGGACTTAGTCTCCACATCTTTCAAATGGGAAAAACTGAGGCTCAGGGAGGTTGAATGACATGTTCAAGGGCCCATAGTTAATTTGAAACTGTCAAAGAACAAGAATTTGAACCCAGGCCAGCTGTGGAGATTTTTTTGTTTTGTTTTGTTTAAAGATTTATTTATTTATTTCCTATACAGTGTTCTGTCTGTATATATGCCTGCACACAAAGAAGGGACCAGATCCCATTATAGATGATTGTGAGGGGCTGGAGAGATGGCTCAGAGGTTAAGAGCACTGACTGTTCTTCCAGAGGTCCTGAGTTCAATTCCCAGCAAAACCACATGGTGGCTCACAACCATCTATGATGAGGTCTGGCGCCCTCTTCTGTAAAACTGTATGCATAATAAATAAATAAATCAAAAAAAAATTATAGATGATTGTGAGCCACCATGTGGTTGCTGGGAATCGAACTTAGGACCTCTGGAAGAGCAGCCAGTGCTCTTAACCTCTGAGCCATCTCTCCAGCCCCTACCAGTGTTTTGGGTAATGATTGACAATGTCTTATTCCCCCATACTTATTTATTTGGTGGGGAGGGACTTCTGCATGCCACAGAGAACTTGTGGAGGTCAGAGGGCAAGTCTGTTCTCCCCTTCCATCATGTAGATGTAGACAGTTTTTATCTTGGGATAAAACTCTGGCAATCAAGTTTGGCAGCAATTGTCTTAACCCACTGAACCCTGTAGAGGCCCCAAAACCCAGCTCCCCTTCCCCCATTCCCCCACTCCCCTCCCCAGACAATGGTTTCATGTAGCTCATTCTGACTCAGACTTGCCATAGAACCAAGAATGACTCTGAACAGCTATCTTTTGGGGGCAGAACCTTCTCTCAGATGACACTAGCTTATGTCATATTGACATAAAACTATCCAGCACATATTCCCAATTGCAATGAGTGAAAAAGCCCTGGAAGAGGGGCCCTAATTGCAATGAGCAGGAAGCAAGCTCACCTCTCAGTTTCTAGAGCCCCAGTCTCCATTAAGTCAGGTGAAGACTCCAGAGAACATGACTCATCCCAGACCTGGTGTGAAGAAACTACAGTGTGCTGAAAACCAAGGAAGTGCCCCAAGGCTGATGAAGTCTCATCCAGAGACTATCTGTTGAATGAATTGAATAAAGGACAACAATCATATTTCTCAAGGGAAAAGACAACTCTTACAAGTCTTTATTTAGAGTGATAGATTTATCCCATGTAATTTGAATGTTAGTGGTATGTTTCTGTTTCTTGAGTTTTCTGCATTAATATTTTTAGTTTATTAATATTTTTTGAACTTTTTGACAACTGTGTTGTCTATACTTGCCTTTAACTATCAATCTTCCCATTTGAACCTCACGAGTGTTGAGATTACAGGCCTGTCCTACCATACCCAGATGGAAGGTTTAATGTGTTCTTAATGGGAAGGTAATTGTTTGCAGTGGAGATAAAACCCAGTGTCTTGTTTACGCTGGGCAATAGCATGTTTCTCCAGCCCTTAAGCACATACTAATAGTTGTTAAATTGGATTTGGGAATGCCTGTAATCTCCAAACTTGGGAGACAGAAACAAGAGAATTGCCACAAATTCCATGCCAGTTTAGCTACATTGTGAGACCCTATCTCAATGAAAAACAAAACAATAATCCCCCATATTATTCAACTGATCTTCCTACCAGCTAAGGCTAATGTTTCATTTTATTCTTAACAGAGCAAAATTAAGTTTTAATAAAGATACCTCTTTTACTGTCTCAGGGGTATATGGGACTCCCTCTTTCCCCCTCAAGACCCTGCCACCTCCCTACATTCTTGCAGAGGGATTCTTCTCACACTCCTTTCTTTTCTTTAAAGATTTGTTTATTTATTATGTATACAGTATACAGAAGAGGGTACCAGATGGCATCATAGATGGTTGTGAGCCATCATGTGGTTGCTGGGAATTGAACTCAGGACCTCTGGCAGAACAGTCAGTGCTCTTAACCTCTGAGCCATCTCTCCAGCCCTTCTCACATTCTTTTCCAGTCACACCCAGTTGTCCTGTACTTCTAATTGGCTGTGATATCCTCAGCTGCTTCGGGGCCAACCTCCCCTTGACTTCCACACTCTCTCCTGACCTCCATCTTTTTCCCAGACTGCCCTGTCCCTACCCTTCCAGATTCAGTTGACCCCCAAGTATGGGATATCTTCACCCTAGTGGTTGCTACTCACCATCAGCCAATCCTAGTTTGCCTTAGGAGCACCCTCCTTCCCTTCCAGACCCTGGTTTCCTGTTTCTGAGACCATTTACCCAGAGGCCTCAAGCCATTAACCATCTCTTATCTCAGGAACTTTTAACTCCTGTCCCTGCTGCTCCCATTGTCCCCAGCATAGACCCTGGGGCTTGCTGGTTAGTTCGGGACCTCCACCTCATTAATGAGGCAGTTAGTTATTCCAACACACCCAATACTTAACAACTCCTACACCCTTCTCTCTAACATTCCTACCATAACTTTTCACTTTATCATCCTAGACCTAAAAGACCCACCTCCCTCTCTTTTTTTTTTTTTTCCTGTCCCTCTAAAAACCCTGACTCATATTTTTCTCTTTGCCTTCACCTGAGAGAACCTTGACACTTGGTCCTCTAGACAGCTCACGAGGACTTTCTCCCTGAGGGTTTCCGGGACATCCCTCATTTCTTTGACATGCCTTGGCCTGGAATCTTTCTACCTTACACCCAGTCCTAGCACATTCCTCCTGCTATGTAGTCCTTCCCGGGCTCTGTCCCTGAGGGCCACTTCTTTGTGTTAAACTACCTCAGCTTCCTGGGATACTGTGTTTCCCCATCTAAAGCTCAGCTATGCTCTCCCACTGTGGCGTATTTGGACATTCAACTCAGCCCATGGTCTAAGACCCTCACCTCTGAGTCCAAGCCCCGTGTGTAGGATTTACAGCTCTGGCCACACCCCACCAGATTCTCTCATTTTGAGGCCTGATGAAATTCTTCTGTCACTAGATCCCTAAATTGCCATCATGGCCAGGCCTCTGTACCAGGTGGTCAGAGAGAACACCATTGGGGGCTCCTCACCCACAGGGCCACCGGGATATCGCTTCTCTTTCCCGTGGGATACCCTCCTAACGGCCCCCCATCATAGCTCTTCCAGACCCCACTGGACCTTATCACCTCCATACAGATGAAAAGGTGCCCACCAGGATTCCAGCCTTCAAATCAGACTGTTGCTTTTCAAAGCAAACAAACAACTAGACCCCACCATGTATGGATAGCAGCCATGTTTGAGAGCCCTAGCTGCAGTAGCCGAATTCACCGGGAGGTCCCAAGGTCCTTCTGTTCCAGCCAGTCACTGTATACTCCACCCACTGCTTTTTTTTTTTTTTAACTTTATTTATTTATTTATTTGCCTTGATGTTTGCCTGGAACTGGAACTACAGACAGTTGTTAGCTGCCATGTGGGTGCTGGGAATCAAACCCGGGTCCTCTGGAAGAGCAGACAGTGCTCTTAACCGCTGAGCCATCTCTCCAGCCCGCACCCACTGCTTTTTAGACCTTCTGATTTCTTCTTCTCTCCCCCTCCTTGGGCCCTTACAGGTCCAGGTCTTTCTTTCATTTACTGTTTCTAGAAAAAAACCCAAATTACCTTGGCTTCTAGCCCTGACCTGAACCCTGCAACCCTCCTTCCTGACCCTTCCTCCTCTGGTACTCCCTCTCACACCTGCCCAGAGGCTCTGGAGGCATTATGCTCACCCCAGCCTGGTCTCCTAGACAGACCCCTTGCAGACCCCCCACCCCACCCTCTTTGTTGATGGAAGATCTCTTTTTTTTTTTTTTTTTTTAACTTTTATTTATTTAATTATTTGCCTTGGTGTTTGCCTGGAACTGGAACTACAGACAGTTGTTAGCTGCCATGTGGATGCTGGGAATCAAACCCGGGTCCTCTGGAAGACCAGACAGTGCTCTTAACCACTGAGCCATCTCTCCAGCCCCGGAAGATCTCTTATAGACAGATCAGGAAACCACCAGGCAGCTTATGCAATGGTCACTTCCACTAAAAGGGTTGAAGCAAAGAGCCTGCCACAAAAGGCTAAATTGATTGCCTTGATGAGAGCCCTCCAAATAGCTAACACCTACACTGACTCTAAATACGTCTTTTTAATAGCCCATGTCCATTCTATGCTTTGGAAGGGAATGGGCTCACTACCAAGGCCACTCCCATTATCAAGGGACCCCTTATAGCCAAGCTCTTGGAGGTCCTCTGGCAACCCCCTGCAGACATAGCCATAATCCACCACCACAGGGGACATCAGTCCTCCAAGAACCCAATGGCCTTAGGCAATGACAAGGCTGATTTAGGTAGTCTGGGAACTGGCCTCCAGCTCCTCTGGATCAACTGAACGAGTTTTGTTTTAGACACCTCTGTCAGCCCTCTTATCAACCAGAGGAGAGTGAGGAACTCTTGAATACAGGGGCTACCCAGACAAAAATGGATGGTTCTACTCAAATAACCCTCTCATCTTCCCCCAGGACCAGGCACTCTCCATCACTTCAGACAGCCATCAAAACTTATATATAGGTGCGAAGGCTTGTTCCATTTCTTAGAGCCTCCCTTTGGTCCCACCCATCTTTGAGCCTGTATTTTACAGGTCCACCCCTCCTGCCAGATGTGTGCCAAGGGCAACCCACAAGGGGCCCTGCAGATATGATAACCCCTGCACCAGTTCTGAGAATGCCAACTGGGCAAGGACTGGCAGACAGACCTCACCCACATGCCCATCCGTAAAGCTCCATCATCTCCTAATGCTTGTTGACACCTTTACAGACATTCCCCACCTGCCAGAAAACAGATGTGGTGGCCCAGGGTCATTGAGCTGGCATCTGAAGCCCTCGGCATCTCTTGGGAACTCTATGCACACTACCATCCTCAATCCTCAGGAAAAGGTGAGGACCAGTGGATCATCAACAACTCAAGCTCAACATTGAACTCGGGTTATTCCAGCCCTCCCTTGCTCCACCCCGGGGTCCTTACTGCCTCTGGGCCACCCCACACTCTCTATCCTACAGACCTAAGCCTTTCAAGCTCCTTTACAGAAGGCTATTCCTCCTCAACCACCACCTCCCAGCCCAAACCATTCCACGGGCTCAGAACCGGCCCGACCCTACCCTCCCTCCTAAGGATCCTTCTCTGTTCACATGCTGACAGCTATCTCCCTACCCCCATACTAACAGAGCCACTGCCCCTGAGCCTGCCCCACCCTCCCCAGGGGATGGGGTTCTACTCCTCAGAAATTTATCTCCTAAACTTCTAGAGCCCAGGTGGAAACGACCCTACACTGTGATCCTTCAGCTGCCAAGCTCCTAAGACATCAATCCATCCCTCCAGGCTCAAGTGGGCACCTACTCAGGATAAATGGTCTGTCCAGCAACTGGGACCTTCCACCCTCCGGTTTTCCAGAATGTCCCAATTGTTGTGATAGGATATGATATGATATGATATGATATGATATGATATGATATGATATCAAGTTTACCCGGTGTGGCTGACGACAGATGGTGACGGATGGAGACAGACCTCATGCCCCATGTGTATATGGTGGCGGCAAGGAGACACTCAGACTGGGTTGATGTGTGAGGAACTTTATTGTTATGAAAAGAAAGAAGGAGGAAGGGAGAGAGAAGGGAGGAGAGGAGAAAAGAAGAGGAAGGGAGGTATAATGTAAATTCTAGTTGTTATCACATGAGAACTCAGAGCCAGATATTGGGGAAAAGGAGAAGAAACAGACCACAGTCAAATCTCACCCAGCCAACTTCTCAAGGTAACAGCTATCTTCCAGCTTCCTCAGCCTGGCTCCTCGTCTCTTCTACAGACTAACTCTTTCTTCCTACACCTGCCTTAAATACCTTCTCTGCCCAGTTGTTTCACTTCCAGGTTCAACTCTGCATCATATTCTAGAGTTGAGATTAAAGGTGTGAGCTACTAATGTTTGGTAGTTAGGCCTTGAACTCACAGAAACACAGAAAGATTTGTGTCTCTGAAGTTATGGGATGAGTCACCACCCTCTGACCCTCTGATTGACTGAGGGTGGATCTGTTGTCTGATAGTCCTGACAGGTTTTATTAAATATATAATATATCACCAAGAGGGGGGGAGAGAAGGTTGAGGAGCACACCCTCTGGCAGCGTGAGGGAAAGGAAAGACAAGAGAGAGGAAAGAGAACCCTTAACAGGACATCAGAACTCAGGGCGGGGCCAGGCCAGTCGCCATGGGCTAGGTGTGGCTTCCCAGGCTAAGACAGAATCCTAACACCTTTCTGCTTTTGTGTCCTTTTCATTGACTGTTGTGTCTTTAGCACAACCAGGATACATCTCCATCCCATCTTAGTGGCAATCCCCACTCTTCCCATGCCTAGCCCCATTCATAGGGTCAGTGATGGAATAATTTTTTTTTCTCCTAGCAACTTGCTTTCTCTGATTCCTCCCAGAACAAGAGTTCTGAGGCCTCCAGAATGGCGGTTACCTGAATGTTTCTTCACCCACACCTCCCACTGAACATGGGCCCACTGACTCTCCCCAAGTCATCCCAGGCCAACAGGAAGTAGCCACATTTGAACTGGTGCCCATATACTCAGGAAGGTCTGGGTGTTTGTTCAGCCGGAACAGCTCACCTCTGTGAAAGCCCCATTTCTGCCTCTTCAAACCCTGCTCTCAGAGAACCCCCAACAAAGAAAAGCCCACCCAAAAGTCCAGTTCTGCATTTCTGGTGGTTGCTGAGGCTCCTCCCCCAAGGCTGCCAGCAAGTAGCCCAAGACCTCACCCAAGAGTACCATACATGGGCACAAACCCAGGTTGTCGCAGACATGTCATCACCCCTCAACTACAGGGTATATAAACGCCCTGATTTAGTTTGGTCATGTGATTTTTTTTTTCCCTGCCCCTTCTCCCGTCTCGATGTTTAGGGGCTGGAGAAGTGACCTAGGAGCTGCCCAGAATAAACATGGTCTTTTACTTTTTAATTTGGCTTGATCTAAATTACTACATTGGCAGAGAAACCTATCACCAGGGTACAGAAAACCTATCACCCCTAAACAAATTTTGTTTTATTATTTCAATGTGTAGGTATGTATATGGGGGTGAACACTTGCCACAGCACAAATGTGGAGATTAGAGGATAATTCTGTGGAGTTGGTCTTCTTCTCTCTTTTTGTGGGTTCTAGGAATGGAATTCAGGTCATCTGGCTTGTATGTAGGGCATCAAACACCTTTATACAATAAGACATCTTATCAGCTCAATGAAGTATTTTAGTGTTAGGGTTAAGAGGAATTTGACAGACCTAAAAGCATGAGTGTGGAATCTCAGAGTCACAGAGAGATAGACCCCAAGTGGGAGTAAGGACTCAAGACAGAGTCATCAAGACTAATATTTTAGAGGGACAAGTATTTTTTTCTTTTTTTTATTATGGATAAAGTCTCATTTTTTATCCATGTATTCCCTTGTTCAAGCTCCCTTCCCGCCCTTCCCAGGCACTCTCTCCTCTCCCCATCCATCTCTTTATCTCCTCCCCAGCAAGGGCAGGAGGTCCCCAGGTCCAAGGTGGCTTAGTTCAGCATCCACTCCAGGCAGATCCGATTTCCTCACCCCAACATCAAGACTGGGTCAAGTGTTCCTCTGGAGGGAATGGGCTCCAAGGTGCCGGTGCAAAGCGTTTCAGATCCCAAGCTGTTCAGTGGAGCACAAGTATTTTTGTTGTTCTTGGCTTGTTTGTTTTGTTTTGTTTGGGGTGTTTTGTTTTGCTTACTGAGGCAAGGTCTCAGGACGCAGCCCAGGCTAGTAGACTCTAACTCTGTAGAACTCGACGGCTTTTAACTTCTGAGTGCTGGAATTAAAGATGTGTGCCAACAAGCCCAGAGAGACTTTAGGAAAAAGAGCCTGGCGATGATGCACGCCTTTAATCCCAGCATTTGGGAGGCAGAGGCTTTGGATTTCTGAGTTTGAGGGTAGGCTGGACTGCAAAAGTGAGTCCCAGAACAGCCAGAGCTACATAGAGAAACCTTGTCTTGGAAAAATAAAAAACACCAAAAGGCAATGAACTTCCAAGACCACAGACTTCTTCCTCACCCTCCTGACTTAGACAAGCCTGACAGCTTGAAACAAATGGCTTATAGGCTCTTCCCCTTCCAACAGCAGGTCCCCTGCTGATGGACTAGTTCGAAGCCTGAGTAAGACATCAGGACTTGTTACAAACAGTTGTGGGCCAATCAACCACGTTGTCTTTCTTCAAACTGACCAATTAAACTAGGGAAGGAGGAAAAAAAAAAAAAAAAAAAAAAAAAAAACCTTCAATCCTGAGGAAGAAACCGGATTTTCCAGTTTCCTGAATTCCCCCTCCCCTCCCCCGTTTTGAAGAGGGTCTTTTACTCTGTGTGTCTGCTGCATGTGGGTTTCCTCACTCCCAATAATCACCTTTATACTGATCTGTCTGTTGTCTGCATGGTTGAGATTTCTCTACTGCCACCTGTTGCCCGCTCCCCCCCCCATACACCTTGTTTTAATTCTTTAACTGACAGATAAGACCCCCTAACCTGTATCACAGGTGAATGGAGGCTAAAGGTCAATTTTGGTTTTAGTGCCTCAGGAGCTATCTTGTTTTCTTGAGGCTTAGTATCCCACTGAGCTTGACATCTTTTGGATAGTCTGGCTGGCCAGCAAGCCCTACCCTGCCTCCCAGGTGCTGAGATAACACCCAAACACCTAGGCCCCAAGCTAGCATTTGACATGGGTTCTCATGGATAGTGAGCCCAGACTGAGACGTTTTCCCAATCCCAGGGTATTTTTTGTGTATAAATATTTAATACTTATTTATTCTAGATAGAATTTTAGAGAAAAATCTGCTTTGGTTTCAGATTCTGGAAATTAATTTTTATCTTTATCTTTTATTTTATGGATCTTCTGCCTGTATGTATGTCTGTGCATCATCTGCATGCCTGGTGCCCTTGGGGGCCAGTAGAGGGTGCCAGATCCCCTGGAACTGAAGTTGCTATCCAACTTCAGATCACAACTTGTACCCCAGATCAGATCTAGCCACCTACTCTCAATAAACCAATTTAAGAGTTTAACTTAAAATGGAAAGTTGGAAAAGGTGATAATATGTTCAATGTGGCACGTAGCAAAAAGGGATAAATATATTGAGCAAACTCCTCAAGTCTGTCTTCAGCAGCCTGAAGTGAGTGAGATCAAAGTTTAAACAGAGGGCCAAAGATATGTACACTAAGCAACCCATCAAAGTGTGGTACTGCCCATCATTGGCCCGCGGATGAGAACTCCTAAAAAGAAGCTGTGTCTGAAGAGACTGAATGATTAGTTTCAATACTATGGAGAGATTGGAACAGTGCAGGCCCAGAGGCTAGCTATCTTATCTTGGGCTAGATCTAGTTCTCCAGAAGGGCCATTCCTTGCCCACGTCGGCATCAGAGCTAACATTCTGTGACTAATAGATTAAAAACCATTTGGAATCTATTAATTTAGCAAACCATAAGCTTCCACCAACCCAGAAGCTCAGCATCCTGGCTCTGCAGAAAGGCTTTCCTCACCTCAATGGGCATCCCTCTCTGATGTAACTTGCTTTGACTCATGACTTCCTTTATTCTGTAAAACTGTACAAACTTCATTAAACTGCTTCACAGAATTTGGAGTAACTCAAACGTGTTCCCAGGTCACTAACAATGACTCTAGAATAAACTATCTCTTGTTTGCTTTAAAATGACAGCTCTGGGGTTTGCTACAGTCTGTGCTTCAGTCTCATCCTATAAGACGGCTAACAAGTTGTAGAGACTCCCACATCTCTTTCTGGGAGACAAGCTCCCCTGTGGCTGGTGCCTATTCTTTCTCCCAGTATGAGATTCCTAGGGAAATTTCCATTTCCTTGGGGTCCATTGTTTCAACAGTTTGACAGAATGAGAGACACAGGTGTCTCTTTTAAAACTTTATTTTATTTATTTGCCTTGGTGTTTACCTGGAACTGGGAACTGGAACTACAGACAGTTGTGAGCTGCCATGTAGGTGATGGGAATTGAACCCTGGTCCTCTGGTAGAGCAGTCAGTGCTCTTAACCACTGAGCCATCTCTCCAGCCCCAAGGTGTCTCTTTAGAATCTCCATTTCTGCCAGGCATGATATGCTGTGAGTTTCCATGCAAGTGCTGGGAATCCGGATCATCCTGAAGAGTAGCCAGTGCTCTTAACTACTCAGCCAAGTCTCCAGGCTCTGGATGTGAGGTTTGGTTTTTGTTTGGGGATGTGTGTGTGTGTGTGTGTTGTGTGGGTCTGTTTCTTATTACATCTGGATGTTATACACCAAGTAGACACCAAGTCCAATTTGTAACACAGGGTGCTTAGG
This sequence comes from Sigmodon hispidus, assembly GCA_004025045.1. Taxonomy (NCBI): domain Eukaryota; kingdom Metazoa; phylum Chordata; class Mammalia; order Rodentia; family Cricetidae; genus Sigmodon; species Sigmodon hispidus. The sequence continues at coordinate 180,234 of PVIH01001118.1, read as the reverse complement.
CACCGGAAGCCAAGCACCTGATTCTGGGTCATCATTTACTCTTCAGGACTTTCTTTTTCAGCATTACATTCTGTCCTCACTGTACCTGAGAGAAAACTGAGCCAGGGGTGCCACTTGACTTGCTTCAGGCCAAGTTTCCTTTGTTACTTGAGTATATGTTACAGGTTTCTGAGGTAAAACTGAAGTCTACCCAGTTTTCATGGTCGGTATTCACTGAAGCCTGTCAGTGATGCCAATCCAGCAAGTCACAAGCGCCCCCCCCCCCATCAATTCTCCCTCCTCAATCCTCCAGGGACTTCAAGGCTTTAGCCTTTTCCTATCCTCCTCCTTCCAGAGTTCTGTCTCCCATCTACCTACCCTCTATCTCAGCAGGAACCTCCCTGACTAACGTTCACAACAATTGCTGCTCAACCCAAGAGATTTCTCCTAAGCACAGATTTAGTTGTTACCCAACAAGCTTCCAGTCTCTGGAGCCTCACGTTTTCCTTACCTCAGAGGCTGTTCACCAGCCCCGTCCACCTTGCTAAGGCTTCCAAGTTCCTCACGGCCAGCCCAATCAATGGCTGGAACAGGCTTCCAGTTTCATATTGTATCCGTTTAAATTCTTTTCTCCCCCAAATATAGTAAGATCAAGCCTATTGGCGTTACCCATCTAGCCTGACCTATTCGAACCAGCTTTCCTCACACTATTACTTCTGACCTATCACAAACTATCTTCCTTGGAGTGGTCCTCTGGCTTGTTAGCTGCTGCAATAGGCACGCCAGATATTCTGGAAATATTGCTTGTATAAACAAACTTTGGGCTGGAGATCATTGAATTAGAATATTTTTCTCGATTTACTTGTTGCTGTGGAAGAAATTAAGGCGCAGAGAATAGCTCACCCTAGATCACACAGCAAGCAGGAAAACTATCAGACACAGATTCGAAGCTACATACTGCAGCCTCCCGCATACAAACATCTCTTCTCACAACACATCAGTGTTATCTCGGCCCCAAGTAGAAAGAAAATTGTCCAGGTCCGGTGTGCAACAGGAGAAAAGACTCCTTGTTCGCCAACAGGGAGCCTGGAACTCCTGGGCGCAGGTAGCAATTTCCAGCCTGGCTCCGAAGCACACCAGGCCCCGCCCCTTAGCAAACCTGGCTCTTACAAAGCGGAAGTACCAAGTCCCGCCCTCTGTATAAGACCGCCCCCTAATGGCATGGATGGACAGAGGCCTGATCCAATGAGAAGGCAGAACCTGTCGCCTTAGTCCTATGGGCTGTGACAGCACAGAGCATGAAGGTCTTTCCGGGTCTTCGCACGCCACTCTGTACTCCTGCCGGGCTGTGCTGCGCCGGAGAGAACCAGCTTTGAAGGTAAACCCTCTTTCGATGTCTGGCGCGCCCCTGGGTGCCGGAGGAGGGTGTCGCTGTACCCACGCTGGGGTCGGGGAAGGCTGGGCTAGGGGCAGGAGGAATGAGCATGATACACTGCCGGAGTGGGTGTGGACGAGCCTGGCAGGTCCTGCGGGGTCCCCAGGGTCAATCTGCAGTGTCCGGCTTACAGGCCAGGGTCTCCGTTGAAATTCGGGCCGTGATGGAGCACCGGCCTTGGTAGTACTTTTTGATATAAATTTTGGAAAAGGTTCTTGTTTTGGTTTTTTGTTGTTGTTTTTTTGTGTTGTTTTGTTTATTTGTATGTATACGAGTATTTGGCTTGAGTGTGTGAGTGGCCTGCAAGCATGCCTGGTGTCCATGGATGCCTGAAGTCAGATCCCATGGGAGTCCGGATCCCGTGGAACTGGAGTTACAGATGGTTGTGAGCCGCCATGCCGGATGCCGGCAATCGAATGTAGGTCCTTGGTACTCTTAACCACTGAACCAGGTCTACACACACACACACCCCTTTTTAAAGAGCTTTTATTTTTTATGGTGTTTGTGTGTGTGCGCGCACTTACGCCTGTGGAAAATGGAATAGACCAACCGTGTCAGAGTCCTGGAGCTGGAGTTTGAGACCTAAGTTTCTGTGTGGGTCCAGGGTTCTCCAAAGAGCAATCCCTCCAACCCTAGGGGCATCATTATCAGACATGTTAGGTGGGGGCTTGCTTGAGGTTTTGACAGGCTGGTAGTGTATGGAAGAGTTAATTAGCACTGGTGTGGACCAGTCTCTCATTTCCCGCCACACCAAGTTGTGCGTTAGTGAGAAAGGTAGTCTTTCTGCACCATCCCTTCAGAATCCGGGAGCATTTGTGGTCTTCGAAGAGACTTCGGAGAGCACTACATAACCTTCCACCTTGGAGATCCACGGTCACGTGTGGAGCAGGGCAGTAAGAAAGGCAGAAAGGGGGCTGGAGAGATGGCTCAGAGGTTAAGAGCACTGTCTGTTCTTCCTGAGGTCCTGAGTTCAATTCCCAGCAACCACATGGTGGCTCACACCCATCTATGAAGACATCTGGTACCCTCTTCTGTATACTGTATACTAAATAAATAAATAAATAAATAAATAATTTTTTTTTTTTAAAAAAAAGGAGGGAGAAAAAAACTAATGAATCCACTTCCTGGAAAAGTCAACCACCCCACTGTCTGGAAATCGAGTTGTAAATAACAGTGGAAATTGAGGTGCTTTCCTGTGGGTGATTACACCCAGAGGTGTCCAGGACCCCCTTTTGCCCCTTTAATTAGATTTTGTTAGTTAGATAGCATTAGTTCTATAAGCCTTGGTTTCCATGTTGTAAAGTGGGGTTTAATTTTATTGTTGTGTGTGATGATTTTTGTGCAAGTGTGCATGTGGAGGTCAGGCGGCAACTTTGTGGAGGTGGTTCTCCTTTGGTGAATTTCAAGGATGGAATTTATAAGAATAGAGGTATGTGTGAGTGAATGCTATTTGTGTGGGAGTGCCCTCAAAGGCCAAAATACTGTGTTGGGTCCCTTGGAACTGAGTTACATTACAGGAGGTTGTGAACCACCTGATGGAGGATGCTGGAAACCAAACTCAAGGCTTCTACAGGAGTAGCAAGTGCTCTTAACTACAGAGCCATCTCATGTTTTCCAGTGGACAGAGCTCCTAATGCACCGTCTGCATGTTCTCATTTCCCTCCCTGTTCACTATTGAGGGTGGAAATTTCATTGAAGGGACCATTTTATGCTGGGTTATACCAATCAGTGGCATTAGCATTTTGCATCTTGCTATCTATGTCTTAGGAATCCGAGTCTTACTGAATTTTACAATGATTGCATTATTTCTCACCTCATTTAATTTTTGTATGTATAAGTGTGGAAGTTAGTGGACAGCCCGAGGTGCCATTTGTCACCTTGTTCCCTCTTGGTTCATTGGGCTAGCTGACCTTGGAACTTAAGAGGAGTTTCCTGCCTCCACCTCCCATTTTACTGTAGGAATGAAACTTTGTTCTGGGGATTCCATCCCATCTAAGTGGCAAGTGCTCACCGTCCTGCCTCCCAGCCCGCACTGAATACCATAGCATGCCATTATATAGCACATTTTTGCAAGGTTATATGGCCACTGTTACTGTGTAATTCTCAAGTATTTTTATCATTATTTCCAAACCCCAAGTCCTCCAGCATGTGTTGGGGGAAAGTGGTGTAGTCTCAGGACCCCCCAACTAAGATGTGCCCCAATTGTTCAGGGTCTATATATTTGGATAGCAAATGGTCCAGAAGCACTCCCCGTACATGCTGTTGCTCTCATAGTAGACCTTTGCCAAGCCCTGGATGTAAAGCGGGGCTTGAGAGACTGCAAACAAACGGGGTTTTGTGGACTTCTAGACCATCCACAAGGAAACCAAAGGAGCTAAACCTGAAAGCATTGTCAAAATAAAATGACACAAGTGGCAAAGATTGGAGAAGCTGAAGCAGCCCCCCAGATTATAAAGAACATCTCAGCTGTTCACCGGATAGTGGGCCTATACCCCAGCATCTCTGGAGTTCCAGAGGGAAGTTTAGGGCCAGGCAGGCTTTGACCTCATGATATAGCCAATGAACTCCTGGTCCCTACCTGGCTTTGAGTATGTATCTGGACAGGGCAACTAAGGATTAACAGATGTGGTGATTGTACGGGGAAGGGGATAATTTTAAGCACACTGATTTCTTCCCATTTCCTTTTTTTTTTTCCTCAAAATGACTGAGATTCTAAATTTTTTTTTAAAATATTTGTTTCTTTATTATTTACTTTTATGTGAATTGGTGTTTTGCTTGCATGTATAACAGACAGTTGTTAGCTGCCATGTGGATGCTGGGAATCGAACTCAGGTCCTCCAGGAGAACAGTCAGTGCTCTAACCGCTGAGCCATCTCTCCAGCCCTGAGACTCTAAATTCTTAAATTGCACAGCTTCATAGTAGCTTGTTATCTCAAAATGAAATGCTACTGAAAGTAGGAAGCTCTGGGAGTGGAAATAATGGGTTATAAGATACTTTACTCCTGAGTATTTAATACTCTCTCCATAGTAGTGGATGATCTCTTCCATAATTTAAGATTACGGACTTCAAGCCAGGTGTGATGATGCACATCTGTAAACACAGCTTGGGGGGGGGCAGGAAGAATCGCATGTTCAATGCTAGTATAGAGAGACACCTTCCCTCGAAAGATTGTAGATTTCAAACTGTTTGATATTTAATCTAATTGGTAATGCTGCTATAAGTAGTTTTTGTTGTGGTTTGGTTTGGTTTTTGTTGTTTGGTTTATATTGGGGGAGGGGCAGGGATTTTGGTTTTCTGTGTCAAGGCTTCTCTGTGTAGCCTAGCTGGCCTGGAACTTACTCTGCAGACCAAATATATGCGTATTGTGCTCCCCTCCTCCATCCTTGGTCTCCTGGCTCCTGTTACCACCAGTGCTCATTCCTCTGCAGTCCACGTGTCTCGGGAAGTTCCCTCCTAACTCTTTCCACTTGTGTGAGTGTGCCCTCCTGCTGTGTCGTGTCCCCAGCTTCTCCCAGTCCCTTGTTCCCTTTCTGACTAGTAATCAAGCCTGGAGCGCTCCTCAGCCTGACCTGCCAGCCTCTCCAGCCTCTTCCTTAACTCTTCACATGCCTCCTCCTCCCCCCAGCCCTCCATCCTGTCCATCACTCCTTGCTCTCCTGCTGGGACGTGAGTGATAGCCATGAGGCGGGAAGGGGGGGAGCTGTGCGCCGCCCCCTTACCCGTGCCAAGGTCAGTGCCTGATGTACATCGATGGTCTATAAAAGCTACCTAGGGTTTGAAGTGAAGCAGGGCTAGAGAGATGGTTTAGCATTAAAGTACTGCCTTTAGTTTCCAAAGGACCCTGTTTGGATTCCCAGCACCCACATGGCAGCTGTCTGTAACTCTAGGCCCACTTCCTAGCCTCCTTGGGTACTGGGCACACAAGCGATGCTTGGACATAGATGCAGGCAAAACACCCATACACATTATGTTTTTGAATATCTCATAAGTGAAGGGAGCTAGTGGTAAGGCCCAGGACCCAGGATTCATCCCCATGCACCATAGACTGAAGAGCGAATAGCAGGTTTTGTTATTGTTTGGGACTAGTTTTGGTTTGGTTTGGTTTTTGCTCAGCAGTAATTTGCAGATAGCCAACTAGGTCAGTGGGTGCTAAGAATAGAAAAAGTAACACTGGATCTCTTGCCTAGCACAAGGCCCTGAGGTCTCAACCACTGGAACAAAACAGAAGGGAACTGACATCCAGGGAAAAAGGAGTATATAAGCAAAGCTTAAAACAGACAAATAAATGCAGGTATGAATCTGAAGAGTGAACTTGTATTTTATAAAAATGTACTTTAAAACAAAATTATTCGGGGCTGGTGGGATGGCTCAGCGATTAAGAGCACTGACTGTTCTTCCAGAGGACCAGGGTTCAATTCCCAGCACCCACATGGCAGCTCACAACTGTCTGTAGTTCCAGTTCCCAGTTCCAGGCAAACACCAAGGCAAATCAATCAATAAATAAAAAGTTTTTAAAAAAATTATTATGTTGTGTTCTGCCTGCCTGAATGCCAGAAGAGGGCACCAGATCTCATTATAGATGGTTGTAAGCCACCACATGGTAGCTGGTTGAATTCAGGACATCTGGAAGACCTTCTGAACCATCTCTCCAGCCCCTAAACATACCTTTTATCCTTAAATATGGGCTGCTTTTTTGTTTGTGTTTTTGCTTTTGTAAGGGGGTGCTATTTGGTTTTGAGAGTCTTGAGTAACTCAGGCTGATCTCAATCTCCCTGTGCGACCCAACCAACCCTTGAGCATCCAGGCCTCCTGCTCACCCTCCCATGTGTTGGTGATCACAAGAGTGCCACCAGGCATTCTTAAGTTTTATTTACTTTTATTTTATGTATATGGGTATTTTGCCTGCATGTATGTCTGTGTAGTTGGTTCTGGGAGAAGGCCTTGACATGCCTATGGTAGCCAGAAAACAACTTAAAAGTTGACTCCACCATTTAGGTCCTATATTCAAACTCTCCTCATATCTGGTGAAGAGCACCCACTGAGCAGTTTACTAACCCTCACCTCCTCTTGTTTCCTTCCTTCCTTCTTTCTTTCTGTCTGTCTGTCTTTTGTTACATGTGTGTGAAAGTGGGCTGTACACATGTGAGTTCAGGTACCCTCCAGAGCCAGAAGAAAACTTTCATCCCCTCAAGTTAAAGTTAACAAGTGGTTATGAGCCACCTAATGTCGGTGCTGGGAACCAAACTCAGGTCCTCTGCAAGAGCAGTGCATGCTCTCATAACTGCTGGCTTCTTTTGAGAGTCTCACTAGGCAGCCTAGGCTGGCCTTAACTTAGTGACCTCACTGTCTCAACATTTCAAATGCAGGAACAAGGGTTGGGGATTTAGCTCAGTGGAAGAGCATTTGCCTAGCAAGCACAAGGCCCTGGGTTCAGTCCTCAGCTCCAGGAAAAAAAAAAAAAAAAAAGACATTCCAAAATTCAAATGCAGGAACAGGGACTAAATGAGACTCCCCAACTTTGACCATAAGAATCATAAGAATCATTAGTGGCTACATCATACCTCAGCAAGAGCATTTTACCAGAATGCTGTCGGTAGGGAAATGAATACATTGAATTTACATGTAGATCACTCTTCCGGAGTGTGTCTGTACCCTTAGATTAGAGAGGGAACACCAGCAGAGAGAAAGTGGAGCCATTAAACATGAATTAGACATCTGTGACCTCCCCAAGGAAGGATGAGGTAGACATCTAGATGGGGAGGGTCCTGGGAAAGGCATGGAAAGTACACATACATTTATTTCTCCAAGATAAGAGTAAGAATTCACCAGGTGGGGGGCTGGAGAGATGGCTCAGCGGTTAAGAGCACTGATTGTTCTTCTGGAGGACCTGAGTTCGATTCCCAGCATCCACATAGCAGCTAACAACTGTCTGTAATCCCAAGATCTGATACCCTTACACAGTTATACATGCAGGCAAAACACTAATTCACATAAAATAAAAATAAATATTTAAGGGGCTGGAGAGATAGCTCAGAGGTTAAAAGCACTGACTGTTCTTCCAGAGGTCCTGAGTTCGACTCCCAGCAACCACATGGTGGCTCACAACCATCTATAATGACATCTGGTATACTGTATACATAATAAATAAATATTTAAAAGGGGGGGCTGGAAGAGGGATCAGAGGTTAAGAGCGCTGACTGCTCTTCCAGAGGTCTTGAGTTTGATTCCCAGCAACCACATATTGGCTCACAGCCATCTATGATAACATCTGGTACCCTCTTCTGTATACTTTGTACTAATAAACTAAAGAAAAGAAAGAAAAAAAAAAAAAGAATTCGCCAGGTGGTGGTGGCACATGCCTTTAATCCCAGCACTCTGGAACCAGAGGCAGGCAGTCTCTGAATTTGTGACCAGTCTGGTCTACAAAGCAAGTTCCAGGACAGCCAGGGCAGTGTGGAGATATATATATATATATATATATATATATATATATATATATATATATATATCCTGGGACGTCAGAGAGACCACCCAGTCAAATCCTAGACAGACAGTTCAGGAAATCCTTGATCCTTGAATACAAGGATAAACAGCTGAGTCAGTCACACCTTTAATCCCAGCACAGGGAAAGCCTGGAGTGGTAACTAACATCCTTTATCCCATAACTTCAGAGACAGAACTTCTTCTGTTTCTGTGAGTTCAGGGCTACAGCCTTTAATCCTAATTTGGATGGGATAGGGTGTATAAGGACTGTAGAAACCAGGCAAACAGAAGCGACTGGCAGAAGCAACCAGGAGTGAGGCCAAGGAAGTTGCAAGACAGCTGGGTGAGAATTGACTGTGGTGCTTCCTCTCTCTGATATTTCAGCCTTTCCCCTGGTATTTGGCTCTGAGTCTCATTTGTGCTACTATAGGGCAGTTACATAGAAAACCCTGTCTCAACCCCCCCCCCCAAAAAAAAATAAGAATTCACACAAAGCCAGGCAGTTGGTGAGACAGGCTCTAAGTTCAAGGCCAGCCTGACCTCTACAGAGCAAGTTCCAGGGCAGCCTGGGCTACACAGAGAAACCCTGTTTTGGGGAGGGGAGACACAAAAAAGAATTCACATAAGTGCTTCTGGACAAGATGTGGATAAGGTATTCTCATATCTAACCATGTCTCATCTTCGTCGGTGGGAAGGGAGACTGGGAAAGTTCTAGAAACAAACTTTTCTAGCAATGCTTGGATGGCAGCCTCACCAGTGACCATCACAAGCGTGGTGAAGCTGCCAGGCAAGTGGAGGAGCACACAGCTGGGGTGTCTGATGTTCATTTTTCTCTTCAGGAACGGAAATGAACAGAAGCTTCTGGCAGAGGAGGAGGAGGCGTGGGCGAAGCCACCAGCAGAACTCTGCCTTTGGGCAGGGTGATTCTAGGGAGAGGCAAGTGTATGGGTGTTGGGGACCAGCTTTGCCGGGTGCTATTCTGGCTGTCCGGTGCAATGCTCACACATGAGTCCCCAGTGGAGCCGGTAGGCCCACTGCTCTGGGGAATGAGGATACGCCACACTTTCTTTCACAGTAACTGGTTGGTGGCCAGATTGCCAGGCATAGGCTACTGGTAGAGTTTTCGGGCACAACTGGAGACTTGCTTTTCCATTTGGAGATTTGGGAAGGGCAAGAAAAAATCATTTTGGGAATATTATCTAGTATAAGTTCTGGAAAAGGACTTATAAAGTATGCAGTTAACATGTTTATATAGAATATTTACATAATATATGCAAATCTTTATGTAGACTACAAATCTGTTTGTGTGTGTGTGTGAGTGAGAGAGAGAGAATCTTTCTTAGCTCTGACTGTCCTGGAACTCACTTGTAGAGCAGACTGCCTTTGACATAGTGCATGGGCCACCCCACTCCCACCCCGCATACCAAGTCTTAATATACACAGAAATATACAAAGAATAAAGCAGTGACCACTGTGTGCCCACCCATCTTAGACTACATTTAAAGTCCTCAGTGTAAACATTTTCCACATCTCATTTATTTTCCTGCATGAAGGAAGTTACAAACATCCTTGTCTCGGAACAAGAGCCCCCCCAACCCCCACCTGGCCTTGGGTGAGGACTCCCAGAAGTCCCAGGACTTCATACAGTAGGTAGTCTCCATGCAGCCCTGGGGTTCTCAGGTTGTTTCTCTTTACAACACTTGGGCCAGCTGCAAACTCTTCCACAGGTCAGTCCTCCGTTTATGTATTTGATGTGTGTGTGTGTGTGTGTGTGTGTGTGTGTGTGTGTGTCTATGTGTGTTGTGTGTCTGTGTGTTGTGTCTTTGTGTGTATGTATGTCTATGTGTGTGTCTGTGCTTGTGTTTGTGCATGTCTCTCTGTGTGTATGTGTGTGTTGTGTGTGTTTGTGCGTGTCACTGTGTGTGTGTGTCTGTATGTGTTGTGTGTGTGTCTGTGTGTGTACACCATGGCATACATGTGAAGGGGAGGGAACAACTTGGGAATCAGTTCTTTGCCATTTGAGTCCCAGGGATCAGCCTCAGGTCATGGACCACAGACACTCTTATCCACTTAGTTGTCTTGCCAACCCAGTCTTCCTTTTAAATAGATACATTTCGAGGAGGTGTGGTGACTGACGCGGTGTTAGAAACACTTGCTGCAGTTGTGGCAGGAAAGAGGGCTGACTCTCTCCAGTTGACCTCCACGTACATGCTTGCCCACACACAGACATGGTTTTTTGTTTTTTTTTTTTTTTTTTCCAAATATAGGGGCATGACGTTAAACATAAAGGAACTAACTTCTCCTGAATAAATTAACACAAATGATAACAAGACCCTTGGAATATTATGGGAGAAAGAACAGGGCCACGACACTGGGAGATCTATCTTCCCCTCTAAACTGTTCTGTCCCATGAGCCGTCTGGCCTGACTGTATAAAAGCCCTCAAAAAGCTGCCTGGCCCTCAGAGCCCTCGGCACACAGTGGGTCTCACTGGGTGTAAATCTCAAGTTTGGCCTGTACTGTAGAACGATCAGCACTATACCCAGGGTTGTATGTGTTTTTAGGAAAGCCACGGATATTTTTTTGGGGGGCCTCAGGCTTTCCCCACAAGCCAGAATGGGTAGTAGCAAGATGTTGTCTCTGAGATTCCCAGCCCAATTTTGGCAGAGTGGTTTGGAAACCTATTAGTCACAGCCACCTTCTGGACTCTTTGTGGAAAAAATGGAGCAGCAGTCCTTGGATGAACAAGACCATCATTTGTCATGAACTTGATCCACCCTCCCGCTGATCACAGATGTGCTGCCTCAGGAAGCTCTGGGCAGAAAAAGGAGAGAAAAGAATTTTCCGTACAGCTGTGGTTAGCATCGGCATTATGGACGGGTTGTTCTTTGCCTCCTCCCTCGGTTTTGCAATTTTCCTGGGGAGAGATTCTCTCAGAATTCTTGCCCTACATTTCAATCTGTCATTGCCACAGAGGCACGGGTGGCTTTACAAATCCAGCCTGTTAGCCACGCCTCCATCCCCATAGGAAGGAAATTACCTCTGTTCCTCGAATCCCAGTTTCTCCATCTGTCAGGTTGTCTGTCTCGACAGGTAAAATTTAAACTCTGCTGCTGAAGAAGCCAATAAGGAATAAAAGTCATCTGGCTCTGTAAGTGCTGCTAAGCAGACAGCCCAGCTAGGAATATTCTTATTGGCAAAGACTTCTGTTTTGTTTTGTTTTTTTCATCCTGGAAAATTTCAGAAGACCTTATGATATGCAAGATGCTCAAGTAAGAGAATAAAGAATTCCTGACAGGTGTGCTTTTAGGAAGGAAGAGGGATCAGAGGGGGAGAAGGGGAAGGAGGAAAGGGAGAGGCTGGCCCTTGTTTTGGTGTGTTTGCAATAGGGGGTCCATGCTCCCCAAATAACCGCACAGGTGGGGGGAAGGTTACGGACCTGCATCAGAATGTCTGAGAACTGGACAGGAGAGATGGAACTCATGTTTAAAAGGCAGGTGTAGCATCGCATGTTTCCACTCCTCATACTCCCTGGGGCTCACCAGCCAGTCCCCTTTAGTTTGTGAGTTCCCATGAGAGATCCTCTCAAAAAGATAGATAGCACCTAAGAATGAAACCCAAGATTGTCCTCTGGCCTTTATGAGCACATACTCATTGCCACAATTGTATGTCAACAGGGACACTACAGGGACGTCGCAGAGCCCACAAGATTCTGGCCACCGTGGTGCTGAGGCCCCACTGACCTCATCCTGCAGAGCTGGAGAGTCATCCATACCAGGTAGGCAGGAATCCAGGTGGGCTCCTAGCCTGCCAACGGGAAAGATAAAACCTTATCCTGCCTCAAACCAGGCAGGTGAAGTCTGTTCTGGCAGCCATGCTTGGGGGCATTCTTGACTAGAAAGAATTTAAAGATTTATTTATTTATTATGCATACAGTTTTACAGAAGAGGGCACCAGACCTCATCATAGATGGTTGTGAGCCACCATGTGGGTGCTGGGAATTGAACTCAGGACCTCTGGAAGAACAGTCAGTGCTCTTAACCTCTGAGCCATCTCTCCAGCCCCCTAGAAAGAATTTAAAAGCAAATTGACCCACTGAAGTAAGGAGCCAGGAGCCACGTGTTGGGAATAATGATTCTGGCTGGGATAGTTGTTCTCTCCAGCACAGAACTTAGTGACTGACCCGACCGTTGCTCAACCAGCAGAAAAACACTTTCATTTTTTCCCCTTGAGACAGGGTTTCTCTGCGTAGCCCTGGTTGTCCTGGAACTCGCTCTTAAACTCAAACACAAGCCTGGCCCCAGACTCAGATCTACCTGCCCCTGCCCCTGCCCCTGCCCCTGCCCCTGCCCCTGCTCCTGCCTCCAGAGAGGACAAAGGTGTGCACCGCCACCGCCACCACCCAGCTGACCACAGACTCTTTATTACTAGGTGGGTCAGTGTTTTAATTTAGTCAGTTGAATTCTTTTTTTAAAAGATCTTCCAGGCTTTTATTTTGACCCTGAAAAGAACCGCTACTTCCGTTTGCTCCCCGGTCATAACAACTGCAACCCCCTCACAAAGGAGGGCATCCAGCACAAAGAAATGGAGAGTAGACGGCTGCAGCTGCTGCACCAGGAGGACAAGCAGAGAAAGGTGGGCCCTCACCCCGGCTGCCCAGTGCCCCTCCCCTCCCCGGACAGCACCCATCTGGTGGATACCCTGTGACACTTGGGAGAGTATGTCAGTTGTGCTGTCACATTTTCCCCAGCATGGAAATGGTGAAGAAAAGAGCAGACAAGAACCCATTCCCTACTCCTTTCTCTCTTTGCTGACACAGACCCTGACATCTGGCCTACTCTACACACATCAGCCTGTTGCCTGTCTAGGAGCCCAGAGGTCTGGCCTAGGCTCTCCAACACAAGCCACAGGGCTACCTTGGTTCTTGTGCTTGATTTTTCTTCCTGCCAATGAGAGCATGCTATCGGATTTTATTCATTGGATTTCTGACCACTTAATACCTGTTTTCTCCTATATGTCCTGTGGGACTAAATACTTCTGTTACCCAAACCCCAACACAAATAGATCATCTTCAGTGGCTTTTGTTTTGGGGGGCAAGGTCTCTCATAACCCAAACTGGTCTTGAAAGTACTGTGTGTCAAGGATGGCTTTGAACTGGTGTCCAGGATCAGCCTCCCCCAAGGCTAGATAGAACTCCAGGTCTGTACCACCACTGATGGTTGCCTTCACTGAATCTTACTTTTTTTTTTTTTAATAAACTTAGAAAATTACCAGAGTGGGACTTAATGCATCTTCCATTCTTCGAAAAAACCAGCTGGGTTTTCTCAACATCACCAGTTATTGCCGGTAAGACAATGCCTTCTTTTGTCTTGAATGTTCTTTCATATCTTTACTCCACAAATCTAGTCAGATGAGATCCTGTGCTACTCTGTGAGAAGTCTTCATAGCTGAGGGTCTTCAGTTTGCTGACTGCCTTCCACATCTTTTTGGTTTATCCAGATGTGGTGTCCCTATGTCTCCCGGGCTATCCTGGAACTAGCTCTGCAGACCAAGCTTATCTCAAACTCAGAGATCTCCCTGCCTCTCTGCCTCTTCTGGGATTAAAGGCATATGCTACCACTGCCTGACTTCTTTTTTATTTAAGCCAGGCCTGGTGACACATACCTTTAATCTCAGAACTCCAGAGACATCCCCTGGGACTGGACTTACAGTTTTGAGTTGCTGGGAATTGAACCTGAGCCATCTCTCTCCAGCCCTTCTGGGCTCAATCTTCAGCCCTTCCCTGGTCTTAAAAGTCACACAGACCCTCCCTTTACAGCCAGCTCTGCCTTCTACATCTTAAGCATCTCTGAGTAACTGCTACTCTCCTCAGCAAGGGATGGAGGCTCCTGGAAGTCTAGTGAGACATGAGAGGGGAATCACTGAGGATTCAGTGATGCTCACAGTAACTTTATTCCTGAGACCCCCTGTGTCTATCTGTGAGACTGTCTGTGTCACATAGGGCACTGAGTATGCATACACTCAGCTCCATCAGAGGGCTTGTGATGGGAGGCCAGGGATGTAGCTCACATGTCTCATTCAGTCCTCAGCCTTTCCAAAAACTGCATTGCTTTTGTGATGACTGTTAAAATCTAACTGGATCTGGTAAGATAAGTTGATAACTCCCTCCCATTTTCTTTTCTTTTTTTTTTTTAAGATTTATTTATTTATTATGCATACAGTTTTACAGAAGAGGGCACCAGACCTCATCATAGATGGTTGCGAGCCACCATGTGGATGCTGGGAATTGAACTCAGGTCCTCTGGAAGAACAGTCAGTGCTCTTAACCTCTGAGCCATCTCTCCAGCCCCCCTCCCATTTTCTAAAGAGGACATTGAAGTTGAGAATGGAATGACTGTTCCAGGTAAAAACAGGAACAGGATCCTCTGGTTCCAGCCCCTGGTCCTAGCCTTTGTACAATGCTACCTCTACATGCATGTGAGGGAGACTAGCGCCCGCCTCTGGGAGGGCCAGCCACGCAGGGGTAGCACACAGTCTCCTACATTTCCCTCGCATGAGGGAAAAGAGTCTCTGTAGAAAGAGCCCTTCTGCTCTAGCTGCAAGGGAAGCTGCTTTGTGGAAGAGGAAAGGAGATGCACTCTGGGCTCTTCTAGTTCACCCTGAGTCTCTCAGCAGCTTGCTCATCTCTCAGGCACAGCCTTGTCATCCCAAGAGAAAGTCTGTCCTAGGAAGACTGTCAGATCCCTCTGGAGTCTGACTCTTTGATATGGGGAAGGGCTGCCCAGTTCTTTAATTGTCCTTAGCATTGTATGTGAAAACTGATGTGGAGAAGGCAGAGTCATGGGTGTCTGCCTTTATATTGGTGAGGCATGATCTCCTTGCTATGCTTCCTAGACTGGCCTTGAAATTCTGAACTCAAATAGTCTTCCTGATCTCTAGTTCAAGACTTGCCTGGTCTACAGAGCGAGTCCAGGACAACCAGAGTACACAGAGAAACCTTGTCTTGAAAAAAAAAAAAAATCATGTTAGACTGGAGAGATGGTTTAGTGGTTAAGAGCATTGGCAGCTCTTCCAGAGGCCCTGAGTTCAATTCCTAGCAACCACTTGGTGGCTCACAATCGTCTGTAATGAAATCTAATGCCCTCTTCTGGTGGCAGGTGTAAGTGCAGATAGAGCACCATATACATAAAATAAATAAATCTTTTTTTTTTTTTTAACTTTATTTATTTATTTGCCTTGGTGTTTTGCCTGGAACTGGAACTACAGACAGTTGTGAGCTGCCATGTGGGTGCTGGGAATTGAACCCGGGTCCTCTGGAAGAGCAGACGGTGCTCTTAACTGCTGAGCCATTTCTCCAGCCCCAATAAATCTTAAAATAAAATAAAATTGGGGGCTGGAGAGATGGCTCAGAGGTTAAGAGCACTGACTGGTCTTCCTGAGGTCCTGAGTTCAATTCCCAGCAACCACATGGTGACTCACAGCCATATATGATGACATCTGGTACCCTCTTCTGTATACTGTATACATATTAAATAAATCATTAAAATAGATAAATAAATAAAATCATCTTCCCACAGAGGTGGTTCTACAGCAGTCTGTTGGGGCATCAGACTTAGGTGCCTGGCTGTGGCGTCCATGCCCTCCCTATATTTCTGTTTCTCTCTTCAGTTTATCCCATGAGCTGCGGGTGAGCTGCATGGAGAGGAAAAAGGTTGAGATTCAGAGCTCAGATCCCTCTGCTCTGGCAAGTGACCAGTTTAACTTCATCCTGGTGAGTGACACGGGCCTGTGAGTGCTCGAGTATGGCGGCCACTCCTGGCCTATTGTCAGTGTCCCAAAGCCTGGCTAAGAAAAAGCTGATTTCTGTGAGAGCAGCTGTCTTCCTTTTGGTTTGGTGGGAGCTTCTGTTTGAAGATTGTGTTTATGTCACTCTACTGGACAGTGGAAACAATTAAAAACAGATCTTTTTAATTAATTTTAATTAATTAAAAATTAATTCTGTCTGGTATAATAAAACCCAGAGGCAGATATATCACCACATCATTTACTCTTAAGTCCTGTCCTGTGACACAAAGCCTAGGTCTAGCCACATGCTAAGAACAAAGGGTTGTCTCCCTGGCTGTGGTGTGGACAGGATCCATGTGTCATCAAGTGCCGTACAGGTGGGTTTCTTTGCTCAGTGTCCCTGACCACAGTGGCAGGGCCCTATATACCTCCATCATGTCACTCTTAACTGCCCCTGATCACCCCATCACATCGTTTGTAGCAAGTGGAAGATCTCTGCATTTATTTGAGACCTAGGCTGGTCTCACAGCCTAGGAGGGCCACATCCTTCTGGAAGCCAAGGGGAAGCCTGGGAGAGTGAGCCTAGGCCATGGCAGTAGTGATCTGCTAGTGGGACGGGAGGTTAAAGCCCAGGAGACATTGTCGGCAGAGCCTATCCATAGAAGGAGTAGGGGGTCAGACCCAGACTCTGCTGCAGCCCTTGTGATGGCCCTGTGGTCTGAATCAATAGACTCTTTGCTGCAGCGGGTCCCCCGAGTCCCTTCCCTGGCACTAGTGGGCAGTCAGTCTGCTGGTGTGTGTGCCTTTGGCAGAGTATCTCCCTGTCACACAGCATCACATGACTGGCTGCCTTGTATGATCAGAAGACTGGGAAGACACTTTTCCACTCTTGGTTCTCATCACTAGTAGGTTCATCAAGGCAATATAACTCTTCAAGACTGCAGAGTAGGGGGATTTCACGTGTGTGCTGGTGTGTATGTGCACACTTGTGCACACAGGTACATGGTTACATATAAAAAAAAGATGAAAATGGAGATTTTAGTTTGAAATAACAGTATTATGTTTTATTTGGAGTTCTATTGGGAGGAGTTGGGAGGGAGTTCTTTTATGGACAAGGGAACTGTGTGCTCCAGGCTGGCCTCAAGCTCAGTTATTAGTTAGCTCCCTAAGTGTTGCTATTATGGCACTGTGTTATATTTTTTAATTAAATACAGCAAAGTCTCACTGTGTAGCTGGCCTAGAACTCAACAGAGTTCTCTATGGCTCTCATGGTAGCTGTATAGCATAGTTCTCTGGGCCAACATTAAGATACTCTCAGTTCTGATTCAGACTCAGTTCTGAGGTGGCCACTAAGGATACCAGATTTCCTGGTCATGGGCTGTCTTTCCCATCTTCATCCATGCCTCAGAAATGCCAGGGCAGAGCCTGAACTTTGCTTGAAATCACTAACATTGAGTTAGGTGCCTGCCATATTCCCTCATGGAGAGGAGCTTATGCAGCTGCATGGCTCAGCCCAAGAGATCACTTACAGCCTGTTTCCTTCCAGGCAGATACTAGCAGTGACCGCCTCTTCACAGTGAATGATGTCAAAATAGGAGGCTCCAAGTATGGCATCATCAACCTGCAGGGGCTGAAGGCCCCCACTTTCAAAGTGCACATGCATGAGAACCTGTACTTCACCAACAGGAGGGTATGTCCTGTTCCGCCTCTCTCCAGCCTTGCAGCGGGCTTGCCTTTGGGACTTGGCTACAGATGCCTAAGTTCAGAGAGAGAAAGGGAGAAGAGCTTTGTGGAGAATATAAGAGCTGTCTCACTTTTCCAAGGGACAATGGCTTGTTAGCTCCTGAGAGCCCACAGGAAAAAGAAGGCCCAGAGCATCTTAAGTTGGGAGGGAAATTTGGTTTGGGCTGTTGAGGTGGACTAAAGGCAATGTAAGCCTTTTGTTTATTTTAAGGGGTGTGTATGTATGCACACGTACACACACACATACATGTACACATGTGTCTGTGTGTGTCCAGAAGAGGTTGTTGGCTCTCCTGGAGCTGGAGTTACGGGTATGAGTGTTGGGACCCAAACTCAGGTCTCTTATAAGAGCAGCAAGTGCTGAGCCATCTCTCCGGCCCCTACAAGCATCTTCTAGGAAAGCATTTGATCACTGTTTCCATGAGCAACAGTCAGTCTAGTCTTTCTCTCCTCCCACTTCCTCTCTAGGTCAACTCTGTGTGCTGGGCTTCACTCAGTCACTTGGATTCCCACATCCTGTATCCTTTGGCAGGTGCATAGGTTTAATGGACAACCACGTCCTGGTATGAACCTAAGCATCTGTAGAGATGGCAGAGGGGTGGACGGCTCTGCACCCGTGTCTCACTTTGTGGGTCCATAGCAGGAAGTCTTCATAAACAACTGAGATTCAGAGATGGCTGTTGACTGGATGATAGTGAAGTTCCTTTGTGCCAGACATTGGGGACCTGATGTGTAATTGCTAGAGACATCATCAGACCCTAGGAAGGCTGACTCCAGACCCCACCTGCTCTACCACTGACATATAATCTTGGGCTCTTGGGTCACCACACAGACCCAGCATCCCTGCCAGGGGAGTCAGGCTCTGGTGAAGGAGTAAAGTGAGAAGGGTTAGCACAGTTCTAAGAAGGTACCAGCCATGAGGGAGAAAGCTGAGATCAGGGGGACACTGAGGAAGGCAGTGAGGGAAATATTTGACGCTGGGCACAAGACTGGAATCTTAGACCTGTGCCATTAGAACACACTGGCCTCTGGCCGCACATTGAGCCAGCAGGGCTGTTCTCGAGGAACACAGTAGCCTACTGTGATGCTGCCTGGGCCTTCTGTGGAAGACTGTTTAACACACCATCATGACACTATCATTGGTTCAGTCCACACCTATAGAGTTCCTAGGCCTACGTGCTGTCATTGAACTTGAGCCTTCTCATATGCACAGGCAAATACATGTGCAGACAGGTTACACCATGGCCTCAACAAACCTACTTCACTTTGAAAACCCTGGTTTTCTGGTAGGGGATAGGAAGCAGATTGAAAGGGACTAAGAGCTTTTAACTGTGTCTGACATGATGTTCCTGAAGACTGGAATGTGGGAACTGTAAAAAGTGTTGTATCTGGACTATCCACCCTACTTTGTGTTTTATAATTTCCTGAATGATACTGATGGTCATTCTTCTCCCAGAGGGAGCCCTGTCCATACCTGACTGTCCTTAACAGACTTCTTCCAGGCTGTGCCTCATGGGCCTTGCAGAGACACCAGGCTGTGCCACTCTGCTTCCAGCATCACTGTTCGTCAGTAACCACCAAGGTACAGAGTCCTTTCCTTTGTCTTGGAAAAAGCTAATGCTTTGAGGAAGGTCTGTGTCCTCAGTCTCCTTGGGGGTCTGGTGGAAATGTGGGTGCCAGAAACTGAATGACCCCATTCAGCCATGGGGTGGGATGGCTCCCAAAGTTTGCCCCGGGATCACTGCATTTTAGAGTTTGCTGCTTCTTATAAACCCTTGGAGGTCATTTCAGCAACCAGAGTAAAACACTCATGACTAGCCAGCTCAGGACATCAGAACATGGGTTTGAGCTGCCTGTAGATCATGTAGAAGGCACTGGTTAGGCTCCCCAGTGTGGTAGGTGCACTGGCTGCCTAGAAGCAGTTTGACTGCTCCTTCTGCATGCAGTTTGCAGCCATCGGGCAGAGCCGGCCCAAAGCACAGCTATTCCATTCCCACATTCAAGCACATTGCTTGACCTCTGGAAGATGGAGACAGTGCCTACTACATGGAAGTTGATGACACTGTGAACATTTAGCCCTGTCAGCATCTCCCTGCCCAACAGACTTGTGGGCATGTTATCTTACCTCTTCACAGCTAAGGAAACTGAGGTAAAGAGTGCCTCAAGTTTTGCCCTACAAAACTACTTGTTTAGTGTTAGAAATCTTGTTAATTTCTTTAGGGAATGATATGAAATAAAGGAAAAGGATGTGAGGGAGGCTTCTGGGATACTGGCGTGTCTTAGCTCCTAGCTGGAGTGGTGGGCTGTATTTACCCGCTTAGGATGGTCTATCAGTTCATGGTTTTCAGGGTCTGACCTGAGCATGTTGCTGGTACTGGGACGGGGATTGAAACCACACTGCCTGTGACAGCACACTGCCTCTGGGACAGCTGTGAATGCACTGTAAATGCAACAGTCTGGACTGAGAACATGTTGTTTCTTGAGCTGACATCCCTCCTACGTCATTCTCTAGTTACCTCAAAACCCAGTAAAGGTCTCTGTCTTGGTCCTAGAGTTCTGGAGGCTGGGAATTCCAGCAGCATGTGCCAGACTCTGAGGAGGGCAATCCATTAGTGCTGACATCTTTCTGCTGTAAACCACCATTGCCACTTTAAGAGACCCATCTGCATGACCACATCAAATCCTAGTCATTTCCCAAAGGCTCCATCTCTGAAGTGGACTCTGGGAGACATCTAAACCACAGCCGGTCTCTGAGCAGCTTTTCCCAGTGGTGCTGATGGTCTAGTAATGTGGGAAAACACTCCTGGGCCTAGAAGGCAGCTGTTTTCCTTTGTTTCGATTAGCAGATACAGACCAGCCTGGCATGCTCTGCAGTTTCCGGATCCCTGGTGCTTGGTCCTGTGCCTGGTCCCTGAACACCCAGGCAGATAACTGTTTTAGTACAGGTGAGCCATGGCCACATCCCTGGGTGTCAATTAAAACTCCACAGACTTGAAGATCCCACCCAGCAATTCCTCTCCCAAGACTGCCAGCATCCCTGATCTCAAGGACCTGTTTCTCTCTCTCCCAGGTTTGTCTCGGAGGGTCCTGTTAACCAATGTGGTGACAGGACACCGACAGACATACGGGACCAGCACTGATGTCTTGGCTCAACAATTTGCAGTTAAGGTTGGTTGGATTTGGAAGAGTCTAACAGAACATTCCCAGAGTGAGATGTTTGGGGAGTGAACCTGGGTTTCCCTGGTGACATAGCATATGGGCTTTGGCCTCTTTTACAAGAAAAAAAGTGTGAGAATGATCAGTGGGTACCTTGTTATTTTTGTTTGGTTGGTCAGCTGGTTTTGTTTTTGGCTTTTCTCTCTTTTTTAATTTTTTTAAAAAAGGTATTTTTATTTTATGTGAATGGGTGTTTTGCCTGCATGTATAACTGTGTAAGGGTGTCAGATCTTAGAATTCCAGACAGTTGTTAGCTGCCATGTGGATGCTGAGGATCGAACTCAGGTCCTCGAGAAGAACAGTCAGTGCTCTTAACCACTGAGCCATCTCCCCAGCTCCCTGATTGGGGATTTTTTTGTTGTTTTTGGGTTTTTGTTTTTTGTAGTTTTGTTTTGATTGGTTAGCTTTCCCTGAGACAGAGTCTCAAGGAATCTCTGCCTCAAACTGGCGGACCTCTGAGTGTGAGGAAGAAAAGGAGAGAAAAGGAGGGGAGAGAAGGGAGGAGGGGAGGAATAGAAAAAGGAAAGGAAGCCTCAGGATACAGTGGAGCTACTCAAGCTCCTAAAGGCTCACCACAAGGTGGTGACACAGGAGACTCTCTCAGGACCCAAACTCCTCCCAACCCCAATGCCAAGACCGGTGATAAAAAAAACTGGGCACTGCCCGTCTCTCCACAGACTCCCTTACTGTTTAATGGCTGTCGTTCTGGAGAGATCTTTGCCATTGACCTGCGTTGTCCAAGTCAAGCCAAGGGCTGTAAGGCCACCCACATTTTCCATGAATCATCAGTGACTTCTGTGCGGGTCCTCAAGGATGAGCACTACCTGATGGCATCAGACATGGCTGGAAAGGTAGGAGATCCTGACTTCAGGCATCAGGATGATAGGTGCAGGCCTGTAAGAGGCCCTGGTACCATGACACCAGGGTAGGGGCTACCGTAAAGTTCTTCTCCATATGAGCGGAACCTTGCCTGGACAGAAGGGCCTCTGGTTCTGTAATTCAAGTGGACTCAAGCTTTAGGGTTCGAGGCATCAGTCTTCATACCTACAAAGGCCACTGGAGCTGGCCTCAGCCTTCCAGCTTCATACCTGGTAGCTGCTGAGTTCCTGCTAGACCCTTCTGGAGTAACCCTTTGTGTTTCTTCTCCCAGATCAAGCTGTGGGACCTGAGGGCCACTAAATGTGTGAGGCAGTATGAAGGGCATGTGAACCAGTATGCCTACCTGCCCCTGCATGTGCATGAGGAGGAAGAAATCCTGGTGGCAGGTGTGTGGAGAAGGGCAGATCCCACCCATCACATGCTCTCTGTGAGGGCTCTCACTTCTTAACCAGCAGAAGAGCATCTGGACTGTCACAGTCCATGGTGTCCCATGCTCAGAACCAGGAGCTCTGCCGTCTTTAACTGGGATTCTTCAACCAGAAATTAGCTGTCATCTGTTCTGCCGGGATGTAACAAAGTTGAGAGATCCTCCTGGCTGGTTCATCAAAAGAACCCCAGCTGCCTGGCATCTAGATTAGGTGGGCTGGACTCCCACTTGAGAAGAATCCTCATCCAAAAGGCAGGGTGCCAGCTGAGCCACTCCTGTGTACAGCCAGCCAGTTCATCCTGGTCACTTTGAACACCTGCAGCGAGTTAAGATTTTGGGGGCAACAGACCAACTAACTCATGGCCCTTATTTTAAGAACTATATTAGCAGAAATACCTTCTACTAGTGGGCTTATGTTTGTGCTTAGTAGAATCATCATGTTTGGTCCCAGGAGGTCCTAAGAGGCCGTGTGTTCACACTCACCTTCTTTGCATTCTCTAACCTGCTGTGTTGTCTTCTCTCTCTTAGTGGGCCAAGACTGCTACACAAGAATCTGGAGCCTCCATGATGCCCACCTGCTCAGAACCATACCTTCCCCTTACCCCACCTCCAAGGCCAACATTCCTAGTGTGGCTTTTTCTCCTCGCCTTGGGGGCCCCCAGGGAGCCCCAGGACTGCTCATGGCCGTCCAGCAGGACCTTTACTGTTTCTCCTACAGTTCGTTCTGTCCAGGCAATACAGAGGAAGCCAGCTGGGAATAAGTGCAGCTTCCCTTTTCCTTTTTTCTTTTTTTTTTAAATATATTTATTTTTATTTTATTTGAATTGGTGCTTTGCCTGCATGTATAACTGTGTAAGGGTGTCAGATCTTGGAATTACAGACAGTTGTTAGCTGCCATGTGGATGCTGGGAATTGAACTCAGGTCCTCTGGAAGAACAGTCAGTGCTCTTAACTGCTGAGCCATCTCTCCAGCCCTGCAGCTTCCCTTTTCAAGTGGTGCTTCATATATTTAATGGTATTCTTCTAGCCTGAGGGCAGTGCAAAGTGGCTGATATGGGGGCCAGACAGAGGACTCAGGTAGGAGCTTCATCTGTTTTTCCAGAGAACCTGGGTTCGACTCCCAGGATGCACATGACATCTCACAGCTGTCTCTAACTCAGTTCCAGAGAATCTAACACTCTTCTGACCTTAGCATCAGGTGTGCATGCATGTGGTACAGACATAACATGCAGGCAAACGCTCATACATGTCAAAACAACAATAAAATGTTTTCCAAGTAGTTTGTGGAATAACTTCATTAAAGCAGCATTTAAACTGTGGGCTTGAAGCATGAAAGGCTTTTTCATAAGAGGTACTTTACTGGCCTTTCCAGACAGTTTCCCCCTTCATGGGCAAAGCAGACTCTATGGAATGAATACTGGCAAAACACAATTAATTAAAGCTGCTGCTTACACATGGAACTGCCTGTTAGTGGAGTGGTCAGTGCTGGTCCCAAGAAAGAGCTGTATCTTTGGAGAAAGGCATCTAGAGTGCAGAGGAGCAGCAGGCCATGACTTTGTGTCTGAGGATTCAGGGCCCTCCCTGAAGCCATTATGTATTGCCTTCTCAGTGCCAATAAGTACGGCCTGGATGCTTTTGTTGTCGGGTACAGGCATTGGAAGGGGAAGAAGGCAGAGTTTTTCAAATGCTGTGGCTCTAACAGCCCTGAAGATGCCTTTCCTGAGGCATCTTCCAGGATGTAAGGGTCAGCAACTTTTGTTACAATGACTTGAGTGTCAGTTCTTAAGTTCAAGGCCAAATTTGGCTTTGACTTTTTTGTAATCTTGGAGCTGTAGTTTATGAAATATTTATACTGTTAAAATCCTTTCTACCAACGAATAAAGTAAAAAGAAGCATGTGTGATACATTGTTTCTGCACCTCATTCAGATATTGATCCCCTAAGCTGGTGAAGCATCCAGTTACCCAAGGAAATCCCCACTGAGCCTGCCAGTGGGGGAAAGAGACCCTAAGACCAGCTTTAACAGCTGTTGGAGACCTTCAGGTTGTTCATGTTCCAGGAGGCTGCTCTCTAGACCTCTCCAGTCTCCCTGTCCCCAGCAATCAGTGGGAAAGCAGAGGGCTATGGAGCAGTGGAGTGGTCTGACAGTCATCTGGCCCCTTCCTGTTTGGAACTATGTGTAATAAGTTTTTGGCCTGTCCAGCCTGTGGTTTAAGTCCCACAGATCTGCAGTCTCACAGAAACACACAGAGGATATTATTTGTTACTTGGCCTGTGGCTCAGGCTTAATGTTAGCTAGTTTTTGTATCTTATTTTTATCAGTTTGTCTTGCCGCATGGCCTGTGGCTTACCTGTGCTTTATTAATTTGTTTTTTGGGTGGCTGGATCATGTGTTTCTTGACTCTTTTTTCCCCTGTATCTATGCTTGGAATTTTCACCTGCTTTTATGTCTTGCCATAAGCCAAAATTCTTTTATTATCTAATGGTAATTGGCAGCATACAGATCTGTGACCAGAGGCCATGGCCTTCACTGGAACACAGCTCTATGTACTGACTACTCTATTTGTCTCCAAACATATAATCCCTTTTAGGCACAATGCTCCCCAATTAAGCAATACCCACTGAGTATTCTTTTTTCTCCAAGGACCCTACTATAAATAACATATATAGAATATCACATATCTACCACTCTTAGTTTCTTACATTTTATTTGACCCTCATAACAATTCATAAAGGAGAGGGAATAAATAGTAACAATTTATATCAGTGTCATCTTACAGATGAAGAGGCCAGGGTCCAGGCTCAGTGATACAGTATGTACTGGACTAGCTTCCAGTAAAAAGCTGCTGCAATTTTAAACTGCCCTCTTCAGAGGCCATAACCTGAGCAAAGACACAAAGCACTAGACTACAGCAGCCTGGGAAATACAGGCTCTTATAGTCATGAACTGTGAAGCAGGATGGAGGGGAGCAGCGCCTGGCAGTGGCTAATGTCACTCAGCACCAAGCAACGAGTGTTCTGACTACAAACTATCAGACTGCTCTGGTCACTAGTGCTTGGATCTATGACAGATACATGAGGGAACGTGGCAACAGAATCTCAACAAGGGTGGATTATACAGTGTCTATTATAAACAGTAACTGAAACTAGTTCCACTAATGAGAACAGACAAGCTACAGGCACAGATTCAATGTCTGTGCCCTGAAGATGATTCTAAAGTTGAAAATGCAAACATGGTTGCACAATTATCATTACAACAGGGCTTTTTAAAAAAAAAAAAAAAAAAAAAAAAAAACACCTAGAAGCCAGGCTCTGTGTTCCCAACTTCAACCATCTATATCTGTATAACCTCTGGGCCAGTTGTTGACATAGAGAAGTGCTAAAATTGTCATGTGCCATGAACCTCAGAACAAAGGGAGATTAGGCTGCAAGCCCCCCCCCTCCCCCCCGAACATAAATGGAGTGTGCCTTTCAAACTTTCCTCTAAAGGAAAAGGTACTGACCTTACTAGAAATGCAGACCTTCAAAGCCGGTGCTTTGGCCCCTGTAAGGACTCGGATGCTGACAGCAGTGGCTGTGCACATCCTGGCCCGAGCCCACAGGCAGCTGAAAACATGAGCACCAACACCCGCCTTCAAGGCTGGTGGAGACACAGCCAAGGCTCACACAATGCCTGCCAGTGCAACAGGCAACTAAATCATTTTTTCCAACTCCCAGTAAGCTGAGAAAACCAAGAGATGTAAGGATCCCGCCAGGCTGCTGCTTAGGGAGCCACTTAGCCACACCTTAATCACAGTGGCCATGATGAACCACCATCTTGGCCTATACACTAGTTATTTAAAGTTATTTAAAGTCTGTATAAAGGACCTGGTGAGGAAATGACCTGTACAGCCGGTGCCAGGAGAGGAACGGGATGTTCCTGGAGCAGAGCCATGCTGTTTCTTAATCAGGGTGGTGGTTGGATTTGCAGCATCCACCTGGAGAAAATGAACCACACTGACAGGTTTGATGGTTGAGGAAGTTTCTTCAGGCCCTGTTTTCAGCCTGCAACCAGCTGGCTACCCCCTCCCTGGCGGAGGCTGGGATTCCTTTGGGGTTTTTTGGCCAAGAAAAGAGCCTCTTTCTGATGCCAAGGCACTTCCTCTCTTACACTGCACCAAACAGCATGGGGAAAAAAAGTTCTGCATATTTTCATAGAGAATTCTATGAGAAGAGCCTGAACTAGGTGGGGGCTAGAAATGACTCCACCACACAGTTAGCGATTCACACTTGGGCACCCCGGCAATGACAGAACAGGGTCAATTTTCACCTTCCTCAAGCCCTCAAAAAAAAAAAAAAAAAAAAAAAGCAGAAGAGAAGGAGCAGGAAAAAATGGCAGGGAAAGCAGAAGCTGCAGACCAGAGTGTCAATAGTCACAGAGGGACCGGACAGGTGACAAGGTAGAAATCAGTGTTGGAGGGGCAGCCAAGTGGTAAGCACAAGCCCAGGACATACAAGGCCATTGAGACCCAGCGCCACAGACCATGTCCCTGTGTCTGTGGATCACTGGCCCTCATCTGTTTAAAACATCAAAGGTGCATATCAGGAGTAATGCCCATACCACACCGAGCGTAACATGATGGCAGAGGGAAGCCTGGCCTACCACCAAACTACAAACTAGCCAATGCAGCAGGCCAACCACATGTGTCCTGGCTGCAGCTGTCCCTAGCTCAACCTCTACCCCTCTGTGACAGTGTGAGGAAGAAGGACTGTGATGAGAACTTCTCTGCTCACTACTAAGAAACCAAGACCACAATTTGCCTTCTCTAAATGAAGAGCTATTCACAGCAATCATAAAGATAGGCTCCACCTGGCAAACTACTCTGGGGCATGCTAGATAGTGACCTGGAAAATGAGGATGAGGGATGTAGGTCAATTGGCAGAGTGCTTGCCTAGTGTGCAGGAAGGCCTGGGTTCCAGCACCATGGAGCCCGGGCACGGTGGTGCGCACCTGGAATCGGAGCACTTGGAAGGTGGAGGCAAGGATGGTCATTGGTTCAAGTCTGCACCTGGAGTAGGGAAGCGGCGGGGGACTGACAACTGCTAGGCGGCTGGCTAAAACCCATTCTACGATTAATGTGGTGACACATTTTGAAGTCCCAGATGCTTGGGAAGCTGGGGCAGAAGGACCACTTGAGCTCTTGAGCTCAAGACTAGCCTGATATATAAGCAGCCTTCCTTCCCATCTTGAGTGTTTATGCTTATAAATAAATGGGCTTATGTAGCTATGTTCTAAAAAAGCTCTGCTGGCCACCAGCTATGCTCCTATCACCTGGAAAGGAGATGGGAGAGCAAAAAAAGAAGCCAACACAGCCATATTCAGCAGGAAGATTCCTTTATGGTGGTGAATGATGACAGCACTAGAGCAGGGCCTCGGGGGGCAGAAAGGGACAGGCCTAAGAAGGACCAATCCATTCCAGGGCTCACGGCACACAGATACACACCCCAGAAATGACTGCCCACATACCCCCCAAGGCTCCACCTACCCATCAGTTCAATCAAGAACAATGCTGCTTTAATTCTTTTTGGCCACTGAAGATAAACTCCACCCTGCTGGAGTTCAACACAACAGTCTTTCCAGTCATGATCGATATGATGTCCAAGCTCTTGTTGAGAAACATTTGTTCATTTGCTTTCTCTTGCAAGAACCAAAGAGAATTTTTCCTTAGGATCTGTTGAAGTATTTGTATATATATTTTTATATATATGTATTTTTAAAAAACACAACCAACAGTTCATTCTGTGCTGTTCCCCTGGAAGGTTTCTGAGATCGCCCCTCCCTCCTCTAATAGACAGAGGGGTTATATGTCTGGAAACAATAAGACACTTGGAGTAATAAAAATTCTAATGTGACACCCAGAAGCAGGTTGGGACTCCAAGGGCAAAGGGGGAGGTGTAGAGCTGACTCAGGAGCAGGGGGTGGGGTGGGGTGGGGGCAGGGGCTTTCTAAGAAAGCCTGGTGGAGACAGAGCATCAAGCAGTTATCCTGCTAGGGGAGATCTAGTTCCTCTTGGACACCCCAAATGCAGGGCCACAAGCACCTGCACTTTGACTTTTTATGTCTCAAACCCTACCCTTCTGACCCTCTACATACACCAGTGGCTTGCACATGAAGCCAGATGATCTTTGCCTAGAACAGGCTGGAACCAAAGAGCAGAACTCACTCTGGGAAAGTCTGGTGGCTCCTTCCCTAGGGTGCTGTAGGCAAGATGAGGTTCAAACCCAGGCAGTCAGGCAGCCCTCCAGGCAGCCCAGGAGGAGGGGAGAGGGGGCTGGAAAGCCTCTGCCAAGCTCAGGGAAAAGCCACAAAGGTGACTGTGAGCCTGGCTGGCTTCATAAGGAAGACTGACTCCCAAGGCCACCTTATCTCGGGGGTAGGGACACACTGGGGAAGTCTCCAAAGCAGAAGCAGCCTTAATCACTCCAAATCCCCTCTACATGGATAAATGGAGATACAGGTAGGTAGATTTACTATTTTAACTGAATAAATGCAATGGACTGGGGTCCACTCGCCTTTACCGAGAGCTGCTCGGACCTCTGCCCTGAGGTGGTTCATCATTCAGGTCTCCGGCCAGGCTCACCTCCACTAAGGGAAGTGGTCCAAGGAAGTGAAAGAGAGCACACACACCACAGCAGGTGACCAGGAGGGCCTGCCTCAGTGAGACTTCTGTTTCTAACCCTGAGAACCTAAGGAACTGTGAAGGAGTCGGAGAGGGAGCTGGGGTTAAAGGTCACCGGGCTTTTTATTGCAGTTGAAGCAGACTCGGACTGGATGGTCCCAGCCACGAGAGGGGACAGCCCTCCGGTCGTGGGAGCATTCGTCACAGAAGCCCTGTCCGCACGCCCGGCAGTGGTGTTTGGAGAGCTTGACGCTGAACTCCTTTCGACAGCTGTGGCAGTGCAGGATCTCATGGTCGGGCACCCAGTAGGCGGGCCTGGCAGCATCCTTCACCAGGCCTGTGCCAGAGAAGGAACGTCAACAGTTAGGACACTGGCTCCTCAGTCCCTCTGACACTTGTCATCCCAGCTGCACACAGAACCATTACTGTGCTGTGATTTTCCATTTGTTTTTAATTCATGTATTTTTTAAAAGATTTATTTATTTATTATGTATACAGTACTCTACCTGCATGTATGCCTGCAGGCCAGAAGAGGGCACCAGATCTCATTCAGATGGTTCTGAGCTACCTGAGAACTGAACCAGGGATCTATGAAAGAGCGGCCAGTGCTCTTAACCTCTGAGCCATCTCTCCAGCCCTTACTCATGTATTTGTGAGCCATGTATCAGAGGGTGGCCTCAGACTCACTGCTGCTGAGGATGGCCCTGTACTTCTAATCCTCCTGCCTCCACTTCTCTGGTGCTAGGATCATAGGTATAGGCCAATGCACAGAGCTTATGTAGTGCATTAGACCTAGGACTTCAGGAATGCTACCCAAACATTTCACCATGTGAGCTACATCCCAGCCCTGCTCTGTGTGGCCATCACCACTAATTCTGTGGAGTCTGTTCTTCTCTTCCACCAGGCTGGCATCACAGGTGCCTTTAAGAGCTCAGCAATCTCACCAAGCCTGAGTTCAATCCCCAGGACTCACATAGTAGAAGGAGAAAGGCAGGGGGCTGGAGAGATGGCTCAGCGGTTAAGAGAACCGTCTGCTCTTCCAGAGGACCCGGGTTCGATTCCCAGCACCCACATGGCAGCTAACAACTGTCTGTAGTTCCAGTTCCAGGCAAACACCAAGGCAAATAAATAAATAAAGTTTAAAAAAAAAAAAAAAAGAAGGAGAAAGGCAAATCCTACAAGCTGTTGTACTACAACACACGTGTTGTGGCACATGCATACAAGTGTGTGCACTTGCCACACAAACAAAATAGATAATTAAAAAAAAAAAAAGATGCCGGATTTTCATTCCCTGATCACAGGACCTGGGGCGGATGGAGGCAGAAGCAGTGATGTTTTTCTATCTATGACACTCTCTTAGTGACACTAAGGTGAAGCTGCACACTCACCAATTGTAGGGACCACAAAGAAGTCTGCACTCTTCAGTCAGATGCTCAGTGGAATCCTAGCACCACTGAGCATGCTAGCTGTGGGATTAAGTAAGGTGCCTTCACTTCTTAGGGGCTTAGTCATCTTTAACAACAAAGCTATCAACAACTAGAAATAATATGCCTGTGCTGTAGAGTGGGCTCTGTGATTAAGAACACTTGTAAGTTGAGTTTGGTGGTACAAATCTTTAATCTCAGCACTCAGGAGGCAGAGGCAGGCTTCAGTTCAAGGCCAGCCTGGTCTACAAAATGAGTTCCAGGACTAGACTATATAAAAAAACGATTTCTTTCTTTCTGTTTTAAGATTAATTTATTTTCATTTTATGTATATTGGTGTTTTGCCATGAGTATGGGGTCCCTTGGAATTGAAGCTACAGACAGTTGTTAGCTGACATGAGGGTGCTAGGAACTGAACCCAAATCCTCTGGAAGAGCAGTCAGTGCTCTTAACCCGAGCCATCTCTCTAGCCCTTGAAAAACCATTTCTCTATAAATAAATAAATAAATAAATAAATAAATAAATAAATAAATGTGTGTGTGTGTATATATATATATATACACATATATATATGAAAAAAGAAAAGGCATGATGGGAGCTGAGCAAGGGTGCAGAACTCCCCCACCAAAGACAGCCAATGCCCCTTCCAGGTGGCCAAGGGCAGATGTAATTTGAGCTTCAAGCCAGGGCAAATCCACCTATTCCTATTCCATTGAGTCAAACATACAGAATGTTTTGTGAACTACCCATGTAAGTTCCATCTAAGCCATTTTTTTTTTTTAAATCTCTAGCAGCTCTGGCCTCTCTGTTCTCTCCCTTACCATACACCAAAATACATTCCAGGCCTCACCTATCCTGCCAAGTCCTCCATCCACTCCTGGTTTCCCACTTTGGTTATAAAAGTACCCCTCACAATGGGAGCAGAGCAGAGATCTTTCGTTGTTGTTGTTTTCAAGATAGGATTTCTCTGTGCAGCCCTGGCTGTTCTGCTCTGTAGACTAGGCTGACCTTGAACTCACAGAGATCCACCTGCCAAGTTGGTCTAGACCATCTGTCTGTCTCATGAGTGTCAGGATTAAAAACCTATACCACCTGGCTTCATACATTAGCCTTTTTTTTTTAATTAAGATTTATTTATTCATTTGTACATATGTATGACCCACAGTGTGGATGTGGGTGCACACAGAAGGCTCTTATATGTCTGTCTGTGTGTGTGTGTGTGTGTGTGTGTGTGTGTGTGTGTGTGTGTGTGTACCTGTGCATGCACACAAATGGAAGCCCCAAGATCCCCTGGAACTAGAGTTATAGGTGGCTCTGAACTGCCCAACACAGGGGCTCAGATTTTGTCCTCTGTGCTCTAAACCACTGAGCTACTACTTCTCTAGCCCCAAAACATTAGCTCTGGAAACCCTGAGATACCATGGGGATTCATCTGTTAACTAGCATGGACTCCTTGGGAAAATGCCCAGAGGGTACACTGAGAGGAAGTGGGAGGCTCCACTGAGCCTAGATGCTGTCTTCTGCAGTGGGATTATGCTGGTAATGTAAATATTTGTCCTGCCTATGGGTTTAAAAAAAAGCTGATTGGCCAAAGGCAAACAGAAAGTGTGGGCGGGGCTACCAGCCTATGAAAACTTGGGAACATCTCAGAGCAGAGACAGACACAGATGCCAGAGTCATGGGAGCTGCCAGGAGATGCAGAGGAAATGCTGCTCTGAGAAAAGGTACCAAGCCGCGCGTGGCTCAACCAGATGGGTTGAGTTCAGATGAAGGAGCTAGCAAATTATATGCTTGGGCCCTAGTCGATCAGCATAGAAATAACATATGCCTGTGTGTGATTATTTGAGGCAAAGCAGGGCCGAGAGTGAGACTAAACCTTTGGTCCAGGCCTGGAAAGTCCGGGGAATCAATTACAAGAAAGGTCAGCTTGGACCTTCCAATCAGTTCAAATGCTACTCTGCAATACTCAAAGTGACTCCAGGCAATGACACTAGGGGAATAAGCAGACTTTCTGACAGCTGGATGCACACTAACTTAAGACAAAATAGCATGGGCCTGCCTTTATGTACAGCAACAGATAGTGGAAATGATGGCCTCAAGAAATAATGCTGATGTCACTAAGGAACTCAGCACAAAAGCAAATGTAAATTTTTCCTTTATTCCTTGCTGCCAAACTCAATCCTGTAAGCAAGCATGTCAAAATGACCACCCAGGGTACTCTGAAACCCCTCATCTCCATGCATTACACCCAACCAAGACAGGCATCGCCCAGGCTCACCTAGTGGTATATCAATTGCTGTCACCACAGCTCCCAAAGTGTTCTGCACGGCCTCGCCCACCTTCCGGGCAATCAGTGTTCCACCTTCATCATCCGCCTGCGTCTCAGTCACATCTGTGGATGATAACAAGGGAGAACTGTTGCCTCTCAATAATCATTTCTCAAATGGGAGCTCAGGGGCCCATGGTGAAAGGAACACTTGCGGATTCTCACAGTAACTAAAAGGAAGTGACCTGTGGGGCCAGTCAGCTCAGACCCTGAAACTGGCTGGGGCATCTTGTCCTTTACCTCCAATTCTCTAGGACTGATTTATAACTTATAACTTAAAAGTCAACCAGACTGGGAGAAAGACCTGTTACCTCCTACAGAAAGAAGATGCAAGATGCAATCTAAGCTCATCTCCTGGCTTGCTATTTGCTGATGCTTTTCTCAGAGCTCAGGCCAAGTTCAATCCTGCCTCCTAGGCCCCTACTCCAAGGACCAGCATCATAGGCCTATACTAAGGAGTTCAGGGGAAGCCTAGCCTCAGCCAGGAAAGCAGCTGCTCTCAGGAGTGGTATGGTTGGAGCAGGGAGCACCCAGCGCCCAAGATTCAGTAGGTGCAAAGGAGGGGGACTCCCCTCCACCCTCACAACTCACGTTACCTAACTGGACATTTCTGGCATCGTAGCAGCTGTCACACACCCGGACAGGTGCAGGTCCCCAGCCCCGCTCAGGAACTGGCCGTGTCTTAGATGAACAGCTATCGCAGAAACCCTCACCACAGGCCCGGCAGTGATGCTTGGTGTCATTGTCTTTGAAGGATGTTGCACACTGGTTACAGCTCTGTTTCAAGTCCAAAACAAAACAGAGAGGCAGGAGTCCTACACACCTGCTTGGCTGGAGAGTGGGCATGACCCAGGGCACAACCACAAACGCCTCAAAATGGGTTCCATTTCAGTCAGGACCCACGTTGTTGTGGAATATTAGTTTACTATGTGTTACATTTGTTTATGTTATGGACTATTTAATGATGCAAAGATGTGCTGCATTCTCTATGTTGCATTTGTTTAACTTGTAAAGCTGTGTTACTCTGCCTGGCTAAAACACTTGACTGGTCTAATAAAGAGCTGAACAACCAATAGCTAGACAGGATAGAAAAAGGCAGGGCTGGCAGGCAGAGAGAAATCTAATGCAGGGAGCAAGGAACAAGACGAGGAGGAGAGGAGGATGCTAGGGGACAGCTACCCAGCCAGCCCTGGAGTAAGAAGAAAAGAAACACATATAAAGAAAGGTAAAAAGCCCAGAGGCAAAACTCAGCTAAAGAGAAATGAGATTTTAAGTTTAAAAAGCTGGCTAGAAACAAGCCAAGCGGTTAAGAGCACTGACTGTTCTTCCTGAGGACCTGAGTTCGATTCCCAGCATCCAAATGGCAGCTAACAACTGCCTGTAATTCTAAGATCTGACACCCTTACACAGTTATACAGGCAGGCAGAACACCAATTCACATAAAATAAAAATAAATATTAAAAAAAAAGAAACAAGCCAAGCTAAGGCCAGACATTCATAAGGAAAAATAAGTCTCTCTATTTATTTAGGAGCTAAGCAGTGGGCCTCCAAAGAGGTTAAAAAGAAAAAAAAAAAAACAAACTAAACCCCACTTTCTAGTAATAATAATAACCTGAATGGAGAAAAGAGAGGGGCAAAGTATTTCCTGTTACAGGTGTTTGGGTAGAAACTGATTCACAGGTTGTGGGCACCCTAGAAAATTGTCGATCAAGCCAAGAATGACCTCAAAATACTCTTCCCCAGATTCTGTAGCTGTAATCTTTGATATCTGAGCAATCTTAATTGGCTCTCACAGGTACAGAAATACAACCCATGACAAAGAAAACAGAGGACACAAAAGGAAGGAAGCTTAGAAGTAAAGCAGCCTAAAGTTGAGCCCTTGCCAAGACTCCCAGAGCTGAGTCCAGGAGGGGAAATGTCTGTGCCTCCCTCTTGGAATCAGCTTAGCACCAGGGAAAGTGCCATAAGCAGACTGGTCTATGTCAGGACTCACGAGGACTCCTACATCATACCAGGATCTGGGAGTTGGGCCTCCAGTAGGCAGGAGCGATCTGGTCCGTTAGCCAAGAAGTCACAGCCTTAGTGGGTCCAAGGCTAAGCTCGGACACTGACTGAGCCATAAAGTTCATTCCATCCAGCAGACGCTGGGCAGCATTGTTGTTGTCCTTCAGAAATGCATCAGTCTGCAATGAAAATACAGGAGCTCATTAATCTCCGAGTGCAGGAAGGAAAAGAAGAGGACATCTGGGACCAACTCAGAACAGTAAACCATAAGGCAGGGCAGAAGACAGACAGACTAGCAATCTCGCTGCTTGGCAATATCACATGCACCATCAGCACTGATGTATTCTCATCAGGTGACCACGTCTGGTGTACAGGTGCTCAGCTCAGGACTAACTCTGCCTTACAGTTCAGAAGGTGATGCATCCCACAGGAATCCTATTCTCAGTTAGGAATCCTAATTCTCAGTTCCCCTAATACATGTAAATCTCAAAAAAATCCTATTTCTTTAAGTATAATAGCTATTACATGTGCATCTGAAACTTGCTGGACTGTGGACTCTTAGAGCAGCGGCCTGCCTTTTTACAAGTATCTAGCTTAATTCTGGACATGAGTACTTTAACAGTATACATTAAAATAATAAATAAATAATGAACAAACAGGCAGGCACACAGAATGCAAGGCATGCTAGCTCCAAGGCCTAAGGGGATTGCGGCTAAGGTGCTGTTTTCTTGAGACAGAAACTAAAGTTACCACTTTGTTGCTTTCCAAGACCATGTTAAATCCTTGAGAAAGGACAGCCTACACCATCAAGGCCACCAAGTCAAGGATGTAGGCTCCAAAAAAGATATCACACAACAGTAACAAATTTCAGAAGGCCCAGAAATTCCATGACAAGGAGAAAAGGCAAGAAATCCTCAACTCTATGAGTCTGCCTGATCCAAGAAAGCTCCAAGGTGGATTTGCAGAAAGGGCTGGGTTGCAATTTGGATCTAAGCTGCCCATTAAAGGCCCATGTGTTTGTTCTACGGCCTGGCTCTATGAAACACTGCTGGAAATGAGAATGAGCCATTGAGTTCTCTATCATTAGGGACATGCTCCTGAAGGGGACTTTGGAGTACTGGTCTCTTCCCTTTTGATTCCTAACCTCGAGGCAATGGGTTCCCTCCATCACATATGGTGTGGAACAATCTTTTTGTACACTGTGAAGATATGTTGCTCTCACAGGTTTAATAAAGAGCTAAATGGGGGTTGGACAGATGGCTCAGTGGTTAAGAGCACCGTCTGCTCTTCCAGAGGACCCGGGTTCGATTCCCAGCACCCACATGGCAGCTAACAACTGTCTGTAGTTCTAGTTCCAGGCAAATAAATAAATAAATAAATAAATAAATAAATAAAGTTAAAAAAAAAAAAAAAAGAGCTAAATGGCCAATAGCTAGGAAGGAAGAGGTGAGGCAGGACTTTAGAACTCTCTGGAATGAAGGAGGGCAGAGTTGACAGGAGAGGAGAGAAACAAGATGAATAAAAAGGTACTGACCATGTGGTAGAACTTAGATAAGGAATGTGAGATATAAGAGCTAGTTTGTTACCAGCTACTGGCTAAGCATTATAATTACTAATAAATCACTCTTATTTGGGAGCTAACAGGCAAGACAGAAAATTTCACTAGCCTTGAGGTAAATAAGTTCCCTCTGTCACTTCCACCAAGATGTACTATTTTACGGTAGTCCCAAACAACCCAGCCAATTAGTCATGGATAGAAAACTATGAATAACAACAACAAAAACCTTTCTTCTTTGTAAATGGGTCATCTCAGGTATTTGTTACAGCAACAGAAAGCTGATCAATATGACTCCTGTTTAAATAACACAGCCACAGCAATTATCTAGCAAGAAGAGCAATACAATAAAATAAGGCCCTCAAGAAAATTATTTGTTTTGGATTTGTTATGATTCTTGAGTAATTCTAAATATGAATAGTGATTTGATTTTATTCTGAG
This sequence comes from Sigmodon hispidus, assembly GCA_004025045.1. Taxonomy (NCBI): domain Eukaryota; kingdom Metazoa; phylum Chordata; class Mammalia; order Rodentia; family Cricetidae; genus Sigmodon; species Sigmodon hispidus. The sequence continues at coordinate 143,879 of PVIH01001118.1, read as the reverse complement.
ACAAGGACTTTCTAATGTCACCCCAAGCTGGACTCAAACTCCTTGTCTCAAGTGATCCTCCCATCCCTGCCTCCCCGGGAGCTTAGAACAGAACTTAGAACAGAGGTACTCTATCTAGCATGAGCAGTGACAGACACAGGATGAAAGGACTCTATCACTGTCTCCTACACAGTAACCCGACTTATAGCTGAGGAATGGGACACTCCTGCCATGTCAGCACAGGGGGTAAAGCCAGGAGGACCACGAGCCTGAGGCTAGCCCGGACAATACAGTGAGATCCCATCTCAAAAGAAACCTTCCACATTTTAAAATGAACTCCACTGAAACTTCTCATGCTGGACGACAGCTCAGCAGGAAAGGTGTCTGCGGCCAAACCTGAGCCCAATCCCTGGGACCCACATGGTAGGAAGGGCCTCAAGCCATCTTCTGAACTCCACATGCATGCCGTAGCATGAGCCTGAGAGCACGCATGTGTGCGCACGTGCGAGCACACACACACACACACATACACAATTTTCCAGAACACAGAAACCGCTTTCCCATATGCAGATAGTCACTAAAGCATTTTCATTAATAAGAAACCATAAAATGGACAAATGTCAAAAATAAGAAAATGGCAAATCAAACTATAGTTCTCAGTCAAATAAATTAGCATAAGAAAAAGGCAGGAAAAATGGTGTGTAAAACATAACTGATAAAGGAATGCTGGGTCAGTCATGCCTACAGTCTCAGCTTCTTCGAAGGCTGGAGCAGGAATATTACCTGAGACAGGGAGCTGGAGGCCAGCCTGAGCATCATAGTGAGGCCCCATCTCTACATAGATAAATGAACAGTAAGGACTAAAAATATGCACATGAGCATATGGAAAATGAGTAAGACCATACAAAATGAGGTCTCTTTGTTTGCTGAGGACAACACACTAATTTTCATCTATTTTGGGCTGGAGAGATGGCTCAGCGGTTAAGAGCACCGTCTGCTCTTCCAGAGGACCCGGGTTTGATTTCCAGCACCCACATGGCAGCTAACAACTGTCTGTAGTTCCAGTTCCAGGCAAACACCAAGGCAAATAAATAAATAAATAAAGTTAAAAAAAAAAAATTTCATCTATTTTATCCAAGGCTGTGTTCCTATCATACACAATGATAAGAAACAAAGGGCTGACTGAACAGGATGGGCTCTGCAGATCTGCAGATCTTTGTAAACCACTAATGTGCTGAAACTCATGGCTGGTTTTCCCGCTGTCAACAAGCTCCATCTCTCTAGACACAAACACATCCATGACAGATGAACAGGCTAAGAGAAGGAGGCAACGCAATGAGCAGTGCTTACTCCAGGCCACACGTGTACAATCTCAGTCCGCACCACTGTGTCCACAGGATCTTGGTTCCCAAACCAGTACTGCCGGCTCCGGTAGACCACACCACAGTTAGGACATTCGATCACATACCTATCAGGAGGCAAGTGGGCAAGTCAGCAGTGTCCCCCTACCAGGTGCTAAGGGAACAAACACCAGAAGACCTCTAGCTGTGATATTCAAACTCACCCAGACCACGCATACTTTGCAAGACCCATCCAGGGAGAGTCAGTGGAGGCAGATGTCTTGGGCACCACGCTCACTTCCTTGCCTCTCTCATAGCAGGCCTGAAACATGGAGCACTCTGCCAGTTTTTCTAGGTATACTGGGTCCCATGACCTCCTCACACCCCTAACCCACAAGTCAGACCAGCTGAGAGGTATCTGCCTTGAGCTTAGCACCTCAGGAGGTTAATTCTCTGAAGAAGTCAGTGAATGCCTTTCTCTGAGAAGGACTGTGAACTAGTCTGGGGCCAGAAACTATGCTCTAAATTATATGCCTGTCACAGATTGGGAAAAAAAAAATCCATCTAAATTGGTTTCCTGAGAAGCAGTTCTGCTCAGAAGTGAGCAGATGATCCTTAACCATGAACTCAATGGAAGGAAAGATAAATAAGCTAAAACAACAAAGAAGAGGCCCCAGATTGAGGTGTAAGCATGTAAGCACTGCTGGGTCATGGCTTCCTCGTGCTGACCATTCACTGGGTTCCTAGCATTTTCCCACGCTGGAGGAAGCGGTGTCTCAGCACTCACCTTACAGGTATAAACACGGTTGTCATACTGGTGTGAGTAGCGGCAGCGGCTCCTGGCTTCATGAGGCACTCCTTCCTTGCCGTGGTTCATGCTGTTCTTACATCCAACCCTAAAGGAAGCCAAGCACAGCAGTGAGGCGGGCTAAGCAGACAGCATCACTAACAAAGGAGTGTCTGGATCTGAAGAGGCACAGAGCCAAAACCAGACAGGAAGTCGGTTACTTACACATGAGCCCATCTGCCAATCACAACGGACAGCAAGTAACTATTAGCCTCAACAAGAAAAAAAATCAACCTGGCTCCTCAGTAGAAATGGAAGAGACAGAAGATACCAGCCTGATTAGAGATAAAAGCTGAACAGGTCTCAAGAAATTAAAAATCCAAGGGATGAAATGGACGTGCGGTAGTTTACATGAGAATGGTACTAATATGGCCATGTGTTTGAATGCTTGGTCTCCAGGTAGTGGAACTGTTTGGGAAGGATTAGGACAGCCTTGCTGGAGCAGGTGTGTCACTGGAATGGCCTCTGAGGTTTGAGAAGCCCATACCATTCCCTGTTAGTGTGTTTGTGTTCTCTCTCTCTCTCTCTGCCTCATTTGTGTGTCTCAAAATGTTAAGTTCTCAGCTATTGCTCCAGCATCATGCCTGCCTGGGGACTGCCAGGCTTCCCACTATGATATAACGGACTCAAAACCTTCTGGGACTGAGTCCCCAAATTAAATGCTTTCTCTTTTAAGTTGCCTGGGTCATGGTGTCTCTTCACAGCAACAGAAAAGCAATTAAGACAGAAAAGTTTAATAATCATCAGGCTGTCAACATATGAAAATGAAAAGCAAGCCCTCAAACCTGGCAATGGATCCAGGAGAAGCTTAATGATAAACCACAAAAACTTTCAAATGAGCTGGACAGTAGTGTCGCAAGCCTTTAATCACAGAAGCAGGTAGATCTCTGTAATTTTGAGGCCAGCCAAGGCTGTTAAACAGAGAAACCCTGTCTCAAAAAAATAACAAACACACAAAATCCTTTCAAGTGAACAGTAAGCTCTGCCATCCCAACAAGGCAGAAACAGAGATCAGCACTTTAGGGTTTCACTATGGTAAGAGAGAAATTTCTAGAAAGCCTGCAGATGTTCAGATAAAAGGTGATGGCCCAACAGTTTTTGATGCTCTCCTGCTAGAGTCAGGCAGAGCAAAGGTTAAGAGGTTAAGTCACACTGGCAGCTAACACCTCGCCCTCTCCTTCCTTCACCAGTGGACTCTCCAAATGCCCCTGCCCTCCACTGTAAGATTCAAGAGCCTTTGAACCAGGTCAGAAATGGTCCTGTAGCCCTCAGACGGGGTACAGTCCAAAGCCAAAGGCCATTCATAAAATAAGCAAGTTCCAGTGTCCCCTTGTAAATGGACAAGAGTGGAGGATATGGAATAGATGGCAGCCCTGACATGAACAACTTTTCTGAAAGAAACAATTCAGAGGTGAAGAGAACTGGAACCTGGCTTTGACACACTGTTTACACCCACAGGATCCACCAGGCAAAGAATGAGACTGTGATTTACTTTCCCTCAACAGCTTAAAATAATACAACCATCCTCAAGGTAAGGTCTCTACGAGCAGTGTCACCATCACCTGGGAAGTCATCAAAGCCACCAACAGTCAGGTTCTCTGCAGAGCTACTCAATCTGAAATGGGGCTAACTAACCAATCAGCTCAGCACACTCTGAGTTCCTCTGATCCATGCTAACATTTGGGGGGCATAGCTCTCATCCCTCTGCGGGCAAGTGGGGGCCACTGACCAGCAGCAGCATCACCCTGAAACGTATCTCAGGCCACACCCAAACCTACTAATCCAGATTTTTTTTTTTTTAATGTCTAAAAGTGCTATAGGGGGCTGGAGAGATGGCTCAGCGGTTAAGAGCACTGACTGTTCTTCCCGAGGACCTGAGTTCGATTCCCAGCATCCACATGGCAGCTAACAACTGTCTGTAATTCTAAGATCTGACATCCTTACACAGTTATACAGGCAGGCAGAACAATTCACATAAAATAAAAATAAATATTCAAGAGTGCTATAGGTTAAAGATGGATAGTTACTCTAACCCAATGCCCTCAGCTTAAGGCGCCCCCAACCACTGCAAGGGCACACCCCAGATTCATGCAGGAAAGATCTCCCGATCCCACAAGATTCCCTGGGGGCCTTTAGCCTCAATTCTAGATGTTCCTTTAAAAAAAAAATCCTACTGTGCTCTAAGGGTTTGTCCTCCTTATAAACAAAGTAATTACCTAGGACTAGCACCTATCACAGCTGGGATTGAGGATGGGGGTACTTAAGGACTAGCTGAATAAATAGAATAGTATGAAAGCAACCACCACTGAAATATGTGGTTGAAGAACCAGAGAAAAGCAGGCAACCCAGTCTCTGGCCATGAGAACTGCCCACACCAAAAGCCAGCCACTCTGGTCTATGCCAGTCTTCAGGCAATTTCTCCTAAAATGTATTTCTAAAGCCCTTACTGCCCCAAAAAGTGGTCCCCAGACCAGCAGGATCTCCTGGAACTTATCAGAAATGCATCCTGTCTCTTCATGTTCTCTCTCTCTCTCTGCATGAACAGAGGTCAAAGGACAATCTGTGGGAGCCAGTTCTCTTCTGCACGTGGGTCCCAGGCATAAACTCAGGTCCTTCAAGTTCAGCAGCAGGCACCTTACCTGGCTGAGCCATCTTGCCGGCCCTACCCCCATCAGGTCCTATTACTAGCAATTATAGGCACTCAAGTGACTGAGTCACACACCCGAGTCAGAGGCAACACTCTCAGCCTCTGCTTCCAAGCTGGAAGATGAGCATGGCTGCTCTCACTTACCCACAGCTGAGGCAGAGGGAGGAGCAGGTGAAGTACTCGTCAGGAAAAAATGAGCTGTGCGCCATTTGGTCATCGGGGATTTCACCGCTGAAGCGGTCGCTCAGGGCCTGCCAAGGAGGGAGAGGGATCCGTGAGAGCCTCAGTGGAAGCCTACGCTTTGGCTCTTCCTCGCCCGCCTTTGTAGGGCGGCCCACTTACTCCTAGAAGAGTCCTTGCAAGTCCTCAGTGGAGGACGGAGCCCCATACATGAACTTCCTTTTAATTTATTGTGTACACAGTCTACCTCTACATGTATACCTGCCCGCCAGAAGAGGACACCAGATCTCATTATAGATGGCTGGGAGCCACCATGTGGTTGCTGGGAATTGAACTTCTCTGGAAGAGCAGCCATTGCTCTGAGCCATCTCTCCAGCCCCGCACATGAACTTCTTACTCTCCTCCCTGACCCAACCTGCACCAACTCTCACCACAGCAAATCTTGGGAAAAACAGTCCACTGCCCAACAGGTCAAAGTAAATAGTGACTCCTGCCCCCTAACTGCCTTACAAGTCACAAGCAACCCCCCCTCACACATGCCACATTTTGTTCAAAACCATCACAGATACTGACTGATGCTCCTTCCCTTGGGGAAGAACTCAGATTCAAGGGTAAAAGCCAAGAAACGAGTTGGGTGCATTGTAGGCTTCGCTCCCTTTCTGGCCACTGGCTTCCCCGTAAAGGTTACTATCTCAACACAGGAAAAAATGAATCTGTAGGGAAAAAATAAAAGAGTAAAAATGGCCAAAGTATTTCCCAGCCACTTAGCAACTCTAGTAACCTGCAAATCGGCAAATGGCCACACACGGAAATGAAAGACTGAGTGTTTGAGAAGCAGAGAACATTTCATACAGAGTGCCTCCCATTTCAGATCGATTCCACTATTACTTTGTATCTGATGCATTCTTCAGCTTAATAATACAAATAATAATGGGCTTCCCAGGTTTCAAAGCCCTCCAGTGCCTTCTGATGGAGTCCGAACATCAGCATTCCAAGTCTGAGGCAGGAAAGAAAAGGAAGAACAGCCGAAATCCAAAGTGTCTGGTGTTATTCCTTCAGTGAAGGACATAAGAAATGCTGAGATGAGAGCCTAGGACAGGGTAAGTGGAGCTGCAGGGAGACAGGGTCCCATGTAGTAAGGCTGGCTTTGAACTCCTGACATTCCTGCCTCCACCACCTTCCTAGTGCTGGGGTTTTGTGCATTCCCTATAACAACAGAGTTTCTCTGTGTAGCCCTGGCTGTCTTGGAAATCACTCTTTAGACCAGGCTGGCCTTAAACTCAGAGATCTGCCTGTTTCTGCCTCCCAAATGCTGGGACTAAAGGCATGTGCCACCACCTGGTTATTTATTGGTTTTTTGTTTTGCTTTTACTGGCTAGTCAGGAACTAGCTACGTAGGCCAGAGTGGTCCCAAAGTCATAGAGATCCATCTGCCTCCTGGAGTGCTGAGATTAAGAGGTGTGCCACAATGCCCACCTTTCATGCTTTTTAAAGAGTCTCAATGGGAACTTATTCAAGGACCCTTTTGATGGCTGGGTTGTAAGTTAGTGAGCACTTACTAAAAATTCTTTAGGACCTACATAAATTCTAACCTAGTACTGCAAAACACTAAAACAGGTTTTCTTCTTCTTTCCTACAAAGTTTAAAGTGAGCTGCAGGCTCACAGGCTACAGAGCCATATGGTGCCTATGCTGAATGAGGTCAGGGTAGGGACGCACACACACAAATTCAGATCCTGCAAGAACACTCAGGAGAGCCATAAAACACCATTTGTAAGAGATGGCAACCAAGAAGCAATCCTTGAGTTGGGCTAACAAGTAGTATCAAAAGCACAAAGACCTAAAACTGAAGATTAGAATAGTCTGGGGAATCATAATGGGACTAAGATGATAACTAGGGCACATGGGACCACTGTTGGCTCTGACTTATCATCAGGGAATGTTCTGGTCTCATCTCTTTCACTGTATGTGGCCTTTCCAGCCACTCAAGATCACAGCCTCAGCCTTTTTCCAAGCACCAATTGCACCAGACACATGAACTAGGTACTAAGCAGGCTGTAGTGGAACACTATGGATATTTCACATATTCCTCCCAGGTTAGATCACAGACACTGCAAATTTCTTCTGTAGCAACCTCCAAACACTAACACAGGTCATCAGAGGCAATCACCAGGTCTTCTGGGGATGATGTGACCAGCATCAACCGGCACTCCTAACTCGTACCCCTTACTCAGTCCTGCCGTGCAGAAGCCTTTATCTCATGCCCATAGGCCCTCTCAACTTTTATTCCTTTAAATGGTCGAATGTTTGATAACCCTTAAGGCTGTGTTTCTCAAACATTATTGGCCTAACTAACTTTCAGGATAACTACAGAAAAATAGAGAAAAACATCATCTTCTCATTAAATCACCAAAAGATTTGGGAAATTATTTTATTTTTCATTGTACATGTATGGGTGTTTTGTCTGCAGCTATGCTTGTGAACCACTGTGTCCTGGTGTCTGAGGACACCGGAAGAAGGTGCTGGGTCTCCTAGGATTGGAGTGACAGATGGTTATGAGCCATCAGGTGGGTGCTGGGAAATAACTAAGGTCCTCTGGAAGAGCAGCAAGTGCTCTTAACCACTGAGCCATCTCTTCAGACCCCTCGAGAAGTTATTTTTATATTTTAAAAACCAACAAAATACAGGGTAAAAGTGTGAAGGCTCACTGTGGCTGTCAGCGTGACCACATTTGGAATTAGCTAAAACCCAAGCAGAAGGACTTGACTGTGAGGGATTCCATTCTTCTTCTGAGACCAGAAGACCCACCCTAAATCTGGGCCACACTCTGGTGGCAGCCCAAGCAAAGGGACTCAGGAGAAGGGAGCTTTTGCCTTTTTGCCTGCTTACCCTCACTCATACTAGCAAGTAATCGATCCTGTCCCTGAGCCATTCCTCATCGGAGTTAGAACCAACTTCTGCAGGTTCTAAAGTGGACTGAGAACAGCAGCTCTCTAGAGCTTCCCTGGGACTCCAGCAGACGGGGACAGCTGAGACATCCGCTCTTGTAGACTGGACAACTACCATCCTTGACCTTTCCATGGGAGACAGCCGTTGTTGGACTACATGGAACACAGCCTGTAAGCCACTCTAATAAATCAATGTGTGTGTGTGCGCGCGCGCGCTCGTGCATGTACACGTATGCATGTGTACACATGTTCATCAGTTCTGTTCCTTTAGAGAACCCTGATAGAAAAAAATGGAAAACTTGCATAAGTCAAACCCACAGCCTGTACAGTGATTTCAGTGTGTTGCAGCCAGCTCTGCACTCTGTTCCCTTTTCTTAGAATACATCATGCCTGCACCACTTTCCTCACTACATCTCCAAACAACAACAGGAACCACGTGAAACGTACGGCACATTAGCTGCTGCTGTTAACAGCCCTGTTGCTGGTTGTGATGGTGGGATTATTTTTCTTACTAAATTATTCTCACTGCCCAAACCAGACAATGCACAGGACCTAAGAACCTTTCTCAGACTGTATGCTTATAATCCCAACATGTGAAAGGCACAGCAGTCAGGGATGGAGAGATAGCTCAGAGAGGTTAAAAGCACTAACTGTTCTTCCAGAGGTCCGAAATTCAATTCCCAGCAACCACTTGGTGGCTCACAACCATCTGTAATGAAATCTGGTGCCCTCTTCTGGTATGCAGCCATACATGCAGGCAGAACACTATAAATAAATAATAAATAAATCTTTAAAAAAAAAAGTGCAGGCAAAGGACCAGGAATTCAAGGTCGTCCTTTTCTACATAGTGAGTCTGAAGACAGCCCGGGCTAATGAGACCCTGATTCAAACAAAACAATGAAAACTACCCTCTCTTTACTGTCTTCATGGCTGCTGACATCTGCAAATAAACACCTGCAAGAAAATGTTTACACATCTAATGAAGCATTACAGAACATCAATAGAAAGACAGTGAAGGAACATGGAATATGTTACAAAAGGCATATAGCAATACTTTAGTCTTGGAGTTTTGCAACAGACAGCCCAAAGCTAATTTGTATTTGTTGTGAGACAGTCTCGTGTAGCCCAGGCTGGCCTCTGCTGGCTCTGTGGCCAAGGCTAACGTATAAAGGATGCCACCATGCTCTGGTAATACCTGTCTCTTGAAGACAAACAGTCTCAAATCTAGCTGGTATGAAATCAATATCTGGGTTGAATCCAGGAGGGACCTGTCACCCAGTGACACTGACGGAACACTTTCTATCATCCCAAGTAGCTCAATTCACCACTTTGAGAAGTTCTTCATCGAAATGTGGACATTCGCCACTGGTGGTGGCACATGCCTTTAATCCCAGGACTCCTGAGACAGAGGCAGGCGGATCTAAGTTCCAGACTAGCCAGAGCTACATAGTGAGACTGTTTCAAAACAAAACTACCATTTTAAACTATCTCTGAGCTTCTCATAGGCAGGCGGTGGTTCTCCCCCCCCCCCATGCTATTCTGGCCTTTCAACGTGCAGCATCCCTGACCCAGACAGACTGCTGCTGCTTTACATTGTCAGAGGCAACAGTACCCTCTATGACATCAGAGAGAGAACTCTCACATACACCAGCCTGGCCCCTTGGAGCTGGGAAGAGAACAAGCGTGCCACTCCCTTCCCTCCAAACAAGCTGGTAATAGTCTGTCCAACCCGACATACTTCAGGACTATTTAGAAACGTCAAGTGTATGGGAACAGAATAGAGACTTAAAAGTCAAAGGTACATATTTTAGACATGAAGAGGGAGAAAAACTGTCCTCCTTCCACTGTATTTTTTTTTCTAGTATAGAGTAACCTATTACCTTACTATTGGCTCAACCAGTTCAAAACTCCCAAACCAGGGCCTGGGGACATACAGGCATGAAGTCCTAGGTCCATTCCTCAGCACTAAAAAAACAAAATTTCCAAACCTCACATCAGTCCATGGCTCTTGGTCTCTGCTCCTTCTCAGGTCTCAAGCTACAAAGGAAAGGCAGAGAAGGGCTTCTCTTGAGAATGCCTGTAAAATGATTTGAGGCAAAATTGGGAGACCAGGTTGCCTGGAGACCGAATGATCTTGAACTTTAGTTGCCTTGGCAACAGTAGGGCCCTTTCTATTGCACCTTTAGGGTTAGTCCCAGTTAATCAGAAGCTAGCAGTGGAAGGCCTGGTTCCAAATGGACCTTCTCCAGCAATAACTTCATGAATATTTAACAGATGCTTGCTGGTGATGGAATTGGAAAGTCAAGAGTTCCTGCATTTAAGGATCAGAGGCTAAAGAAGGTATCACATGACACCTACACAGCTTCAACCTGAGAATGCATCCCCCAATTATTAAGAACAGTAAGTACAGTTCATTCAATTTTCAATTCCCCTTTCATTCATATTGATTACCCTACTGGACTGGGACAGGGGCAACTGTGAAGGCATGTTTATGGGTATCTAGGCTGGTGCTACTAAGGACCTTACATAAAGGGGCAGTTATCGCAACCAGAGAATGGTACTGGACCTGAAGCACATGTGTCCAGATGACAGGGAAAATTATCTTGTGAGCAGGTAACCATTTCCAATCACAAATGAGCAAGCCATTACTGGCCGCACACATCACTGACACCTGTATAAATTGCAGCCAGTACATAACCCCCCTCCCACTGCTGCCTCTCTTCTCACAAATCACACTTCCAAAGCCATCTTTCCCATTCAGTAATGAATATGAGCCTGCATATGAACAGTAAGAACACTTGCTTACTATGTGAGAAGCCCTGGCTTCGATCCCTAGGACCACAAAAACCAAAAAGAACATGAAAGTAAGGCCTGGTGCTATAATACATGCTTTAATCCCAGCAGAGGCAGAAAGATCTCTAGGTTATTAGAGTCTAGCCTAGTTTACAGAGCAGGTTCCAGACCATCCAGGGCTACAGAGTGAGACCTTGCCTGTCTTAGTCACTGTTCTATTGCTGTGAAGAGACACTATGACCAGGTAACTCTTTGATTGGGGCTGGCTTACAGTCCAGAATTTAGCCCACTATCATCATGGTGGGAATACGGCAGCACACAGGCAGATGCGGTGCTGAAGAGGCAGCTCCGAGTTCTACACCAGGATGCACAGGCAAAGGGAAGGGAGTAGCCTGCCTTCAGCTGCTGGAACCCCAAAGCCTGGCCAGCCCCGATGACACACTTCCTCCTACAAGGCCACACCTCCTAACCCCTGTAAAGTGTTTCTACTCCCTCATGACCAAACATCCAAATATATGAACCTATGTAGGCCATTCTTAGCCAAATCACCACGCTTGTTTAAAAAAAAAGAAAGAAAGAAAAAGAACAGCTATGTGGCAGTACCTGGACTCCCTTTAAATTCAGGGCTGCTGCAGCCTTCAGGGAAGCCCTCACAAATAGAGGCAGCTTGTCTTTTGGTTTGGGGAGGCAGGTCTTGTGACGTAGCCCATGTTGGCCTTAGACCAAGACATCCTCACTTCAGTCCGCTAAGGACTGATAATATAGGCATAAGCCTCCCTGTGCATTAATTACTGTTAAAGAGTAAGCTGTGTATTATTTACTAATGAGAAAGTCATCAAGATGTATAATTAATAGGGGAAAAGTCAGACATAACTAGTACCATGACACTATGATGAATAGATCTTGGTTCCTGGCTTACAGCTCCCTTCCCAAAGCAAGTGACAGAAACTTAGACTGGGGAGGAGGAGGAGGAAGAAGCAGAAGGGAGAATTACTGAGAAGAGGGATGGGAGGGGGCAAGACATGAGGAGTGAGTAATGGTCAAAGCACGTTTATAGACGCATAGACCTGCCAAAGGAGAGACAGGCAGGGGTGTCGTAAGATCACGACCAGCCTGGGTTACATAGACTGTCTCCAGAAAACAATAAATAGAAACTAGAATTTCTCTTTCAGCTCATAGAAACACCAACCTACCCTCCCTCAAACCTGCCTGTCTCAGCATCAACCATAAAGAAATTCTCTGACCTACTTCTGTCTGATAATAGTCCTAGTTCCCTCTTCACACCAGAGAAATCCTTCCCAGTACCCCGGGAAAGCAAGGATGTACAGAGACCACGGAGAATCTACACAAGCCTTGCTGGGCTGTCTCACACAGTCTAATTTACATTAGCTCAAGCCCACTCTGACCACCAGGCATATCCACAGTATGCTAAAGTCTATAAAAAACCAAAAGCAAGCTAGATATGGTACCAAATGTCTTTAATCTTATCATTCAGAAGGCATCAGCAGGTGAATCTCTCTGAGTTCAAGGCCAGCCTGGTCTACACATCAAGTTCCAGGACAGTCAGGGCTATGTAATAGACCCTTTGTCAATAACAATAATATTAATAATAATAATAATACTATGAAATTTTTAAGAGGAACAGAGTACCCCCTTTTCTTCACAGGTGACTCACAAATCCACCTTGGGTAACACATCCAGAACTCGTAAGGGGAAGTCCCTGGGCACTCTCCACTGCTCCCAGAACTCAGTGTCTCCAGGATGATCTCAGCAAAACATTAGGTTGGGCTCCTTTGGGGAAGGACTAGAAACTGCTTTATTAACCTACCCCAGCCTAGTCACTTCACAGTTCCTAGCAACCAGTTATAATCCTCTGCACATCATAGCATGAACTCAGCCTCTTCTGAGACTGAATTGCATGATAAATTGGACAAGTAAGTGTACTCTAGCCACTCATTTTAACAAGCACTCCACTCCAATTTGTGACTTTAAAAAAGGTCTCATCCTGTAGCCTAGACTGGCCTAGAACTTACAACATAGACCAAATTGGTCTTGAATTTGTAATGACCCCTCTGCCTCTGCCTCCAGAGTACTTTGATTACATGCATGTACTGCCATGCCAAGATGGTTTTTTGTTTTGGTTTAGATTTTTGAGACAGGGTCTCTCTGTGTAGCCTTGGCTGTCCTAGAATTCTCTAGACCAGGCTGGTCTCTCACAGAGATCCACTTGCCACTGCCTCCTAAATGCTGGGATTAAAAGGGATGTGCCACCACTGAAGAAGCAAGGAAAATGCTTTTAGCAGGAGAGCAGTAGCACACAAGAACGGAGATGCTAGATTACATTTACTTATAGATGTGTTTATGGGAAAGTGATGCACATGCCCAGCATGTGTTTGGGGTCAGGGGACAGACTGCAACACTTGGCTCTGTCCTTCTACCATGGGAGCCCTGGAGATCAAACAGATGAGGTCATCGGTTAGCAGCCAGCACCCTTACTGGCTAAGCAATCTTGCCAGTCCACAGGTGACTTTTCATTTCTACGTATGAATTTGCAGAAGAGCCTTAAGAACACCTTAAGGAGCTAAGGCAGGAGGATGGAGAGACTAGCCTGGGCTACAGCGGAATACTCTCAACAAAGACTCCAAACTATGAATTCACTTACTGTCTATACGTGCCCCACTGCATCAAACAAAGACAGAGTATGTTAGTCAGGACCCACCCAGCTTTATGGCTACTCCTATCTTTTCTTTTCTACCCTTCCCAGGTCACAGGTCCAACAGCTGAGTCAATGGGTATCTCAGCCTAGCTCCAATCTCTTGGTCAACAGTCCCTTATGTCTCTCCAAGAGCTCAAATTCCAGCACTGCCTCAAAACCCTGCTCCCTTCCTTCCCTTCCTACCACCCACTGCTCTGGGCCTGCAAGCATGCAACACACAGTTTGCACAAAGCAAACGACAGAAAAGAAGTGGTGTACTCACAGATGAGCTGAGGAGTTTAATACAAAGAACAGTGAATTACAGTATTTTTACTGAAGATAAAAAGATTATGCTGAAGCCAGACATAGTGGCTCACAGCCTTTAATCCTAGCACTTGGGAGGCAGAGACAGACTCATCTCTGAGTGTGAGGACAGCCTGATCTACAGAGTTAGCTCTGGGACAGCCAGGGCTACAGAGAGAAACCCTGTCTCAAAGCTCAAAAAACAAACAAACAAGCAAGAAAAGATTATGTTGAAGTCAAAGCCTTGATGGTGGAAAAAAAAAAAAAACAAAACAGAACAGATTACATACTCATCTACATGAATTTCGTGAATGATACTGTTAAAGTATAAATATACAGTACTGGGCAGCTTGACAGCCAGGGACAAGAACAGTACACTCAGGAGTACAGAGACAATAAACAATGCAGACACTGTATACACACACACACACACACACACACACACACACACACACAGAGAAGAGAGAAAGAGAGGGAGGGGGAAGGGGGGAGAGAGAGTGTGAGCGCAACACAACCAGGCTTATTGGCACTTGGGAGTTAGAGGCAGGAGAAACAGGAGTTCAAGATCAGCTTCAGCAAACAGCAAATATGAGACCCAGCCTCAAAGAAAAGCCACCTGTGGCTCAGCGGTTAAGAACAGATACTGCTCTCCAACAGGACCCAAGTTTGGTTGCCAGCACCCACCAGTGGCTCACAATTGCCTGTAACTCCAGCACCAAGTGATCTAGTGCCTTCTTATGGCTCCGGGGCACCCGCACTCACATTCATAAGCATAATTAAAAATACGGCTTAAGGGGCTGGAGAGATGGCTCAGCGGTTGAGAGCACCGTCTGCTCTTCCAGAGGACCCGGGTTCGATTCCCAGCACCCACATGGCAGCTAACAACTGTCTGTAGTTCCAGTTCCAGGCAAACATCAAGGCAAATAAATAAAGTTTTTTAAAAAAAAAAAAAAAAAAAAATACGGCTTAAAAACAAAACCAAATGCTAGATGTGATGACCCTTTAATCCCAGCACTTGGGAAGCAGAGGCAAGCAGATCTCTGAGAGTTTGAGGTCAGCCTGGTCTACACTGTGAGTTCCAGGACAGCCAGAACTACACAGTAAGAGCACCTGCTGCCATTCTTGCAGAGGACCCAAGTTTGATCCTCAGCACCCACCAGTTAGAGCAACACACAACCATCTGTGAATCCAGTTTCAGGGGTTCCAACCCCTCTTCTGGCCTCCACCAGCACCAAGCATACGGCTGGTTCACAAACATGCATGGAGGTAAACAAAAAACAGGGCAGTCACCAGAATCTGCCTAATAGGTGACATTAGCACCTGTCACGGACCGGGCCTGTACCACCCTGGTTGTCAAGCTGTCTTATGGCAGTAGCAAGCACCTTCTCTCAGAACATGCTGCAGATGGACAGCCAAGGGCTTTACAACAGGATTTCATTTCACCATGCCAGCAAAACAACAGATTGGTCCTACTGCCTGCCACAATACACCTGGCTTTAAAAGAAAATGATAGATTTTGTTTTGTCTTTAAGATAGGTCTCACTATGAGCTCTGACTATCCTGGAGCTCACTATGTAGACCAACAGATCTGCCTCCATAATGCTGAGATTAAAGGCACATGGCATCATGCCCGGCAAAAATAAAGATGAGTTTCCCAAAATGTGAGCTCAATATCACTTAATGGTTTAGATGACCCAGGACGTGATTGTAGTAACATATCAAATGACATCAAACTCCATGGTAGAAATCATTCCCCTAGCAGTTTTCCCACCAAGTCTCAGAATCTGCTCTGAAAAAGTCTCATTCATGGACCCTTTCACAAGTCCCGAGTGCCCCCAAATCTGATAATCAGCAGCCTGGACTCTGATGCTCCTGCCTCCACTTCCCCAATGCCCAGATTACAGCTATGCACCACCATGCTCTGTTTACATGGTACAGGGGAGCCAACATGGGCTAAATTCCTGCTAGGCGATCCATCAGTCTACCCACTGAGCTACAGCCTCCTCCCCTTTACCAACCGTGTGACTGACTCAAGACTCCTTCCCAACGGAGCTCCTGGCAAGCTGAAGGCTTGTGGCATGTGCTACCTCCACTTGTGCATCTTCTTCTGTCCCAGGCTTCCAAGCACCTGCACTAAGAGTACTGGAAGACCAAGTACTCTCCTGCATCCTCATGAACAATACCCAGGGCAGAAGCCAACTGACCTTCAGGGCTTTGAAGATGACCCCTGGGTGCCGGGGAGACCTGGTAGTATTGTTCTCTAGCAGCTGCTCCAAAGCGCGCCGAAGCCCAGAGAAGTCTGTAGGAGGATTGTATGTCCTCGTTCCCTTGTAATGGATAGAGCTAAAGGCTTCGGGAAAGCGACCCAACTTCCTGAACCGGTCCTGGATGAGCTTCTCGGGCGCCTCTGAGGGGTGATCTGTACAAGCAGATAAAAGCATGTGGACAGTGAGCACCTTTCTTGAACACAAAAGTTACCTACATTTCACTGTCAAGGATCAATTTTACTCGGTGTATGTAAAGCATATATTTAGAATGACAGCATTTGCTTGGCCCTAACTAGAAAGGAGCAAGAAGAGGGCATGGGCATCTCATAAGCTGCCACTGCCTTATTACACAGGTGACGCCCTGCCTTACACAGTGTGGTATAATGTGTACATGCATCATAGAAGAATCTTTAAAGGGATTCACTGAAAGAAAAATTCTTTCAGTATGTGGGCATAAAGGGAAAGACAAATACTGCCTATGTCTCCCTAATTGCACATGTTCACCCTCTCTGCCACACTCACCACCATCCACACACAGCTTGCTTTGTTATCACTTGTTACACTATACACTGGAGAAGCACCTTATTCTCTCTATGAGCTATATAGTTTTCCAGTCGGCAGACACACTTAGCCAGTTGTCTATGCATTACAATTGTATACTTGGTGAGCTCTGGTCTTACACGATGATGCTGTGAAGCTGTGCCAAGCTAGCAATGCAGGGAGAGTGGCCTGCACACAACAGTTCAGCGCCTGTCCAGCAGCCATGGGATGGGCAGCCAGTGCACATTGTGGAGGTTAAGAGTATGTTTGGATAGATATTTTGACTTGATTTCCTTTTACATTTTAATAAAATTACTCCAACACTGAAGACACATTAGTTCAAATTTAAAGGAGCAGGCATTAAATAGCAGCCATGTAATTCCGGGCTGATTCCCTATACTCAGCTCAAGCTGGGATCTGAAAGAAGTGGTGGGAAGCATTAGTCTCTGCCTTCTCCCAAAGCAGCCCAGGAACTGGACCTGCTGCCTCCTTTCATCCAACATCTCCTACACGCCTTTCCTTGAACATGGAATCACTGCTTCCCAAATGAACCCCTTCTGCTCACCTGTATAACAGAACCCAGACAGGGCATTCCTAAAGTGAATATCCTGTCTCAAAAATGATTTCAACACTTTCCTAGCTTGATTTCTGTTGCTGGCCAAAACCAACTTGGGGGAAAAAAATTACTTTCTTCCAGTCTAGGCCCACCTGTGTAGGGATGGCAACACCCACAGTGGGCTAGGCTCTCCTGTATCATTAGCAATGAAGAAAACATGGGCTGGGGCTAGAGAGGTGGGCCAGTGATTAAGATCACTGGCTGTTATTTCAAAGCACACAGGTTCAACTGCCAACACCCACATGGCAGCTCACAATGGTTTGTCACTTGAGTCCTAGGGAGTCTGACACCTTCTTCTGGCCTCCTTGGGTGTCAAGGTACGCATGTGGTAGGTAGACAGGCATACATATAGACAAACATACATTATTTTTTTTTCTTAAGAAAATGACTGGAGAGATAGCTCGTGGTAAAAGCAACGGTGATTGCTCTTGCAGAGGTCCCAGGTCCAAATCCCAGCACCCCATGGTTGGCTAACAACCCTCTGTAACTCCAGTTCCAAGAGGAAATGTCACCGTCTTCTGGCCTCCACATAACTGCATGCCTGGTGCACAGACAAATGCAGGCACTTAAAAATAAATCTCAACAAAATGCCCACAGACAAGTCTGATCAAGCCAGTCCCCAAACTGCTACTCCCTCAGACATCACTGGGCTCTGTCAAGTTGACTTTTGAAACTAACACGGGAGAACATTTCAGATTAAGGATGGTCGTTTCACAAGGCTTTACAAACATTACAAAATCCAAAACCTCTGATCTTACTTCTGGTCCCAAGCATTTTGAAGAAGCACAATACTCAACGTGTCCTTCATTTGCCTATTAAATGCCTACCTAGCCCTACTCTATCCAGAAAAGCAGCAAGATCAAACAGAAATCTGAAACTAAACAGCTCTGAGACAAGAAAAAGGCAATGATCATTGCCCACTTCTTGCCATGTCTCCTACCCTCCCATCCCTGCTGTGTCTTAAGGCTTCGAGAAGCCCTATAAGCTTCAGAAAAGGCTCTGGATTTCAGAATTCAAAGACCTTAGTTCAGCCCCAATTCTGCTAGGACGACCTCCTTGGCTACAGATTGCAAGCAGTTCTCTGTGCTGTCATCTGGGATTGCTGCACATAACACATAGAAAGTGACTTCTAGAGGCTGGTTATTTTGAAAACCTGAGCTGACAAACCTTGTCCTTAAGGCTGTAAAGACCCCAATGACTCAGAAGGCCTGACCACGGGAACAACCCAGTCAGCATTTCTCCCTTCTTTACCTTATCTCACATCATCTCCTATTCAGTCTCTTCCTTCTCTCTGGAAGGTCAGGACTCACGGAACCACCACAAACAACTGGTCCATCAAAACAACCTCCCTTATGGCCCAGTCTCACCATTGCCCTCTGATCATCACTGAAATGGCTCAGTCCCCGTGTCTTCCTACCTGACCACCATGGAGACTCCGAACCCAAGTCATGCTCCTCTACTTGTTCCTAGGGTCAGGGAGTGGTGCTCTGGAATACAGAGCTGACATTATATGTCTCTGCCCATGATCCTTCAGAGAACTGATCCAAGGCCACCCATGGTCTGATCCTCAAGTGTTTCCAGCTCCCTCTAACACAAGCTAGCCCCAAGTCCTCATCATTTGATATGCATCCATCTGGGCTCTTTAACACACATGAGGTAGTAGATAAGGTAAGCAATGTTTGTGCCTTCATGCTGTTTCCTCTCTCATGGGAAACACCAAAAACAAATAAGCACACACAGGATGGTTCCAGATGAGGACAGGAGAATGCAGGAAGGACTACATCTATCATAGCAACAGTCAGGATGACAGCCAGGATGAGAGATGGACAGCTAGCTGGAGCAAAGTGGTCCAGACAGACAGACAGCATACTCCAAGGTGAGGATACAAAAGGTGATATAGCCAGTGGAAAATGTGTATATGCATTTTATATATTTAAATATTATATATTTTCATATGTACACACACAGTGAGGAGAGGGTCAACTAGTAGCCAGACACATTGAGGGGGTTAGACACCACATTTAGGAGTTTAGATTACATTTGTTACCTTTGGTTTCTAGAACAGGGTCTCGGGAGCACTTTCAGGCTTGCCTCAAACTTGAAGCTGCCTATCTCAGTTTCTGAGTGCCAGGATTAGCGTGTTCTCTCTCTCTCTCTCTCTCTCTCTCTCTCTCTCTCTCTCTCTCTCTCTCCCTCCCTCCCTCCCTCCCTCCCTCTCTCCCTCCAAATCCAGCTACTGATTTTTTTTTTTCTTGGCTTGGTTTACATTTTGATGTGATTGAAAGCAAGCAGGAATATCACAAGCCTGGATATCTAAATTATAAATGAAGCTTTTATTTCAAGAGAGTCTTCTGGAAGGCAGAGAGACGTATCCAAGAGCTGATGCTGAAGTTCAGGAACCATACATCCTGTGTTCCTACTTCTCCCCATGAAATTCACCCAACATACTCAGAACGTAACAGTGACAGTGCTGTGTGTATCTCTTCCTTTCTAGTTTTTTGAGACAGAGTATCAAGTAGCCTAAGGTAGGCTCTGAGATAACGTAGCCAAGGATGGCCTTAAACATCCTAATCCCACCTCTAGCTCTTGAATACTGGGCCTACAGGCATGCACCTCCAGACCTGTCTTTCTCGGTTCAGTGTGACAAGGTCTCACTATGTAACCCAAGTTGGCCTAAAATTCATAATCCTCCTGCCTTAGTTTCCCCGATATCCAGTAATCCCAGAGGCAATTACTCCAACCTTCTTGGAACATTTTCTCAGTCTTGATTAAGCACAAGTTTTCTGGGCATTCTACCATCACCATATTGCATTCCAGAGGCCACCTCCTTGTGCCCAAAAAGGTCAGTCTGTGACACAGCACTGTCTACTCACCAGAACCCAGAAGCTGAGTGTGCACAGTCTCATGGAAAATAATAACTGCAGGACCCAGAGTGGATAGGGGGACATCCAGGCCACAGCGTGCAGTGGTAGCCTTGAGTTCCTTGGTAAAGTGCTTCAGGTAAGCTTCCGAGGCATCCCCAAGGAATTTGAAGAGGTCATTATGCAGCCGGTCTGCATGAGTTCGATAGATGACCAGGTCTGAGATGGCCAGGACCTTTAGCAGCAGCCGTGTTCTCTGGCTTAGATTAACAGTGGCCCCCAAGAGCCCTTCTGTGTCTATCACTGCTACTTTATGAACTGGGTCATATGCTGCCCACACTCCCACTGTGCAGGACTCCTGAGCAGGGGAGGTTTTGAAGACTTCACGGCCATAGAAGAAAGTGTGGTTGAGGGTATGGGACTTTCCATCACCAGTATTTCCAAAAATGGAAACCACCTTGAGATGCTGATCAGGCTTACAGTCCAATTTCCTAATAAAGTCCTCTTCATTAGTTACCTTCAAAAAACAACAACAAAAGGAAAAAACAGTAAAACATGAAAACTAAAAACTGAACTTCTGTAAGAAACAGAAATGCTTGCTGATTTGTATAAATGAAAGGAAAAGGAAGTCCCAAGACAGCAAATGCACCCTTAGCAAAGAGCTCATGGCACCCTCTGAAGCTTCAGCCAGTGGACAAACTCAGTTACAAGCATTTGCTGCTCTTGCAGAAGACCCAAATGTGGTTCCCAGAACCCACAGAGAAGCTCCTAACTTTCTGTAACTCTAGCTCTGGGGAACGAAATATCCTCTTCCAGCTTCCATAGCCACCTGCATTTACTTGCACCCGCTCATGTGTGTGTGCGCGCGCGCGCACACACACACACACACACACAAACACAACTGAAAAATAAAAATGTTATAGGGAACTAAAACCATAAAGTTCTTAAAACACATTAACTGTTGGACTACACAATATTTTCTAAAAAGAAATATAAATTAGTAGTAATAATAATAATAGATTAATTAAGATCATATGCTGTGAAGCCACCAAGACAGTGAGATGGCTCAGTGGTTAAGAGCACTGGCTGCTCTTCCAGAGGATTGGGCTTCATTTCTCAGAACCCTTATCTTAGATCACAATCATCTGTAACTCCAGCCTCAGGGGGGCCAGTACCTTCTTTTAGTCTCCACAGGCAACAGGTATGCATGTGATGTAAACACACACACACACACACACACACACACACACACACACACACACACACACACGCACTGCACGCACGCACGCCAAACAGTCATACACACAAAATAAATATAAATTAATGCTATTACTTTTTAAAATAAGCCAAGAATTTGAATAGATATTTCTCCAAAGATCCACAAAGGGCCCCAAGTTCATGACAACTTGCATAATATCATTCACCATTGGAGAAATACAAATCAAAACCACAATGACAGCCTTTTCCACCTGACAGAATGGCTATGCTCAAAAAGGCATTAACAAGTGTTAGCAAAAACAGAAATTACATCCTTGCAGGAACACAGAACAGCATGCTCACCCTACAAATAGTGCAGCACCCACATAAAAAAAAGTTATCAAAAGTATGTGGCACATGCTTCTTTTAAAAAAAAAAAAAAAACTTTTTTATTTATTTATTTGCCTGAAACTAGAACTACAGACAGTTGTTAGCTGCCATGTGGGTGCTGGGAATTGAACCCCGGTCCTCTGGAAGAGCAGTCAGTGCTCTCAACCGCTGAACCATCTCTCCAGCCCCCCTGCACATGCTTCTAATCATACTAGGAAGGCTGAAGGCTGGAAAAATCATTAGTTGGAGGCCAGTCTGGGCCTACATTAAAAAAAAATAATAGAAATGCTTATTTTCCAAGTGTGTGTGTGTTTATGTGTATGTGTGTGTTTATGTGTGTGTTTGTGTGTATGTGTGTACACAGAAGGAAGGAAGACAGGAGAGAGGGAGATAAGAAGCAGGGGTAGTTGGAGATGGAGAAATGGATCAAAGCTTAGAGCATATGCTGCTTTACAGAGCCCAGGTTCAGTCCCCAGCATCTAAAAGCACCTTACAGCAACCTGTAGCTCTAGTTCCAGGGGCTCCAATGCCCTTTTCTGGCACCCATGGGCAACAAACATGCACAAGATGCACAGACATACATACACATAAAATAATTTTAAAACATAATAAAAAAGATTATATGCAAGATTCCATGACTCAGAAATTATATTTCTAAGTTTATAGCCAACGGAAATGAAAATACACATCCACACAAAATCTCTATATATAGCAGCATTAGACATACCAAGCAGAGTCATGATAGCCCAGATGCCTATCAACTAATGAATGCATGAACAAAAAAGGTAGTACATTCCCACAATGACTATTACTTAGCCATAAAAGGATGAGCTCTTTTCCATCAATTTACAACTGCAATTTACAACTATTATTTTCACCTTTAAGACATTTCTTAAATGTATTCTTACTCTGACCCAATTCTGTAAAAATTTCTGGGATATTTGTACTGAATGTGGGTGCATGAAAGCTGAGGCACAACAGAGGTCAGAGGGCCAGCTGTCAGTCTTTGCCTCACCTTGCTTGAGACAGGGTCTTAGTTTCTCATCTCTGCTTATACCAGGCTCGATGGCCTGCAGGTTTCCAAGGATTCTGTCTCTGCCTCCCATCTCACTGCATCAACACTGGCAGGACAGATGTGTACATGCACTACCCCATGGTACATGGGCTCTGGGGATTCAAACTCAGACCCTCACGCTTGTATGCCAATTTGGCAAAAATATCCTTTTGTTGTTATTCTCTTTTGTTTTTGAGACACGGTCTAACTGTGTAGACCTGGCTGGCCTGGAACTTAACTATGTAGACCTGTCATACTTCAAACTCAGAGATCTGCCCACCTCTGCCTCCCATAGTGTTGAGATTAAAGATGTGTGTGCCAATCAGCCCAGCTAAATTTTTAGGGGTTTTTATTATTATTATTTTGTGTGTATGGGTATTTTGACTGCTTACATCTGTGTACCATGTGTGTGCCTGGTACCCTTGGAGGCCAGAAGAGGAAGTCAGAGCCCTTAAACTGGAGCTACATGTAGGCAGTTGTGAGGCTCCATGTGCATGATGGGAGCTGATCCCAAGTCTTCTGGAAGAGCAACAAAGGTTCTTAACTACTGGGCCATCTCTCCAGGCCCTATTTTTTAAAATTACATTCTATTTATTTTTATTTTGTTTTAGTGGTGGTATTTTTGAGACAAAGTTTACTCTGTGAAATAGCTCTGACTGTCCTGGAACTTGGCTTTGTAGACCAAACTAGACCTCAAACTCACAGGATCTGCCTGCTTCTGCCTCCCTAGTGCTGGGATTAAAAGAGTGTGCCACCACCACCCAGTGTTTTACATTCTGTGTGTGTTACACCCCAGCTGTCAGGCGTGGAGGCAAGCACCTTTGCCAGCTGAGTTCCAGGACTCCCATTTCCAGTCCCTTTTGACCTCCAACATGGTTAAAAAAAAAAAAAGCTCTATGACACTCCCCTGCGTGCTGCTTCCTCCTTTTCTTCCCCTCCAAATCTCCTTTATACCATAAATGTTTTTAAAATAATATTACCAAATTATATACATATAACAACTTTATATCATCTACAATAGAAAGTGATTATAAAGCATATTCTCCTGACTCATGCTAGTCTTTCATCTAAATCCCACTCACAACCAACCTTTTACTGAATTAGAAAAAGGTATGAAATTAATGTGATATTTGTCACTAAAATTTGTCATCATATTGAAGTGTTTTCCAGTTCTAAGGAACTTAGGATATTTTGTGGTACAAAGTATTTTTATTTGTAACCCAATACTTTAAATATGTTTATGGAGTGGACAAATGATAGTTTTGCACATCTCTATCACCCTTCAAACTGTAACTACAGATGCTAAAATAAAAATCTTTTTTTTTCTTTTTAAACACTTTTATTTATTTATTTTGCCTTGGTGTTTGCCTGGAACTGGAACTACAGACAGTTGTTAGCTGCCATGTGGGTGCTGGGAATCGAACCTGGGTCCTCTGGAAGAGCAGACGGTGGGTGCTCTTAACCACCGAGCTATCTCTCCAGCCCCCCCCTTTTTTTTAAATAAAAATCTTATTCTTGTAAAAATAATAAAAACTAAAAAGGAGCATAGTTGTGCATGCCTAAAAGGCCAACATAGGAGGATCACTTGCGAGATCAGCTTGCCCTAAGATGTTAGAAGTTTCAGGCTAGACTGGAGTACAAAGTGCAAGTCTGACACAAAAAAAATTTACTCTGTGTGCATGCATGTATGTATATATGCATATACACATGTATATGCATGTGTGTATGTACATATGTAAGTATATATGTATATATACTTGTATATGCACATGTATGTGTATTAAGGCATGCATGTATGTATATGCATAATACAAGTGTATGTGTATATTGCAAGATAGCTCCTTGGAGCCAGGCATAATGGTGTATGCCTTTAATTCCAGCACTCAGGAGGCAGAGGCAGGTGAACCTCTGTAAATTAAAGGCCAGCCAGGTCTACACAGTGAATCCCAGGATATCTAGAGCTGCACAGCAAGACTCTGTCTCAAAAATACCAGGAACAAAAAAAAAAAATAGCTCATCAGATACAAGCACTTGCCATACAAGCCCAACATACCTGGGTTTATAACCAGTAAAAGGAAAGACCTCCCAAAAAAATTACTTAGGAACTGTCACAAGGTCACTGTGGCACATATTTGACCATTCACATTCACTACACATACACAATAAAATATAAAAATATCAGTAATAAAAATTTCATTGTTACTAATAACATTTGACAAAAATGTCAAAAAAAAAAATATGACATAAAAGTAAGCACTAACTGCCAGGTGGTGGCAGCACACACCTTTAATCCCAGCACTCAGACAAATGGATCTCTGTGACTTGGTCTACAAAGTGAATTCCAGGACAGCAAGGGCTATGCAGAGAAACTGTCTCAAAAAGAAAAAAGAAGAAAAAAAAAAAAAAAAAAAAAAAAAAAAAAAAAAAAAAAAAAAAAAAAAAAAAAAAAAAAAAAAAAAAAAAAAAAAAAAAAAAAAACAATAAAAAGGTAAACAGCTCTCGATATTTGATCAGTATTTACTTGACATGCTAGGAAAGAATAAAAACACTAAACCAAACAGACAGAAATGAGCACATATGATGTGACCCATTTATATCAGATGTTCAGAACAAGCCAATTCATAAATCAGGAAGTAGATTAGTGGCTGCCAGCAGCCAGGAAAGGAGGACACAGGGAGAGGCTGTTAATGGGGACAAGGTCTCTGCTTAGGGTGACGAAAATGTTCTGGAATCACATGGTGTCCTGGGTTGTGTTGCTTTATGAATATACTAAATGCACTGAACCCTCTAGTTCATTTATTTATTTCATTTGGAGATCAGACCAAGCATGGGCTTTCAATGAACTGTATAATTTAAAAGATTAATCTAGACTTAGGGTCAAGTTTAGCAGACTTGTCTAGCATGTGCAAGGCCCCACATCTGATCCTCATGCTGAAAAGACAACTTTGAAATACAATGAAGTGTGGGTTTGTAGTATGTGAATTCCATTTTAATAAAGTTGTGATATTTTTAAAGGCCTTACTGTTCCAACTTCATACATTCATAACCCCCATGACAATTTATAGAACATGCAGGGGTGAGATGCTACCACTCCAACAACCAGAGGAGTCTTTCAACATCTTCACACTCTCCATATATGTTCTCAAAAGCCAGAATACATATATACATACATATTCTCTCTATATATATATGTATATGTATATACATAATATGTTGGGTCTTTTTGTTTTAAGATCCATAAAAGAACAGAGCTTCAGGAAGCCCCCCTCAGGACTCCTACTCAGACTCCAGAATCCCTGCACATCAATACCTCCACCACACAGGTCTCCTCCAGCCTCAGGAGTCACAAGCCTTTTGTTTGTTTATTGAGACAGGGTTTCTCTGTGTAGCCCTGGCTGTCCTGGAACTCTGTAGACCAGACTGGCCTCAAACACAGAAATCCTCCTGCCTCTACCTCCCCTAGTGCTGGGATTAAAGGTGTGAGCCACCCTCTCCAGCAGGAGTCACAAATCTTTATAACCAATTTACTTCAACCATCAGAGAAAAAAAAAACTACCTGTGTGATTCAAGTGTCTGCAGCTTGATAGAGAAATGCAGACAGACCACTGAGTATGAAGACAAGCCTCTGTTTCCTTTAATCTCATCAAGACGGCACTGCACTCATGATTGATGATGAGACTGTTGTTAAGATTATTAAGTGTCTTAATGCTAATGACAATAGCAATAATTCACTAAACAATCCTGCAGCGACAGGGCTCAACACTACTTAGAGCACAAGACCATTGCTGTCTTATCTTTGCATGCATAGCACTTAGGACACAGCCTGCTACACAGAATGGACACCTCTCGATAAAAACTTAATCACTCCCCTGCCCCCATTACTTCTACAGAGCTGAACACTGCAGCATTTGATAAGCTTGGGGACAGGCTACTTCAACAGGCTGATAGCCCTGAGATACAAAGAAGCTGGCATGGCAGTTCCAACCTGCAATCCCAGGACTGAGGAGATGGAGGCAGAAGGGTCACAAGTTCAAGTCAAACTTGGGCTACACAAGACTGTCTCAAAAAAAACTAAGTTAAAAATTTTAAGTGGCCAGGTGTAGTTGTGCATGTCTTTAATTCCAGCACTCTAGAGACAGAAGCAGGAGAATCTCTGTGACTTTGAGGCCAGCCTGGTCTATAGATAAAGTTCTAAGACAGCCAGAGCTACAACACAGTGAAACCCTGCCTCAAAAAAAAACCAACAAAAAAATTTAAGTAGTCCATTTTGGACCTGTGTCACTTAGCCAGTCTGGTTCCAAGTTGTTAAGGTGGCCAGCAAGACACAAACAAAAGCCCCATAAATTTCTCCTGGTGAGAAGTCAGCTAAGGTCAGGGTAGCCAGCTGGAAGAACCATCACTTTCTCAAATACGCCTTTCTCAAACACACCCCTCAAAATCTCCTATGTGATGAAACTGCTGATGCAGAAGCAGCAACTGGTACCCAGAATATGATAACAACAGTCACGTAGAAGCCTTTGGATACAGAACTGAGTGTTTCTACATTGATAGTAGGTGCTTATCAAGTGATGTGCATAATAGAAATCAGGTATGCTGACACATTCCTCTAATCTCAAAATCCAGGAGGCGAAGACAGGCGTTCTTGAGTTCTAGGCTAGCACAAGCTATGGAATAAGACCCAACTTAAAAAAAAAAAAAAAAAATTAATATGCACACACACCCCTCAGTCTGTTTGGAATTAACATCTGGAATATTATCTGGTATTTAGTGTACTGAGATATATTAAACATATATGTTCTTTTGTTGGATATAGCTTCTGGATCAGTGAGCAGACTCAGAGAAAGAATTCAAAAGCCTTGGCAGGTTTGTCTTCTGGTGGTCTATGGACAATCAGCATACACCAGTAGCTTTTTTAATATGCAAAGTGAGAACATAACGATTTTGACCTCCACTATCTGGAAGGTACAGTGGCTAACTAAATGAACAGACTAGGAAAAACTTCTTGGTGGACCTAAAAGCAGGCTCCGCCCTCCTGTCCCTCACATGTCTCTGCTCCCTGGTAACACCACTAAACACATCCCCAACCTGTGGACATCTTTCCCTGAGCCAGAAAAGACTCAGCTGCCTTCACTTTGGTGGCAGTAAGACCGGTTTTCAAACTGGAAAGCAAAGGTCAAGGAAGAGAAGAGGTCAGGTGTAACAACAGCACAGGGCACGGGAGGCTAGAGATCAGGGCTGAGAGGCACTCTGGGTCAGTCTGGACCAGCTGCTAAGACCACATATGAAAAAAAAAAAAAAAAGGTGAGGCCCTTCGATAAAAGAAAACAGGCTCTGAAAGGGATGAGATTTCTGTCCCTCTAGTTCTGTGTACACCCACCCATCCACCCATTTTCACTCATTTCTGAGGTGGAGGAACGCCCTGCCCTTGCCACCCACCCAGCTGCCCTGGGCCCTGACACAGCGGCTAAAGCAGGAGCAACATCACGCCAGCATCACTTTGCTCCCCAGAGCTTAGACTCTGAGACCCCAGACAAGTCAGCAGCTCCCAAATTCTGCCCCGGGCTTAGCCTTAGCCACTGCCGGGCCTTGAAAGAGCTACTTCACTAAGGAGCCTCAGGGACATTAGATAACAAATGCCCGTCCAACCCTGTGGGGACACAGAGGACTGCCTAAGATAAACCAGCAAAGAGTACAGCCCACAGTGCAGCACCGGCCAGGGAGAATAGGGGCCATTATTACTTAGAACAAGCCCACTGGGAAAACGCCCAAGTGTGCTGCGAGATGGCTCCCACCTGCCTGCAACCCAGGAGTGTGGAGGATCTAAACCAACCCTACCTAGAAGTGGACATTTCCACTGCACATTTCAAATAGACCCATTCCTCTCTCTAACCAAATAATAACACTTAGCAGGGTGCAGCAGCACCTGCCCTAAATCCCAGCATTCAGTTGGCAGGTGCAAACACACCTCTATGAGTTCTAAGCCAGCCAGAGATATACAGTAAGACCATGGACAGACAAATAGACAGAGAGACACACACATACATATTAAGCTGAAAGAAACCAACAAGGGGGCTGGAGAGACTCGGCAGTAAGGAATGTATACTACTCTTCCAGGACCCTCAGCACCTACATCAGGAATTCCAGAGGACCCAATGACTCTAACCTACACTCACACAGACACATACACACAATTAAAAATCAGTCTTTAAGAAACTCAGAAACATCTCTATCTTACCCAATTCTCTCTCCCACTTTCTACCTTACTAAAAAATTGAATTTGTGATAACATTCCAAGGCTAGTCTGTAAAATGAATTAACAATTCTTAGTGATCCCCACTATTCCTATTTGAAAATCAGAGACTTCATGGGCAGAAAGTACCCAGCTATACTCTAGAAGATAAGCCACATCAGCAAGTGCTCTGCTAGCGTTCAAGGTCAAGGACCTTCCAGACGTGGCCTCTGTACAAGCTATGATCATACAGACATCCCTCTCAAGCTTACTAAGCGGTCCCCAGTGCCAGGGGCCCCAGATCAGCTCCTTCCCCAAGTAACACAGTGGGCTCGCAGAAGCTCTGCTGCTCCCATCACAAGAATGCATGAGAAACTCCACCCACCCAACAAATGATTATTTTATAATTTTCCATTGAGATTCCTAAGTAACTTAAATGGGCAGTTATTCTCAGCATGGATTTTCTGTTAATGATTTTTATTTGTTGGTTTCTAGTTCATTCTGCCTTCTTTTCTTTTTTGGCTGAGTTCAGAAGAAGAAAACCAAAGAAACCAAGCAAGATTCTCAGAACTCAGTCCACTAGCCTAGAAGACAAACAGAAGTTGCCCATAGTCAACATGCGTATACGAAGTTCACCCTGTATGCGGCAGTAACCTGAGGATGACTAAGCACACACGAACAAACCTGGTGTCACATTTTTTGTTTTCTTCTAGAGGAAGGAAGGAGATGGAAAGTGAGGAAATTTCTCCTTTAGAAATTCAAAGCCATTTCCATCACATTCAAAAGAACAGGGCAGGACAGTTGTCTCAGAGGTTAAGAGCACTGACTGTTTTTCCAGAGGACCCAGCACTCACATGGTATTTCACAACTATCTGTAACTCCAGTCCAGGGCATCTGACATCCTCACACAGACATACATTAAGGCAAAACACCAATGAACATGAAATAAAAATAAAATCAAATAAGACTTTACTAAAACTATGTCAAACAGATCAGTACTCTGGTCTTAAAATCCCAACAAAGGAATTCACTTAAAAAAAAAAAAAGTCCCAACAAAGGTTCCCTTCCAGTAACAAATGCCTGTATCAGGAGGCAGAGGCAAGCAGATCTCTGTAAGTTCACAGCCAGCCTCATCTACAAAGTGAGCTCCAGGACAGCCAGGGCTGTTACACAGAGAAATGCAGGCTTGAAAAATGCAAAAAAAAAAAAAAAATTTAAAAACCCATATAACCAGAAGATTCTAGAAACCCTGCTTCTACATCACAGGAAGTTCAGAAGGCTTCCTTCCACTCACTCCTAAAGAAATGCACACTCACTGTAGGTTCACAACTGAGATAGCAGAGTTCATTGTTAGAAATAGCCATTTCCCTATCAACTGTTTTCTTAACATGACTGGAGTCACAGGTTGGTCTCACAAACACTGAGCACATTCAGTAAGGACAAAGATCACTTTCTTCCACTCCACTGTCCCCAGAGTGTCCCATGGCTTGAGAGGTCAGGAATTCCCCTGCCATGTCTTATAACATCAACAGTGCCTGACCCTTGCCTCATAGCTCACCTCACAGTTCACCTCACTTCACACAGCTCCTCCACTGTCTAAGCAGTGAGAACACACCCACACAGAAGTGATCCTCACACAAACGCTTCAAAAACAGTTTGTTAGCTCCATGATGGAGTTTGACATAGCCAGCTAACCCAGTTCAGCTCTTCTTTGTATCTTAATAAAAACGTCCTGACAAATGGACATGAAGCCCCCAAACTCTATTTAGCTACAACAAAACCAGCATAAGTTCTGATGGCATTTGGGACCTTAGAAGGAAAAGTATCAGACTAGAAGACAGGCCACACACACACCACCCTACCCCACCCCACCCCACCCCAGAGGCAATGATGAAATCCTTCTCCTGCCCACACCTTCACTCCCACCCACCCTTTCTGTTAACAGGTCCACATTCTTCCCAGCTCTCAGCTTCACAACTACAGCATACTCCTGGCTGGCAGGGATCTGATCTGTGCTATCCAATACCCACATGCCTACACAACAGTGCAACTGTTTGAATGAGTGAATGGATGGAGTAGTACAAAACACCTAGATACTGCATTCTCTCTAGGGGAGAGAAGAGAGTGCTGTCTCCCTGGATGACTTTGAACCATCCTGACAGGCTTGTTTAACTTCTTTTGACTTCAGCTGCCTCACTGTGAGGTATAAGCTACCCCACTGTTTTTAATGTTGAGATGGGCTTTGGACTGTCAACTTGACCATCTAGAGTCATCAAGGAGGAACAGCCAGCCTCTGGATACATCCATGATGGTCCTTCCAGGGAAGTTTAAGTGACAGAGAAGAGCCTCCTGAGTGCAGTGACACTATCCCAAGGGCTAGAGTGCTGCACTGAATAAAAAGGAAATGGATTCAGATTTAAATGAAATTTTAAAAGGCCAGCTGGCCTGCAGCCTTCCCCTCTCTGCTTCCGGACTGCAATGTGACAGCTGCCTCCCATTCCTCCGGACATGCTTTCAAGCCAGGACAGGCCAAATCATTAACTCTGAGGTCTAAACAAACCCTGTCTTCCTTCATCTGCCTCTGTCAGGTATTACTCAGAGCAGTGACAACAGTAACTAATGCAGCTATTTCCACAGAGCTTACGTTCTCACACAAAGATGAATGACACTGGACACAAATATGTGGTACAAGCTGAGTCCCAGGGTCACAGCTAAAATTCTGCACTTAAAAGGCTGATGCAAGAGGATCATGAGTTCAAGACCAAATAAATGATGTATAATATACATATATTACCTAACATTCATAATAAATGAATAAATAAATTAGTGTACCCATATAACTTATAAAATGAATTACCTTGCAAGATATACAAAAATATGGACGACTCTCAAAAGCATACTGAGTGTAACTTAGAAGCCTAGCTACTCAGGGAATTGAGGCAGGAATACCATAAATTCAAGGCCAGCCTGGACAACTTAAGAGGGAGGGGACAGCAATGTGATCAGTGGTAGGAGAGCTGCCTCCAGGGACCAGACTCTGAGTTCATCTAGTATGGGAATCGGTTGAGTCATTTACATAAAATGTACATTTTACATACACAAAAAAAGATGACATTCGATTTTTTTTTCTTTTTTTCTTTTTTTTTAAAAAATACTTATTATTTACTTATTTGCCTTGGTGTTTGCCTGGAACTGGAACTACAGACAGTTGTTAGCTGCCATGTGGGTGCTGGGAATCGAACCCGGGTCCTCTGGAAGAGCAGACGGTGCTCTTAACCGCTGAGCCATCTCTCCAGCCCCCATATCATTTTTTAAAAAAGATTTCTATGCATAAGTGTTTTGCGTACATGTATATTGTATGCCATATGCATGCTTGGTGCCCTAGGAAGTCAGAGGAAGGAGCTGGATTCCCTTTTACTGGAATTACAGATGGTTGTGAGCCATGTGGGTGCTGGGAATCAAACCCAGTCCTCTGCTAGAACAAGTGCTCTCAACCACTAAGTCATTTCTCCAGCACAATGTTTCATATCTTCATTATAATGATCATAGATAGATATGCACATCTGTTAACTCATCTGTCATCTGTCTCAATGAAGTTGGATTTTGTGCTTTGCTGAGTTTTGCTTTGTAGACAGAGTCTCAACATATGACCAGAATTGACCCTGAATTCCAATGCTACCTCTCTACCTGCCAAGGCAGAATTCTGTGAGTTCAAGACCAGCTCAGGACACATACAAGTTCCAGGTCAGGCAGGGCTACAGAGTACGTCCCATCTAGAAATAAATAAATAAATAGCATGCACAGCCAATTTTCTGTAGTAAAGGAAAAGAAATTGAAAAACAATCCAGACTGAAAACATAACCTAAAATTATTTGGTTTTGGTTATACCAACTATTTTCCTTAACAGTGGAAGAGCTCAGTCTTAATTTATATTTACGGTTGTGAGCCAAGCCTTTAACGGCTGAGCTATCCCTCCAGCCCTCAGTCTTAATTCATAAATGGAAAAAAGGCATGAGAAAAAGGAAAAGCAAGAAAGGAAGGAAGCAAGCAGGGAAGGCAGAAAGTGGTTTGCTTGTCTGACTGCCTGCCAAATAATCCAGATCTAAATAGGGTTTACTGAAATGTGGTGTAGGGGTGGACAACAGTGACCTACTAACTAAATTAAACCCATGGTCACCAGGACCAGAAAGGCTGTGCAAAAAGAACTATGGAATCCTTAAATAACCTCTACTCAGGGCAAACAAGACCTGGGCATTCCAAGCAATACTGGCCTCTATCATTCCTCCCAGGCTCACTCACCACCTGATTTTCCATTTTAAAAACGTTTTTTGGAGTGAGATAGGGATGTAGCTCAGTGACAGAGCATTTGCCTGCCATGTATAAAGTTCTGAGTTTGATCCCCAGTACCACAGGATACAAAAATGTACACAGAGATTATCCCAACCACTAAGATTCACAGTTCAGGAAGAGCTTCTAGTTCAAGGCAGTGTACTGATGTTCTGTCTGAGCTTTGAAAGAAAAGATTACAAAGGATATGGAACAGTTTAGCCATGTGGACAACATAGTTATCTACTAGCAGGACTTGAACTAGAAAGTAGAAAAAGGGGCTGGAGAGATGGCTCAGAGGCTGACTGTTCTTCCAGAGGACCTGAGTTCAGTTCCCAGCAACCACATGGTGGCTCATAACCATCTACGATGACATCTGGTACCCTCTTCTGTATACTGTATGCATAGTGAATGAATAGATCTTTAAAAAAAAAAAAAGAAAGAAAGAAAGTAGAAAAAGTTCTAATATTCTTTGACTGTTAAGTTGCTCAGGACAGTACTGTCACTTGCAGAGTCTGAAAGGATCAAACTTGGTTAGCTCTTTTTAAACACTCAGTGTCTAGAATCAACCAGAAATGATCCAGTATCAGGAAAAACAGGGGTGGTGGTGAGGACAGGGATTCCACAAGCTATCAAAACAACAATTCATCCTCCAAAGAAGTCAAGTCAGTGGTCAGGTTCCTATATATGACTAGTATACTCTCTACCCTGAAATTCCAACCACTGCCACTCTGACCCACCCACAGTCAAAGGAAACCTCTGGGCTGATGGCTGAGTATGGTAGCACACGCCCTAATCCTAGGCATTTGGGAGGCAGAGGCAGTTGGATCTCTGAGAATTCAAGGCCAGCCTGAATAAACAAGTTCCAGACCAACCAGGGCTACACAGTGGAATCTTGTCGTTATTTATTTTCTGTGAATTGGTGTTTTGCCTGCATGTATAACTAACTGAGACAGTTGTTAGCTGCCATGTGGATGCTGGAAATCGAACTCAGATCGTCTGGAAGGACAGTCAGTGCTCTTAACCACTGAGCCATCTCTCCAGCCCCATTTATTTATTTTTATGTGCATTGGTGATTTGCTTTGCATATGTGTCTGTGTGAAGGTCTTGGATCGGCTACAAGTGGAGTGAGAAACAGTTTTGAGCTACCATGTGGGTGTTGGGAATTGAACCTGGATCCTCTGAAAGAGCAGTCAGATCTCAGCCCCAAGAGGACAAGGGAGGCCGCTAGTGGGATGGCTCAGTGTCACCAAGCCTGCTGACCTACACTCAATCCCAAAACCCTTGTGTTAAATGGAGAGAATGGACTTGTGCATTACCCTTCGACTGCCACACTCAGCCAGTGGCTCACGTGCCTATCACACAGACAAATAAAGCTGTTTATTTTTAATTTTTTAAAAGAACGGCAAAATGAGAGCTAGGACTGTAGCTAGGACAGCTCGCTTGGTAGATGAAGCCCTGGGTATGGTCTCCAGCACTGCATGAGTCGGTGAAGATGCGTACCTGCTTATCCCAGTTCTAAGGTAGAAGCAGGAAGACGGGAAGGAAGCATCACCCATCCCTGCCTCAGAAGGCCTTTCTAACTGTCCTTGCCTGTAATCCCTGCTTCTCTTCCCTTCCCCATGGTCTCCAATAGCTCCCTCTAACTTCTTATGACCCATCAGTTGGGCTCAATCCTTGAGCACTTAAACTTCAAAGGAGTTGGCGCTCCTTCCAAAGCAGGCCAGGTCCTAGCACAATCCAGCCAGCCACAACCTCAGAAAAGCCCCAGGTATGGCCCAGCCAGCAGACACGTCCCCAGGGGAAAGGCACAAAGTCAATTTAATAAGAAACTTGCCTTCTACAGTAATCCTGGCTTTAAAAGAAAGCGCTTGTTCAATTAAAAAAAGATCACTTCAAAAACAGAGACAAAGTGTGGTGGTGGGAACACACACACACACACACACACTCTGGAGTTACCTTCGAACAGTTAAAGACAAGTTCCTTAAAAAGCTGACCCACTGTGAGTTTGATAGTTTGTATGGGTCAAATTTTTTTTTTTTTTTAAAGCTTTCATTTATTTATTTAATTATTTGCCTTGGTGTTTGCCTGGAACTGGAACTACAGACAGTTGTGAGCTGCCATGTGGGTGCTGGGAATCGAATCCGGATCCTCTGGAAGAGCAGACAGTGCTCTTAACCGCAGAGCCATCTCTCCAGCCCCGTCAAATTTTAAAAAGCCTTGTACTAAACAAAATAATCTCCTCAGTTAAAAGCTAGGAGTCAGTCACAGCAGAATGTCCCCAAACCGGGAACACTCACAAGACCCTAAGCAGAGCGGAGGCACACAGCTGGGGCTCTTCTATCTGTCCATCTGTAGAGTCATTCCCAATGCTGTGCTTCCCCGTAATCCCAAGGCAGGCAGTCCAGCCCACCACCATCACTACACAAAGGGACTTTGACTTGCTATATGAGTAGGGGGGGGCACCCTGCCATTCATGCAATTATTGCTTATTATTTTCACAGTGCCAGAGAGTTTTTGTGTTTTATTTTCTTGGCACAGCACCTCAGAAACTAGTGGCAAAATGTATCTCTGTTCTGATCAGAATTTGCCGAAGGTAACTACCCACTGCACAAAAGTCAGTTCTCACTTTCTGTCTGACCATTAAGAAGATGGGTGCTGGAGAGATGGCTCAGTGGTTAAGAGCACTGACTGTTCTTCCCAAGGACCTAAGTTCGATTCCTAGCATCCACATGGCAGCTAACAACTGTCTGTAATTCCAAGATCTGACATACAGTTATACATGCAGGCAAAACACCAATTCACATAAAATAAAAAATAATATACATATATAAACAAAAAAAAAAAAGAATGGAAAAGTTCAACGATGTAGAAAGTCAGGATTCCTCCAGCTATGACCTGAAGTCTTGGGGATTTAAACAAGCCTACCTAAAGAGAAGGCCCAAGGAGCAACCTAGACCGGAAGCCAGGGTGAAGTAGGAACATGGCACATGACAAGAAAACAAAAATGTAGCAGACCCGCCCAGCCAGCCAGGGTAAAGACCCACTCAGTAAAACATCCTCTGCTGTTTTTCATTTTGAGTCCAGGTCTCTTTTGGCCAACTTAAAAAAAAAAAAGACAAGTCCCAGCACTTTGAGCAGCACTATTCTGGGACTGTAAACAAAAGACGAAGCCAAGCAGTGCACTGGGTCTTCTTAAAGGACCAGTCTCAGGGAGGTAGGTATCCAATGACCAGGCTAAGGGGAGGGCAGAAGCCTCAGCTTGGGTTTCCATTGACCTATGGATGCTTCTAACCCAAGGAGGGCCTGGCACACCCAGACGCTGTTAGCCTCTCTTCACCTCACAAGCCCACACAATTTTCTAAGAAGACAAGTCCCCAGGCCCACTGAGTCTCAGTGTCAGTGAGCATGAAGGTGAGACAGTTCTGGGCAGTGTCTGAAGAGGACACTTGTGAGAACTTTACAGGAAATGAACAAAGAGGTGAATGGGGTGGGATGAAGGGAATAAACCTGTCTGGAGTCTTTAAACAAAGAGCAAGGAGGGGCTGAAGAGATGGCTCAGAGCATTTGCTGCTCTTTCAGAGGAGCGAAGCTTGGATGTCGGTATCAACGAACGAGGCAGCTCACAGGTGCCTCTAACTCCACTTCAGAGATTCTGGCCCCTGTGGGACCCAGACATGCACATGGAACCACAGACACACATGTAGGCAAAGAGCACTCACACACATCAACCTTAGAAAATGACATCACGGGAGCTGGAGAGATGGCTCAGCGGTTAAGAGCACTGGCTGCTCTTCCAGAGGACCCGGGTTCGATTCCCAGCACCCACATGGCAGCTGACAACTGTCTGTAGTTCAAGTTCCAGGCAAACACCAAGACCAAGGCAGATAAATAAATAAAAGTGTTTAAAAAAAAAAAAAAAGAAAGAAAATGACATCACTGGCTTTAAATGTTCGAGGAAAAAGAAAAACCAAGGAAGAATGGCTTCTTGTTTCTCATTTTTTCCCCCAGCTGGTAAACATACTGACAAATTAAGATGTCTGACAACCTGAAGACCCAAAAAATAGGAAAGTACCATCCTCTCTTCCTCCTCCAAGAACCTTATGGCTAGAAAGCTTATTCTCTTAACCTTTGAGACATTTGCTAAGGGCGTTGCCCCTGGCTCCTTCATTAACGATTCAATAATGGCTCTCTACATACCGTGTTCTTCCTCAGCCAGCCCCACTGAGGCCTAGAACAGTGAGGACAACCCAGAAGTCTACCCATCTCACAGGACTGAAAGACCAGAGGCAAGAGGGAGGCAGAAAGGTGTCCACTTAATACTGTGCCCTGTGGCAACTTCACCCCTCTGGAACCCAGTTCTGTAGTGAGCCTTCATCTAACACATCCATTCCTCAAGCACTGCACTGTGGACACTCTGCATAAGATGGACCTTTAGGGTCCTCATCTGTGAAACACAATCTACTTTACAAAAGGCAGCAGGTTGGAGATTGGCATTCCCCAGGTGACATCCATGTCCTTCCTAGTCCCAGGAAACTGTGGATAAATATGGTACTGTGTGGCAAACAAGATTCTGTGGATGACTGAATTATGGACTTTGAAATGGAGAAGCTGTGTTGGATTATCGTGGTAGTTTCCAATATACTTTCAAGAATCCTTACAAGGAGACATCAGGAAGGACAAAGAAGCAGGAAGAATGTGACAGTACAGCAGAGAAATACAAAAGACTGGAAATGCCTTTGAAGTTCAATGACAGAGCCACAAACCAAGGAATGCAGGTCAATTCTTAGAGCTAGACAAGAAACATTCTTTTTTTGTTTCTAGAAAGAGCAAAGCCTATCAATCCATTTAAGGACTTCTGGCCTCTAAAATAAAGATAATTTGTGTGATAATTGGTTGCTGCAACATGAAACTAATACACAGAATTATCGATAGGGTTAAATGTCTTATACAGGCTCTAAGAAAACTTCCTAATACCACAGTAGGAGCTTTTAAAATTTCAACTATCGGGGCTGGAGAGATGGCTCAGTGGTTAAGAGCACCGTCTGCTCTTCCAGAGGACCCGGGTTCGATTCCCAGCATCCACATGGCAGCTAACAACTGTCTGTAGTTCCAGTTCCAGGCAAAACACCAAGGCAAATAAATAAATAAGTAAATACAGTTTAAAAAAAAAATTTCAACTATCAGTTTATCAATCACAGGAACATTAGTGGATTGGAATAGAAAGCATTCACTTTAGGGGAATGTTTGTTCTCACAATCATTAAGCAAAAACTTAGAAAATTATCTATTTTTCTGATAGCTGCATGTACAAAACAATTAAAAATACATGAGACTGAACAGTGGTGCACACCTTTAATTCAGTGGCAGGAGGCAGAGGCTGGCAGATCTGAGTCTGAGGCCAGCCAGGTATACAGAGTGAGTTCCAGGACAGCCAGGGCTGTTACACAGTGAAACCCTGTCTTGGGGAGGAAAAAAAAAATTTCTTTCACCTCTTATGATTCAAGAGAAAAGAAATTTCAGGGCCAGCTGTGATGGTACACATCTGTAATCCCAGCATTTGGAAGGCAGAGGCAAGATTGAAAGTTTAAAAACAAGCTGGGTTATATAGAAGTTCAAGACCACAGGCTACATAATCAGACTGCCTGTTTTTTACTTTTTTATTTATTTGTATGAGTGCATGCATGTACACAGAGCACATGGAAATCAGGAGACAGACAACTATTCCAAGTCTGTTCCCTCCCTCCACCCCAGACATGGTATCTCAGGAAGCAGGATTTACCTCCTTACATTTCTTTTTATCTTCCTAATCCCTTGCTAAGAAACTGTGGACTATCTTGTCATGGTGTCTTCTAATCCCAGCACTCAGGAGGAAAGGGCAGGGAGAGTTCTTTCTATATAGAGCAAGTTCCAGGACAGCCGGGGCTACAGAGAAGAGAGAGAGAGAGAGAGAGAGAGAGAGAGAGAGAGAGAGAGAGAGAGAGAGGAGAGAGAGAGGAGTGAGAGAGGAAAAAGGAAACAAGGAAACAGGAACACAGTGAGACCCTGCCACAAACTCTAAGAGGGGCTAGATGGAGAGGTGCTCAGAGGTTAAGAGAGCATCCACTCCTGCAGAGAAGCAGAGATTGCTTCCCAACAACCACATCAGGTGCTCACAACTCCTGTAAGTCCAGCTTCCCTCCAACACCTTCTTCTGGCCTCTCTGGCTCCTGCACACATGTGGCTCACATAAACTCAGACAAGCACATAAACACAAAATAAATAGACACAAATAAATAGAACAATTTTTAATTCAAAAAATAAGCATGCCTTCCAGGGGTGCTCTAGGCACTTAATAGTTGCTAGGGAAGGGAAGATATTCTCTTCAGTGGTGTAGACACTGGCAAACTGCCCGCGCTCCTCTAAGTACCCCTAAATAAAGATACTGGATCACAAAAAAATCAGCTCATTTGAAAAGGATGATACTGAAGGGATTTGGAGGCTTTTTGTTCTTTGTTTTCTTTTGTTTTTCCCAACCTGTTTGGGGAAAAAACAGTATCTTAAAAGAACAAGATAGAGGTAAACAGAGGGACAGACTGACTGACTGACTGGGAATGTGGCTCTGTTGGTCAGGTGCTGACCAAGTATGTATGAAACAAACCCTGGGTTCAACATCCAGCACCACATAAACCAGGCATGTTGGTACAATCTGTAACCCCAATAAGATGGTATCAAAAGGGATCAGAATTCAAGGTCAAGCCAGGTGTGCTGACCTTTGAGGACAGAGGCAGGCTGATCTCAAGTTCAAAGCCAGTCTGGTCTATTTACATAGTGAATCACATGATATCCAAGGCCTGTGAGATCCTGTCTCAAAAGAGAAAAAAATGCTTAAGGTCATCCTTTATTGCAAAGAGTTTGAGAATATGATGGGCTACATTAGATGGTGTCTTTAAAGACTCCATAGAGGAGAAAGAGGAAGAGGAGGAAGAGATGAAGGTGAGACAGGTGTAATGGCAGAGGGAAAAGGATCCCGGGGGATTTCAAGTCAGACAGTCTAGCTTGAACAATGACCCTGTCTCCGAGAATAACTGAATGGGAACCTCTAGCTTTGGCATGCAAAAAGACACATACACCCCCACCCCACCCCACCCCACCCCACCCCACCCACAGGGTAAATGTTAGGTTAAAATGAGTATTACCTTAAATATGAGAAAATTTTTTAGTTCATGAAATTTAAATATTTGTGAAAATTAGTGATGCCTCAAAAATCTTCCTCACCTTACGAGAAACTATGACTTTCAGAGGCTGACATTATACCAGAACAAACAAGAACCATCCAGACTCAACTGCTCCATTTATAAAATATTCAGACCACAATGCTGCCCAATTAGAGTCCAACTCATAATGAAGACATCACTGCTGACAAGGGAGGCAGAATGGCATCTGGGTCACTCTTCCATAACTCTATTAGTTCCTCCCAACCAATAAAGGGAAGTCCGTGTTAGCAGAGCATCCAGCAACAGTGGAGGCAACAAGAACCATGACGTAATTCATTTCCATCAGCTTATCCACATACGAAAAAGGTGGAGGTAAAAATACTCAGTGGATAGCTGGGAATCTCCCCAATGGTGATTTATACTGCTGTCCCTCCCTCTGGGGACTGAGTCAGCTCCACCACAAGTACTAAGTCAGTGGGCCACAAATACTACACAGATACTGGCAAAAACAAACTCGTCCTGGACATGAGACTCCAGGCCCTATGGTTCTTGGTTCTTCTTTTCCACTCCTAATCTCTGAGTCCTCTCAATGGTTCTACGAAGCAGAGATGGAACGGACTGGTAAGGCTGGGATAGATAACTCTGTGGAGGGCTTGCAGGCACTGGCTAGGATGCAGATTGCAACAGTGAAGCAGTCTTCCCTTGAAAGCCAACTAACTGGTCTGCCTCAAGATGGCTTACCACTGAGAAGCTTGTTGGCACCAACATGGAGTTCAATTCCCAGGGAACCACGTGGTAGGAGGAGAGAATCAACTCTTAAAAATTATCCCGACCTCCATACATAAGCAATGGGATATGCAAGATTTTTTTTAAACGCCAACTCAAAAGATATATATGTATGTACACATATATATTATATTAACATTATATTACCGTAGCAGGGTAGAGAAGCACAGGCCTTTAATCCCGGCACTTGGGAAGCAGAAGCAGATAGATCTGTCTACAGACTGAAGTTCTAGGACGGCCAGGAGGACTACATAGAGAGACCTTGTCTCAAAACAACAAAACCAAAAAGCATTACCCACTCCTGATGGACACAGGACACCACCCCCTCCCTCCCTCCCAGCTTAAAGGACATGCTCTTTGAACTTACTATTTTACAACTCCTATCTCTTCTACCCTCTCACCAAGTGAGGAACCAACCAAAGACTCTCTAGGCATTCTAGAAGCCCTCACTGATGTCTACACATTAGAAGTCACCACAGTTGGAATATTCCTCTGACATTATTTAAGTGATGTATGTTCATGTGCAGTAAGGGTTTGTGCACATGGTGTTCTTGGAGACCAAAAGAGAGCACTGGATCCCTGGAGCTGGAATTCAGGCAGTTGTGAGCCCCCTGACCTCAGTGCTGGAAATTGAAGCTGGGTCATCTCCAAGAACAGTCCACTGCTCTAAACCAACAATCAGTCTCCCCCCACACACACTTGATCTTCCTATTTATTGCTCATGTTCTGGAAATGGACCCTACAAGTAATTGAAATAAGGCCACCAAAGAGAAGCCCTGTGAAGGAAGGAAGGAAGAGGGTGACTTATCAAGCCAAGACAACTGAGTGGAATCCTGATACCCCCCTGCCACACAAGAAAGCCCTCAGACAGTCAGATACTCTTGGACTTCCCAGTTCTAGACCTGTGACCAAAGGGAACTTTGATTCCTTATAAATAAGTTACCCAGATTCAGGTATTTTGTCATAGCAACATATAATGGATTAAGAAATAGACAAAGAGGCCATTGAAAGAATATTGTCTTTGGAAAGTTTTCTCCTCAGTACAGAGGCTACACAGTCCCTTATCTGTCACATGACCCCGGGTTTTCTAAGCTGCTCTTCCCTCTGCTGCAGTGCTGGTAGGCAACAGCCTGAACAGCCTCTTCATCCTCAAAATTTATCCCCTTGAATAAATGAGAAAACTGTTCAAGAGTAAGGAAAAGGGATCTGGTCCAAGACTATTCACCTAGTAAATAACTAATCTTACTCTAGTCTCTGCACCTCAGGAGGCTGAAGTGGAAGGATCACCAGTTCAAGACCCAGCAAAGCTCTGCCTCAAAAAAATCAAAAGGCAGCTGGAAGCGGTAGGCACACACCTTTAATCCCAGCACACACAAAGGCAGATGGATCTCTTCGAGTTCATCAAACCAACAATCCCAGCACTTAGGAAGGATTGTTGGAAGTTCCAGGCCAGCTGAACTAGAACGAGGTAAAATTTCTCAGAACAAAATTTAAAAACCCAAATAAACGTAAGGCTTTTGAGGCCTTGGCTTTTATTGCTTCTAAGGGGCATTCCTGGACTGTTTTGAAGAGCATCCTCCCAGAGAAGATCAATACGCTCACAAGGGTCCTGTAATGGCAGGCCACTTACCTGAATCTCTTCATTCTCATCTACCAGGAGGAAGCTCACAACCCTCTCTGTCATCTTCTTTCGTTTGGTCTCCTCATCCATCTCTTCGCCATCCAAGGGTTCGGGGACCTTACTAACATTGTACACAGTAATGGGGTGTCTCCTCTTGTTACCTCCTGAATGAGTCCTCTTCTGGCATTCCAGGCACAGATTGATTTTGCAGGTCTGGCACCTCACGGCTGCCCTTTGTCTAACACCTGGAGAATGCCCATTGGGGCCCTTGCAGAGGTCACAGTAAGGGATGTGGCCAGCTCTGAGTCTTATCCGCTCATGGTTCCTTAGCCGCTCCTGCCTATGCAGCTCCTCCTCACAACGGAGACACTGCAAACTGCAACACTCATCACATTCAAAGATGGCCTCGTCGGTCCCGCTGCAGGCGTAACTCTCCTGGCACAGGAGCCCCGGATTCAGGCCCTTCTCTGCTGGAGTCGTCTGGGCACTCATAACGTACTTGTCTAAAAACCACCCCGCGACTCACTACCCTACTTTCTCAGGAAGGAAGGAAGACAAAGGCTTTGAGTCTGAAGGTGGCTGGTGCTTCCACAGGGTTCTGAACACTTTCAAAAATAAAATCTGTCTGGCTAAGAATTTTTGCACGCTCACAAATTTTCAAATTTTTAATGCTATGCCTCCAAGTCTCTGGTCTCAGCAGCAATGCTGACTGAGCCTGAAAGTTTTCATTCTCTGCAAAATGCAGAGAAAGCTGTGGTCAAAATAAATTTGATGCACGTTGAGTGGTCTGCTGGGTTCACAAAGGTAGGCTCCTAAGTTGGACCTCAGCCACAAAGTCGTAGTGATGAAATAAGGTGGTGAGGAGCTGTTCCATATACTCAGTCAATATTTCAAGGACTCCTTAGAACAGGGAAAGTGGATTTTACTCATCTGGAAAAAAAGCAAAAGTGCACCTTAAAATGAACAAAAAGAGCACCTAAATGCCAGGCCAAAACTACTGAGAGAACTTTCTCTTACAATGGCTCACTCTAGGAATAGAAATTTCATCTCAAAATAAAGGTTAAGGATCTACCTTCTAAAAAGAAACCACCATGCTAGGTGTGGTGACACACCTGTAACCCTAGCACTCAAAAGGCCTTAAGGCTACTCAACTACCCACAAAAGATCTTATCTTAAAAAACAAGAGGCAGCCTAGAGGCATCTGCAAGAGAGGCAGACAAGTGGATCTCAGTGAGTTCAAGGCCAGCCAGGGCTGTACTTAGAGACCCAGTCTCAAACCATATTAACAGCCAGCAGTGTTAACAACAAAAACAAACAAAAAACCCACTTCTAGACCCATAGCCTCTAAAAGATTTTGCAGCTTTGTAGTTGGCAAAATGATCTGTTCATTTTATTAAATTCTGACTCAAAAACCACTAAGCAAACAGTCCTTGGGAAGCTAGCCCTTTGCACCTGTAAGGAGTGGAGAAGGCAGTCTTCAAAAACAAAAACAAAAAGAGCTAAAGAAAAAAACCAAACTTTAGACCTCTCTCAAAGACCTAGACAAACAAACTCAATTATCTTTATAAGTGGACTGCTTCAGCTTTGGACAGGTAAAGGCTAGCAAGGACTCTAAACTTTGGAAATGACAGCCTCAGTTTCACATTCAAAAACTAAAACAACTTCTATGCTCCCTTTTGTCCCTTATTCGTCTGTCTGGAGCAAGGGAGTGAGGGGCAACAGGAGTCAGAATTCCTGCACTCTGGTGCACAGCAGAGCCAGGCCCTACAGGGACTCCAAACAACTCATTTTCTCCTGACACTCACAAACTCAAAAATGACTTTAAAGAAAAAAAAAAAAAAAAAAAAAGTGGAGACAGAAAAGGGTGTTTGGATCACTTCTTCATGCAATTACACTAATTCCCCCTAGCTTTGCCTTCTATTCCAACAGCACAGCAAAGTGTAAAGTCCTTTCAGATACTCCTCCCTTACAGTAATCAATCTATCCA
This sequence comes from Sigmodon hispidus, assembly GCA_004025045.1. NCBI lineage: Eukaryota > Metazoa > Chordata > Mammalia > Rodentia > Cricetidae > Sigmodon > Sigmodon hispidus. Next base: position 99,079 of record PVIH01001118.1, on the reverse strand, counting down.
TCTGATCTTCAGATAAACAAGGAAACGGAGTAACCAGGGGACCTTATTTACACCTCAAACTCAGACAAGCTCAGTCAGCTCCCAAAAGGGAAACAAAAATCAAAACTTGTCACTATTGAGAAAAACAGAAAATCAACTTTCACAATACCTGACCCCTATCAGGCCAAGCCAACAATCTGCCCCCTTGGGCCCCCACCTCGACGCCTCTCTCCAATCCTGGGTTCCTCACCCCCCACCTTGTTCTGGGACACCGACACCATAACCCGAAGGGTAGCAGCGGAGCCGAAGAACAAAGAAGGCCCCCCAAATCTCCCCCACACCCGCACATCCCAGAGCCGAATCCATTGTTTATGCCACCCCACCCCCATCCGAGCCGCACCCGTCCCCCCTTCCTCGTAGGAGCGACCGGAGCCCCGGGACCAGCGCTCGCCCGGGGCTGGGCCGAGCTGCCCCCGCCCTGCCCGTGGTGGCCCGCAGAGCCCACCCGGAGCAGCTTGGCCACCGCAAGGCGATGCGGGGGAAGCGGGTTGCGGACGGGACCCAGACTGCTAGGGCCCCGACTGATCCATCCTCAGAAACATCTCCGCCCCCTCCTCCTCTGCTACCTCCCAGGCTTCCTCCTCTCTTGTTGTCAGTTGGAATCAGCTGATCAGAGTGAACTTCTCCCAGCTCCGACCAACAGGAAGGCATGAGCAGCGCAGCCCAGCAGGGAGGAGCGGCCGGGGGCGGAGCACTACGGTGGCGGGGCGGGAAGGGCGCGCGTGGCCTCTTGGGAGCTGTAGTTTTTGGGGGCGTCCCTCTGTCCAACAGCCCAGAAATACGGGCAGCATATGACTACAACTCCCAGATGGAAGTATCGCCCTTGCAAACAGGCCGACGAGCATTTCGGAACTTGGAGTCTCGGCTGCGACTGTGGGTTTTTTTTGTTTTTTTTTTTTTTTCAGGTTGCAGCCTGTTTAGGGCAGTGGCCTGGAAAGAAGTTCTGTAAATTAGACAAATGTTTATAAAACTGAGAAATAGAAAGGCACATTATTGTTGTACGTCTTTCCTTCAGAAATGCGCAAAGTAGGAAAAGAAAACACTGACTGAGAGGATATTAGAGTGCTTGAGGGTATTATTTTTCCTTTCAGAGGTATTAAACCCACTGTTAATTTTGTTCCTGCCTATTCTTTTTATGTCTTTTTTCCTATATAGTCTTCATAACTTCTAATTTTTAAATTGTGCAAGATAGTTGGGGCACACATTCCAGCAAAGATTACAGTGCCTGCTAATATTAACACTATTCCTGCTAATATTAACACTATTATCAGACTTTTTAAAAAGTAGCTTTATATTTGTTTAGTACTTTCACCTTTTTCTCATTTATTTCTTCGAATATCATTGAGAAAAAACACGATACATAGAAAAGATACTCGTCTGCAATGTCTAGAAAAGCTAGTTAGGGTTACATATGTAGTTACATAGGTAATCTCTTCATAAAAATAAAGAAATTTTGCTGTGTAATTTCTAAAGGCTCTGCCAATTTTAACGTTGTATGATTTTATCTCGATAATGGTTAACCTGAGACAGAAAACTAAGGTTAAGTTACTTGCCAAAGTACACAGCAAAGTATTGACAACGCTGGATAAGACCTATCTTCTAACTTAAGCAGGACATTTTTTTTTTTTTTTTTTTTGCCTTCTGATTTAAAAGACATAGATCAATAGTCAAGCTATATCTACCAAATAGTGAATGAGCTACGTATAAGGATTATACTGCTGGAAATCATATCTTCATGACAGAGAGCCAACAGAGGTGAAGGTTTTTCTCCTATAACATAGCATAAACCTGAGTGGTAAGAACTAAGTTATCTGTACCTTTCAAAACTAAATGTTTAGCCAGCATTTGTAGCTAAAGCCTTTAATCCCAGCACTCCAGAGGCAGAGGCAGGTGAATCTCTGTGAGTTACGGGAAAGCTAGAGAAACCCTATCTTCAAAAACAAACAAAAGACATTTTTTAAGGTGGTTTAAGGGAAGAGGAAAAACAGGATTTTAGAAAAGAAATTAAGCTAACAAGTTTTATTTTGTTGTTGTTGTTGTTTTTACTTTTCTGAGAGAGGTGGTTTCTCTGTGCAATCCTGGCTGTCCTAAAACTCTCTCTGTAGACCAGGCTGGCCTTGAACTCACAGAAATCTGCCTATCTCTGCCTCTCCCAGTGCTGGAATTAAAGGTGTGCACCCTCTTTTACTGCACACCTAGTCTGAGAGAATTCCTTGAGATTTGTTCTGATCTTGAGGATGTAACGAAGAGGATTCCAAGCCTTGTGAAAATTGTCCTGCTTTCTAGAGAGTGGAGTGTGGCCCTGCAATGTCAGAAGCACAATCAATTACAAAGTTTTTAGAAGTCCTGTCTACTTATATCAACGAAATGGTGGGTTCTAGGAATTAAGACTTTTTGTAACCAGAACGTGTGAAATTCTGGGGAAATGTCTTTTGGTTTCCTTCACTCCCCACAATCCCAATCTTATTGTCCCTTTCAGTGAAAAGAGGTGGATACTGTGGAGCTGTTTCCTGCCCTCTGGAGTGTATGGTATCCTCGTTTACTCATCCATACAGGTGGCTCCAGTGAGCATTTTTTATGAAGGAATATAAATATAAACTACTTATTCTTTTCAGAATTTAATGGATTTCATGAAATCTCTTTCCTTGTTCCCCATCCAAATTCTTCCTTTGTGTTTTGGATTATTTTTGCCTTGTATACAGAGAACTAAAGATTAGCATAGACTTTCTGCCTTGATTGAGGTATTTATTGTGTCATAGTGGATGGTAGAGGGCTTGTTTTTCTTTGTTAGGAAGTTGTTAAGAGTGTATGGAGATAAGCCAAAATAGCTTAGTTTGGAGAGCATTAGACTAAAGAATGTGTGGAGATAGTCATGAACGTACTGTGTTCGAATCCTGCCTTTAGTTCATGTGGCCACGTCTGTATGATGACAAGCGTTGTCATGGCTCCATAACCTTTCAAGCAATGCCACCAGCCAGGGACTAAGTGCTAAACGTGGGCCTACAAGGAACATTTCTTCTGAACACACAGTTCATGAGACTTTATCTAGGCATACAGAGTGAAGCATACAAGTTGTGCTAAGAAATGCCACCTTCCTGGTGAATCTGTCAGATCCCACAAGTCTATTTCCAAGGAAATTTGGTTTTTCTTAATGCCACCTCAAATGACTTCATCTCTAACTGGAAGACATATAAAAACCCAGGTCACCAGGCTTGAGATAAACAAACGTTCCTCATGAGATAATACTGCTGTTACCCACACTGGAATTCTCTCTCTGTGTGTGTGTGTGTGTGTGTGTGTGTGTGTGTGTGTGTGTATGTAACTTTGAACTCCTGACATTCTTGCTGGATTACCATGCCCCACTTCCAACTAGACTTCTTAAAATTAGTATATCATGCAGGGAAGTGACAGTGCATGCCTTTAATCCCAGCACTTGGGAGGCAGAGTTAGGTGGATCTCTAAGTCTGGTCTGGTCTACCGAGTGAGTTCCAAGAGTACACACAGAAACCCTACCTTGAAAGAACAAGAAATAAGTAATAACTGGAAGGCAGAGGCAAGTGAATATCTGTGCACTTGAGGTACCCAAGACAGACAGAGCTACATAATCCAGAGACCCTGTCTCAAAACAAAACAAAAAATTAAAAAATAAAATAGAGAATGATCAAGACACATGGCATCACCTTTAGGCTCCACAGGGGCTGATGCCCTTCTCTGGCCTCCACAGGTAACTGCACTCACATGCACATACCCACTCTCTCTCTCTCTCTCTCTCTCTCTCTCTCTCTCTCTCTCTCTCACACACACACACACACACACACACACACACAAGTACATATAGTTAAAATGAAATGAATATTTTTATTTATTTTTATTTTATGTATAAATGCCTGCATGTATGTATCTTTGTGTACCACATGCATGTCTGGTGCCCTTTGTGAACAGAACTGGACCAGGTCTTCTGCCAGAGAAGCAAGTGCTCTTAACCTTTAGTTCATCTCTCCAGCCCAAAACAAATATTTATTGAAGTAATTTAATTTAGAGAATAGTATGTCCATAAGCCTAGAGAAAGGGTGGTAGTGAAGGTGTCCTGGGGGGAGGGGGCTCAGTCTGATACTCACACAAAATTAATTCAGAATGAATTATAAATTTAAATATAATTTGTGGCCTGGAGAAAAGTCTCAGCTAATAAGAGCACATACTGCTCTTGCAGAGGATGCAGGTTTGGTTCCCAGCCCCGACATGGTGGCTCACAACTGTCTGTAATTCAGTACCTGGAGATCCAGCGCCCTCTTTTGGCTTCTGTGGAGCTCTGCATGCATATGCACACAAACTCTTGTAAGCACATGCACATAAAATCAGTGACTAAATAAAAATCATAAAATATAAAACACATGAGAAAAATCCAATGACTTAGGCTGAGCAGAGCTCTGTTCCTTTATTAAAAATTAGATTACTTTAAATTTCTTTACTCATTTTTCTTGTCTATAGGTATAGGGGCAGTACACATGCACAGTGCACATATGGAGGTTAAAGGGCAATGTTGCCAGAATAGTTCTCTTTCTTCTTACTTGAATTCCAGAGCTTGAACTCCAATCAATATGCTTGCACAGCAAATGCCTCTAGCCTCTGAGCCATCTCACTGTGGAGCCTAACATATGTTTACTTTCCTCTCTCCTGGAGCTGAACCCAGAGCCTTATGTAAAATTAGAGAAGTTCTCTACTACTGAACTACATCACAGACCTTTTTATTTCTTTGCTTTGAGAAGAGGTCTTGCTAAACTGTCTAGGTGGTATTTAACTTCTGACTCGGCTTCCACCAAAGCTGGAACTTTATGCCTTCATTGCCAGGCCCACTTAGATATAAGACCAAAGTATACATTAAAGAATAGAAAATAGATGCAAATTAATTCAAATTAGATCAAATTGAAATATGTTCTTTGTGAAAGGTACTAGAAAAGTCCATATGGACAACTCCAAGGATAAAAGAATAAACCAAAAATATAAAATCCAGTATGGTAGCACTTGCCTGTAATTCCAGTAAAAGAGTTCAAGGCCACCTTCAGCTACATAGCAACTTCAAGGCCAATCAAAGGAGAAGAAAAATGGACAGCTGTATTCACAATGGGACTTTAGGCATTATTCAAAAATTTCTCCTCAACAGGTAGTAGTGATGCTCATAAAGATCCCAGCACTTGGGAGGCAGAAGCTGGTGGATCTCTGTGAGATTAAGACCAGTCTGGTCTAGAGAGTGAGTTCTAAGACAGCCAGAGCTACACAGAGAAACCTTGTCTCAAAAGAAAGACTTTTACAGACATACACACACATTGTGAACACACTGGCTTTTTGCCCCCTGCTTTCTGCCATGTAAAGACTTAGCAAAGAGGTTCTATTCTGAGAGCAGAAAGCCAGGTCTCCTGGATTTTAAATTTGCCAGGAGATAGAATCTGAACATTCTAGTCCCCCAAAATGTAAGAAGAAAATTAATGTTCTTTATAAATTAGCCACAGATCCCCTGCCCCCCAGTGTTGGATCCTAAACCTAGAACCTTGTACTTGGTAGAGTAGCACTATAGATATTTGTTATAGCCACAGAAATGTCTGAGACAATCTCTTTAAACAATACTTTAAAACAAGGGTAAGCAAGATGGCTCAGCAAGTAAAGGTTCTTTACCTTTACTCCAAAGACTTCAACTCCCAGGACTCACATGGTAGGAGGAGCAGACTGAGCCTCCAGGGTGTCCTCTGACCTCAACATGTGCATATCCTCATACACATGTGTGCACAAAATAAGTAAATATAGGGGGCTGGAGAGATGGCTCAGAGGTTAAGAGCACTGACTGCTCTTCCAGAGGACCTGAGTTCAATTCCCAGCAAAACCACATGGTGGCTCACAACCATCTATGATGAGGTCTGGTGCCCTCTTCTGTAAAACTGTATGCATAATAAATAAATAAAATCTAAAAAACAAAAAAAATGAAAATAAGTAAATATAAACATAAAAACAGTGTGTCACAGAACTTACATAAAAGGAAATAACAGGGGGCTGGAGAGATGGCTCAGCGGTTAAGAGCACCGTCTGCTCTTCCAGAGGACCCGGGTTCGATTCCCAGCACCCACATGGCAGCTAACAACTGTCTGTAGTTCCAGTTCCAGGCAAACACCAAGGCAAATAAATAAATAAAGTTTAAAAAAAAAAAAAAAAAAAAAAAGGAAATAACAGGACAAATAATGGAACCAGAGATGAAAATATTTAAGGGTAAAACTCATTTAAAATGACATTATAGGGGCTGGAAAGATGGCTCAGTGTTTATCAGCATTGACTGCACTTCTAGGACACCCCGGTTAGATTCCCAGCACTCACATAGCAGCTCATAAACATCTGTATCTTTGGTTCCAGGGGGATCTAACACCCTCTTCTGTCCTCCTTGGGCACCAAGGACACACATGGTGCAAAGCAGGCAAAAAACCCAACGCACATAAAATATGAAAAGAAAAAAGGGCTGGAGAGATGGCTCAGTGGTTAAGAGCACTGACTTCTTCCGGAGGACCTGAGTTCAATTCCCAGCATCTACATGGCAGCTAACAACTGTATGTAATTCTAAGATCTGACACCCTTACACAGTTATACATGCAAGGAAAACACCAATTCACATAAAATAAAAATGAAATATTAAAAAAAAAAGAAAAGAAAAAAGCATTATATATTTTGGAGATAAACTGTGACAAGAATGCTATTGTGAATGTCAAAACCTTAAAATGTATACTGAGCAAGCTAATATCATCAGTAACTGAATAATAGATTGGCTGTTGTGATGTATGCCTGTAGACCCAGGTAGTAGGAAGGCAGAGGCAGAAGAAGCACTTAAGTCTAAGACCAACCTGAGTAGTGTAATGAGACCTAGACCTTCCTCTCAAAAAGGAGTAACAACAACAACAACAAATACTAAGTTAATCCAAAATAATTCAGAAAAAGCATAAAAGGACATATAGATCAAGTAGAGAACAAATAGCAAAGTGATCTATTTAAACTTGGCATACTGAAAACCAGATCAAATGTAGTGTCCAAATACTATAGCAACAAATCTAAAATTGTAGGATAGTTAATAATAATAAAAAAAGATTCTATAGTATCTTCCTACAAGAAACTAGCTTAAATTATAAATAGGGTAAAATGTTAAAAAAAATTCTGTGAGATGTCCTCCTTATGTTGTGAATATATGTTGCTCTCTGTGGTGATATATTGTATATTTAATAAAATATAGTCTGGAATATCAAAAAACAGAGCCACCGGCAGAACCCAGTCAGGAAGGTCAGGGAGTGGTGACCCATGCCTTTAATCTCATCACTCAGGAGGCAGAGACCTATTTGGATCTCTGTGAGTTACAGGCCTAACAGAAGCAGGCAGTGGTGACATACATCTTTAATCCTAATCAGTAGGCCATGAGTCTCTTGGTGATACATAGACTGATCACAATGGGTCAATTTAATGTAAGAGCTAGGTAGTAATAAGCCTGAGTCATCAGCCAAACATTTATAATTAATATAAGCCTTTGAGTGATGATTTGAAAATGGCTATGAGATGGAGCAGGACAGAGAAAAGCCTCCAGTTACAAAAAAAAAAATTTTGTTATGTAAACACTACACAAAACTAACGTTCAATGGCTACATTAACATATGGAAGTTTTTGGAAATTAAACAACATACTTCTTTTTTTTAAAACTTTATTATTTATTTATTTATTTGCCTTGGTGTTTGCCTGGGACTGGAACTACAGACAGTTGTTAGCTGCCATGTGGATGCTGGGAATCGAACCCAGGTCCTCTGGAAGAGCAGAGGGTGCTCTTAACCGCTGAGCCATCTCTCCAGCCCCACAACATACTTCTAAATAATACTTCAGACTAGCTGGGAGTATAGTGTAGTGGTAGAACATTTGCCTTGTATATGGAAGATAGATATCTTCAGTACTGCAAAGTAAGCAAATGAATAAATAAATAAAGCTTTTTTTTTTAAGGGGGAAAAAAAAGGAGCCACAATGTTATAATAAGTTTCTGGCCTATTCCTGAGGTTTGGACTTGCAGTTCCACAGTCCCACAGAGACACACAAATGCTTACATTAATTTTATGCTGATCAGCCTAGGACCCAGGCATACTAGGCATATAACTTGCTAACTCTTTACTCTTAAACTAACCCATGATTCTTATCTTGTTCAGCCATGCGGCTCAGTACTTTTTCTCAGAACAGCATTTCAGCTTCTTTCCTCTCCTTCTGCTGGAGATTCATCCAGCTCTCTCTGGCATCTCTCTCTGTTCCCAGAGTTTTCTTAGTCTGGTAGCTCCCGCTCACACTTCCTGTCTGCCTTTGGCCAATCAGCATTTTTATTAAACTAGTAGGTGGGACAATTATTTATTTGTAACAACATAACCCTACTACACCACAAGGGAAATCAGAAAGTATATGAGGTATACAAAAACAAAAACACAGGATTGGAGAGATGGCTCAGGAGTTAAGAGCCCTTCCAGAGTACCTAAGTGTGATTCCCACCAGTCTGTAACTTCAGTTCTATAGGATCCGATGTCCTCTTCTGGCCTCTGCAATCACTGAATTCATGTGTCACATAGACATATATGCAGACAAAATGCGCATATTTCTAAAAGAAAAAAATTTGAAATGAAAACACAGTAAATACATTAATGGCTTAGATAACCCTTTTTTTTTTTAAAAAAAAAAAAAGCTAAATCAATGGTTTGTTTTCTGTTATATAAAACTAGAAATGTAAAATTTAGGGATAAAATAAGCAAACAATATAATAAATATGACAGGAAATGGTACTAATGTGGTGTGATGATGTGTACTGGTCTATATTCTTGGTATTTGGGTTACTGAGGCTAGAGAAACACAAAACTCAAGGTCAGTCTATGAAAACAAGTACATGGTTGGGGGTGTATCTCAGTATGTCATAAGTAGAGCACTTGCTCAGCATGTACAAGGCCTTTAGTTTGATCACCAGCATCACATGTGTGAACACGCACACGCACGCACACACACAACTATTAATAAATAACTAATCATTGTATATGTAGGCAAGGTATGAGTGTGTTTCCATGTGTGTGCGCAGGCCATATGTCTCTTCTTAGGAGGCATCCACTTCCTTCTGGGGACAGGATCTCTGTTCGGGACCCCTTACTCATTAATTAAGCTAAACTGGCTGTTTGCCAGTTTGCCCTCCAGCACCAGGCTTACAAGTACTTAACCACACAGCTTTTTATGTGGCTACTGGGAAATTAACAGGAGTCCTCAAGCTTGTGCAGAAAGTGCTTTACCAACTGGGCCATCTCTCCACTCCAATAGCTAAAAACTTTATGCCATTAAATAAATTTATTTGCAAGAAATGGCCAAATGCCTCTAAGGGTATAAGCTCCCAAATAGAAAAGACAATCTGAATCAAAAAGAAAGACAGATTGAACAACCTTTTACCTACTAAGTAAAATGAATTTTACTTAAAATATTCAAAGTTCACATAAAATTGCTAGTAAATTGTAGTGATATATTGTATATTTGATAAAATAATCAGAGTACAAAGCTACTCCCAGCCAAGCCATGAAGGTCAGGAAGTGGTAACCCAAGCCTTTAATCCCATTATTCCTCTGGATCTTTGTGAGTTCAAGGCCAAACAGAGCTAGTTCATGGTGGCACTCATTTAAGTTGATCCAGGAACTGAAATAGCTGGGGTGGGAAAGAAAGATGAGGAAAAGGCAAAAGTTCTTCTCTTTGCCTGCTTGCCCAGTCAGTCAGATGACTTGTGGAGACAGAACCTACCCTGTTTGGCCTGAGGAGTTGGCTGGGCGAGAATTGGCTGTGCTTTGTTCCCTATCTCTCTGATGTTTCAGCTTTCCCACAATATCTGGCTCTCGGTTTTATTATAATACTAAATAGAATTCATGCAATAGTGAATTCTATCAAAAACATAAGGGGGGGTGGAATCAGTTATATTCAGATTACTCCACTCAGTAAAAAAGAAAAGGAGGAAACACTTCCCAACTCATGAAGCCAGCATTAACCTGATGCAGAAAACAAACACATGAGAAAATAAAAACACAAAACAACTTCCCTTGTAGGCAGAAGTTTCTGTGTCTTGTCCCACAGCTGCTCTCAAATAATCACTTAGAGTCTTATATTAATTATAAACACTCCATCGGTAGCTCAGGCTTGTTACTTGCTAACTTTTACACTGAAATTAACCCTATTTCTATGTATGGTTTGCCATGTGGCTCATGGCTTGTTACTTTTTACACATCTTGTTTGCTCAGCGGCTGGCTGACATCTCTCAAATCTACCTTTCCTCTTTCCAGATTTCTTCTAGTCTGGTTGCCCTGCCTATACTTCCTGCCTGGCTACTGGCCAATCAGCATTTTATTAAGCCAATTCAAATGACAAATACTTACAGTATATAAGAGTATTATCCTACAGCATTTCCCCCTTTTTGTTTAACTAAAATGAAGATTTTAACCTTAATACAGTAAAACTATATATAACAAAACAATTATTAAAGTAAGAATTACAGTAGCAATATCCAATCCAAATGCATTTGACAAAATTAGAGAAAATACTTAATTATCTTGGTGAGTCTAAAGTTTTGTATCTAATGTACTTTCAATTATAACTAAGGAAAACTATAATTATAACTATTTAATCTTCAACTTCATTAAAGACCTCAGAAGGGTGAAATGTTACCTAACAACAGGAACATCTCACTTTCTGGACAGTCACTCAAAGTTTCTTTAATGTTGGATCATCCATCTTGGCCTTCTGTGAAGTAGGATTTTTGAAGCACTATTCTGTAGTGAGATTTAAGCATTATTTAGAGAGGCCTAAAGGCATAGCTTTGGGGTTTCAGGACCCTGAATAGGGTGTGGCCAGACCCCACTGAGGACCCGGGGACACACTGACCCTTCTCTCCGTTTTGTTCCTATGTTCTCAGAGAGAGGATCAGACTATCCAGCGTGGGACAGTCCCACTCTCCAAAAATTGCCTTAAGGTTCAATTTGTATCAGTGAGTGTTTATATAACCCCTTAATAAATATTAATCCTTTATATAATCAATTACAAATAAATAATTCTTCAGGGCTGGAGAGACGGCTCAGCGGTTAAGAGCACCCTCTGCTCTTCCAGAGGACTGGGGTTCAATTCCCAGCACCCACGTGGCAGCTAACAACTGTCTGTAGTTCCAGTTCCAGGCAAACACCAAGGCAAATAAATAAATAAAAGTGTTAAAAAAACATTAAAAAAATTATATATTACATTTTTTAAATGTTTACTGACCCTTGCGATAAGGGCTTTTTAAATATTTATTTTTATTTTATGTGAATTGGTGTTTTGTCTGCATGTATAACTGTGTAAGGGTGTCAGATCTTGGAATTACAGTTGTTAGCTGCCATGTGGTTGCTGGGAATTGAACTCAGGTCCTCGGGAAGAACAGTCAGTGCTCTCAACCACTGAGCCATCTCTCTAGCCCTATTTATTACATTTTTTTTATTTATTACATTTTTTTTAAAATACTTTTATTTATTTATTTGCCTTGGTGTTTGCCTGGAACTACAGACAGTTGTGAGCTGCCATGTGGGTGCTGGGAATTGAACCCAGGTCCTCTGGAAGAGCAGACGGTGCTCTTAACCACTGAACCATCTCTCCAGCCCTATTTATTACATTTTTAAGTGAGCTGTATAAACATAATACCCTAAATAAGAATAAAAAATACATACAAAATAACAAAATTAACTTTAAATTTGTTTCAATAAACCCAAATCCAAACTAATATAAAATGTGAAAGATTAGTAGTTGTTTTTTTGGACTAAGGTAAATTCAACAATTTACCCTTTCCCCCATCATTTCTATATTATATCCCTATTTCTTTATTTAGAAGATGATACCTCTGAATTTTTTAAAAAAATTTATTCATTTACCATGTATACAGTATACAGAAGAGGGTACCAGATGTCATCATAGATGGTTGTGAGCCACTATGTGGCTGCTGGGAACCCAACTCAGGACCTCTGGAAGAATAGTCAGTGCTCTTAACCTCTGAGCCATCTCTCCAGCCCAGATATCTCTAAATTTAACTTCTTTGTTTAGCCTTTTTTTTCTTTTTTTCTTTTTTTTTTTTTTTTTTTACTATGACCAGTAACAGTTTGCAACCACCTCCTTGAATGAAAACAAACACTTATATTCAATATTTTGGGAATGTGGGCATAGTTTACTAGACTACTTTCTGCTGACTGAGGGTGCTGGTAGTCTTTGGGGGATCCTGAGTTCTTGTGAGACAAGAGGTTTGTGAGTTCAAGGCCTGTACTACACAGCAAGATCCTATCTCACGAAATAAAGAAAATATTATTTCTTTTAATGTTTCTTACATACTTTTTTATTCTGCCTCTAACAAATTCAGTATATGAATTTACTGGAAATTCATTTATTAAGTTTGAATTTGTATATATGTAGTCAGAAGTTTCTCTGTCCTGTCCAGCCAGTGCCACAGCCACTTAGTCTCAAATAATTACACAAAGGCTTATATTAATTATAAACTGTTTGGCCTATGGCTCAGGCTTATTACTTGCTAACTCTTACTCTTAAACTAACCCATGAGTCTTATCCATGTTTAGTCACATGGCTTGGTACCTTTTTCTCAGCACAGTATTCTCATCTTCCTTCCTCTGCATCTCAATGGTGTCTATGTTCTGCCTTTCCTCTTCTCAGAATTCTCCTTGTCTACTCTGCACAGTTATGCCTATTCTTTATGTCTGCCTAGCTTCTGGCCAATTAGCATTTCATTAAACCAGTATTTACAATGATAAATATTTACAGTATACAAGACCATAGTCCCAAAGCTATATGTTTCTATGTCTGATAATCACCATGCATAGCAATGATTGGTTCTTAATACTGTTGGCACTTTAGAATGTGTGTATGAGGGGCTGGAGAGATGGCTCAGTGGTTAAGAGCACCGTCTGCTCTTCCAGAGGACCCGGGTTCGATTCCCAGCACCCACATGGCAGCTCACAACTGTCTGTAGTTCCAGTTCCAGGCAAACACCAAGGCAAATAAATAAATAAATAAATAAAGTTTAAAAAAAAAAAGAATGTGCGTATGAGTGTGTGTGTTGTATGTATGCATGTGTATACATGTGTTCATATATGTGTGTGTGTGATGGAATGTTCTCTGTATGCTGTAAATAAAGTAACTGATTTGGCCTATGTACAGCATCATAGAAGTGGGTGGAGAATCAGAGGACAGGCAGGTAGGAGGAGGGTGGAGTTAGTCTCCATTCGACCCCCAAAGAAGAATCATGTAAGGAACACAGGTAAGCCACGGGCCGAGCCACGTGGCAGACAGATTAGTGGAAATGGATTGAATTAAGATGAAAGAGCTAGCTAGTAATGTGCTTAAGATATGGGCCAAACAGTATAAAGTATATAAGTGTCTGATTCATTTCTTTGGGGGACAAAAGCCGCTGCGGGCCAGGTTCCAAGAAACATTCCACAATATGTGTGCAGTGTGGGTATGTGCATGTGCACCTGTGTGTCTATCACTATGAAGGCCAGAGAATGGAATTGGGTGTATTCCTCAATCTCTCCCCACCTTATATCTTGATGCAGAGTCCCTCAGTTGGACCCAAAGCTGATTCAATTAGTCTAGCTAGTCAGCCTGCTCAAGGAATCTTGAGCAAATATAACCTATCTCTGCCTCCCATTGGAATTACAGGTAGATGGCTTGTCCATCTGATGTTTACGTGGTTGCTGGGGATTTATGTCCTCATGTTGCAAAGCAAGCTGAGCCAACTCCTCTGGTGTGCTTTTAAATTTTATTTTTGCATTTAAAAAATTGTGTGTATGTGGTGATAGGTTATGGATAAATAGACTCAGATGCCCATGGAGGAGGCCAGAGGTGTTGGGTCTTCCTAGAGCAGAAAGTTTGAGCCATCTGATTTGGATGCTGAGAATTGAACTCAAGTCCTTTGCAAGGGCAATATATACTCTTAGCTGCTGGACCATCACTGCAGTGCCCAGAATTATTTTAGATTTTAGATGATGTCAGATTGTACCAGGCTTTTTTTTTTAGGCTACCAATCAGCTCCCAAATCATGACACAGTTAGTTATTATTAGTTATAAATGTTTGGCCTAGCTGAGGCTTATAGGCTAGATATTTTAACATAAATTAATGTTTCTCTTTATTTACCTTTTGCCTTGGGAGTTTTTACCCTTCTTTTTTTCTATATGTCTTCCTTTTATTGTTCTCATGGCTGGCTGCCTGGCTGGCCCCAGGTGTCTTTCTTCCTTTCTTCCTTATTCTCTCCTCTCATTTGTTCCTCTCAAGCCTAGATTTTTCTTTCTACTTATTCTCTCTGCCTGCCAGCCCCACCTAACCTTCCTCTGCCTAGCTATTGGCCATTCAGCTCTTTATTAGACTAATCAGATGCCTTAGGCAGGCAAGATGAAACAAAAGCACATAATTAAACAAAGGCAGCATAAACAAAGGTAACACACCTTTACACAGTTAAAGTAATATCCCACGGGGCTGGAGAGATGGCTCATCGGTTAAGAGCACCGTCTGCTCTTCCAGAGGACCCAGGTTCGATTCCCAGCACCCACATGGCAGCTAACAACTGTCTGTAGTTCCCATTCCAGGCAAACACCAAGGCAAATATAAATAAAAGTGTTTTAAAAAATAATATTCCACAATATCAGACTCTCCTCCTCTTCCTTCTTTTGTCCTTATTGAGGCTTATACATGGGGCCTGAGGCATGTAAGTGCTCTGTCTCTGAGCTACTGCCTCAGCACTGACATCAGAACCTCCAAGAGTAAATTAGACAAGTTAGCTGCCTTATGTCTGTCCTTTCTTCTTGAGACAGGATCTCATGTGTCCCTGATTCATCTTGAGCTTGGCTGACAGCCTAGGTTAGCTGTAACCAGCTTATCCTCCTACCTGTGTGTCCCAAGTGCTGGGATTACAGCTGTGTGCCTCTGTGCCCTCCTTAATTTTCTTTCTTTTTTTACTTTCTCTCTAAAATTTGTTTTAGGTTATACATATATACTGGTATATCTGTGGGGAGTACACACACATGTAAGTGTAGGTGTCCCACAGAAGTCAGAAGAAGGCATTAGATCCCTTGGGGATTTACAGAGGATTGAGAGCTCTGCAGTGCAGATGCTGGGAACTGAACCCAGGTCCTCTACAAGAGCTGTGCTCTGACCCCTGAGTCCCTTCTCTAGCCCTCAGCTTCCCCTCCTCAGAGAATTTGTGTTTGTGTTTGCTAATAGCCTAAGAGGGCTTTTAAGATGAGACACTTGTGTTAGCTTTGCTGTTGCTGTGATAATACAATTTAGAAAAGAACAACTAAACAGAGGAAAGATAGGGACTAGAGAGATGGCTCAGAGGTTTAGATCACAGACTGTTCTTCCAGAGGTCCTGAGTTCAATTCCCAGCAACCACATGGTAGCTCACAACCATCTATGATGACATCTGGTACCATCTCCTGTATACTGTATACATAATAAATAAATCCTCAGAAAAAAAAAAGAGAGGAAAGATCTACTTTGATCTATGCTTTCAGTCTGTGGTCAACTGGTCCCATGATTATGTCTGGCATAAGGTGGAATACAGTTAGTTGTTCTCCTCATGGCAAGCAGCAATCAGCCAAGGAGAGTTATGTGCTTGCACTCAACTTTCAACTGTTTTATTACCTCTCAATAACCTTTTATTTTCCTTTCTCTCTCTCTCTCTCTCTCTCTCTCTCTCTCTCTCTCTCTCTCTCTCTGTATATACATATATATATCCTTCTTCTTCTTCTTCTTCTTCTTCTTCTTCTTCTTCTTCTTCTTCTTCTTCTCCTTGAGACAGGGTTTCTCTGTGTAGACCTGGCTGTCCTGGAACTCACTTTGTAGACCAGGCTGGCCTCAAAATTACAGAGATCCATCTGCCTCTAACCCTGGAGGAGGTTAAATTAAAGGTGAGCACCACCATAGCCCAAGCCAAAGGCTCTTTCAGTGATGACCTCATCAATTAATTAATTCATTGATAAGAGCTCTTAGAATTCAATCACTTAGGGCCTGGAAAGATGGCTCAGAGTTTAAGAGCACTGACTGTTCTTCCAGAGGTCCTGAGTTCAATTCCCAGCAACCACATAGTGGCTCACAACCATCTGTGATGACATCTGGTACCCTCTTCTGTATACTGTGTGCATAATGAATAAATCTTTTAAAAAAAAGAATAATCACTTTCTAAAGTACATTTCTGAACACTACTTGTACGGTTGGTCAAATTTTCAATAAATCAACCTTTGGTGGATATTTCCTTCATTTGTAATCTATAACATGCCATAACTCTCTTTTCAGAGTCCTGATTTCAGTTGGCAGATCTCAGATATTCCACTTTGTGGGCGGCTGCAGCCTTGATCTCCAGAGTCTGTGTAAGTACCTATTCTGCATTATTTGTCCTCTCTCTGCGGCTCTGGCTAAAACACAGTTCAGGAGAGTACTTCCTTTAGGAAGCCTTCCCTGGTTCCCACACACCTTCCATCGGAGTAACACTGCCAATGGTCTGTGCAGTTTTGTTTTTCAGGGCTATCCAAGTTTCTCTTTCTCTCAACCCAAAATTTTATTTTTTATGTGAATTGGTGTTTTGCCTGCATGTATAACTGTGTAAGGGTGTCAGATCTTGGAATTATAGACAGTTGTTAGCTGTCATGTGGATGCTGGGAATTGAACTCAGGTCCTCTGGAAGGACAATCAGCGCTCTCAACCACTGAGCCATCTCTCCAGCCCTCATTTCTTTCTTTTTTTTTTTTCTTTTTTAAATTTGAGATAGAGTCTTGCTATGCAGTTATGGATTGCTTAGATCTTTCTAAGAACTGGCTAGCCTGGAACTCCCTATGTAGCTAGAGATAGCCTGGAATTCACTATATAATGATCTATCTGGGCTTGAATTTGCCTTTGCTTCTGGAATGCTGGGATTATAGATGTGCAATACTATACTGAACAGGATGCTATCTCTTTCACTCAATGTTGCTACTTTTCCTTCAATGACTTTAGAAGATCTAACACAGCTCAGAAAGGAATGGTGCATGGGAGCAAGAGATGGCTCAGCAGTCAAGAGTTCTTGCTGCAAGCTGGAGCCCAGAACATGCAGGATAAACCAGCTGTCTATCTATGCAAATGCATGGAACTCCAGCTCTGTGGTTGGCAGAGAAGGGAAGATTTTTGGGGTTTATTAGCTTTCAACCTAGCCAAGAAGGTCTGAGCCCCAGGAAGAGAGGAAAAGGGGGAGGAAGTAGAGATAGATAGATAATAAATAATAGATAGATAGATAGAAATAGAGGCACTGTCTTAAAGGTAAAGGAATAGGGTGATTAAAAAAAATATCAGACTCTATCCTCTGGTCTCTGTGCAAACACACACACACACATACACACACACACACACACACACAAATACATCTTAAAGTAAAAAAAAAAGAAGAAATCGAGTGCTTATTTTCCATTAACCTTACTATCCTTCCAACCTATGGAGAATGAATTAAGAATGACTGTTTCTACCCATTTAGTGGCTTAGTTAGTGGAAGAAACAGGCCAGTCTTGTGCAGTGAGCTAAGTCCTCAAGGTTTCATAAGCCAAGTGGTGAATATGAGTTCACATGCACACAGAACTTCCTGGGCCAGCCCCTGCTACATCCTGCCCATGAGTAAGCACTCAGTGCCCTAGTGCTGCTGGGATGTTGATCTTCATGCTGTTCAGAGGTGAATCTACAATTACGAAGACATTTTAATCGTGTTTGGAAGTTTGGAAGCAATTGTTTAAAAGTTACATGATAGAATCTTTATGACAGTGCCTAAAATAGAACTTGAAGCAACAAAATGATTTATATGTAGTTGCTTAAAAATTTTTTTGTTACCTATTTTGTAAAGACATATTGATATCCTCCCCCACAATTAGACACTAATTTGGTGGGACTGGAGAGATGGCTCAGTGTATCACCTGGTCCAGGTAGTGCTGCTGTCTGCCTGTCTGCTGATTGAATTTGTAGTCACTTTGTCTAATGCTGGTGATCAATCCTAGGGTCTCACTCATGTGGACAAACACTACCACTGAGCTACAGTCCAACTTCCATGACCTAGGGACCTCCCACTATCAATTTATTATCTCTTCTATGTCTCCAGTTTAAATGCTTGGCATCTGGTTGATTCAGCTAAATAATGGCTTTCCTGTTTAGGCAGTTTTCCTGGCAAGTCACCCAAACAGGCTGCTGAACACGTGTCAAATGTGGCTGTGGGGACAGGATCAGAATACTCATGGCGGTTTATCTACAGCAATCGACTAGGAGAGGTTCTCTGTCACTGCATTGGTTGGCTTAGGGTGGTCTCTGTAAGTGATAAAAAAAAGCTTATCGGTGTCTTGTCCTGGCTTTGTGTGTGTGTGTGTGTGTGTGTGTGTGTGTGACAGAGTCTCAAGTATTCCTAGCTGGCCTCCAATTCACTCTTTAAGCAAGGATAACCCTGAATCAATCCCCTTGCCTCTACTTCCTAAGAGCTGAAAAAAGAGGGTGAGTACCAATGCTAGTTTTCATCTTGTGCTGGGGATCAAATGCAAAAACCTCACACATACTAGGTAAGCACTCTACCCACTGGGCTATAATCCTCGGCAGGAAAACTTTTTCAATAAATAGAGTTTATGTGTGGTTGTGCTTGCCTTTAATCAGGAGGCAGTCAAGTGACTCTGAGTTTGAAGCCAGCCTGGTTTATTCAGTGAGTTCCAGACCAGCCAGAACTACATAGTGAAATTTTATCTCAAAACAAAAATAAACCAAACCAAACCAATAAAGTACAAATATCTCTGATCTCTTTAAGGGACTCAGCAAAGTTACATAATGCTTATGTTAATTTCTTCTTTCTGGATGGCCCGTGACATTCTACCCTCCTTTATGGCTTTTCAAAGCTATGAAAGGAATGAATGTGGTAGTTTTTCACTAAGGTCTGGGTAGTTAGTTGGCCTCTGAACAACCTATTCAATATTTCAGTATTTCGCAATTCATAGCCTGCTAATTTTCCTTTTATAGCCTAATTTGTTATACCCTTTTTTGTTTGCTTTTTCTTTATTTTGCAAGACAAGGTTTCACTACCATCAGGCTTCTATTTTCTGATAACTCCATTCTTTTTATCTTTCTGTAAATTCAGAGTTCTACAAGCGGTTTTATTGACAATTCTGTTAGCCATGGTTTCCATTCATGCTAAGAGAAAGCAGCTTGTTCTCTATCTTTCCTTCGGTCAGGTGGTTGCTACTCAGTAGTCCTCTTCAGACCTGGTCCAGTGGCTTTAAATTTTGACATTTATTATTTTCTATGTGTATTGGCCTGAATGTGTATACCACATGGATGCTTGTTGCCCATGAAAGCCAGAAGAGGGCGTCTGATCCCCTGGAACTGGATTTATAGCCAGTTGTGAGCTGCCCTGTGGATGTTGGGACCTGAACCTAAGTCTACTGCAAGGGCGGCAAAGCTTCTGTGGGTATATTGTTTACTTTTCTGGTAACTGTGATAAAATAGCCTGACATCACCTCCACTGTCTAGGGTTTCTATTGCTATGACAAAACACCAGTGACCAAAAAGCAAGTTGGGGAGGAAAGGGTTTTTTGGCTTATACTTCAGCAGTGCTGTTCATCCTTGAAGGAAGTACAGACAGGAAGGCAAATAAGGCAGGATCCCAGAGGCAGGAGCTGATGCAGAGGCCATGGAGGGGTGCTGCTTACTGGCTTGCTTCCCTTGGCTTGTTCAGTTTACCTTTCTATAGAACCCAGGACCAGCAGCCCAGGGATGGTACCATCCACCATTGGCTGGGCCCTCCCCATTGATCACTAAATAAGAAAATGCCTTACAGCTGGATCTCCTGGAGACATTTCCTCAACTGATGCTCCTTTCTCTGATTATATAGCTTGTGTTGACAAACAAAACAACCCAGTACAGCCACATCATCACCACCACCCCCCACCACCCCCCACCACCCCCCACCCCCGGTTGCATATATTGCTTCCACAGTTAGAAAACAGAAAACTGTGAATACTAGTGTTCAGCTTCTCTTTATTTAGTCCTGACTTGAACCTTAAAATGGTCATTTATAAGTGGGTCTTCCCATCTCAGTTATCCAATCTAGGTAATCCCTCTTAGGCATGTTCTGAAGCTTGAATCCCAGGAATCTAGATCCTAGTTACTCTATAACAACCATCACACTGGGCAAACTTTACAAATATCTACATGAAAGCCAACTAACTGTCAGAGACAACCTCTTGAGATTTATGTGTATGAATATTTTGCCTGAACACTGCTCGCAGAGGTCAGAAGGGGGCACTGGATCCTCTGGAACTGCAGATACAGAGGATTGTGAGCCAACATGTAGATGCTGGGAACTGAACCCAGTTCCTGCACAAAAGCAATAAGTGAAGTGTTTTTAACTGCTGAGCCTAACTCTAGCTACTACAACTATCTGTCTGTTTGTTGTTTTTGATTTTCAAGATGGTTTCTCTCTGAAATCCTGGCTATCCTGGAGCTTGCTCTATAGATTAGGCTGACCTCAAACTCAGAGATATATTGCTGCCTGGAGGGCCAGCCTCCAGCAGCACAGGGCTCAAAGGGAAATCAATAGCGCCTACTAGATTTTCTATCTGAGGGGGCTAGGGAAGAAGACACACTCTCTCTTGATGATTTCTTTCTCCATTCTCCATTCTTCCATGTTCTTTCTGTGCTCTTCTATTGTTGATTGAAGAAACAAGGCACTTCAAGATGAAATTTTTAAGGCTCATGTGATGGCAGGATGGTCCAACCTCTTCTGATGGAGTAAAGTGAACTGAACTGGACAGCCATACACAAGTGTGTTTACTGATTGTTACACAAAGTATTTCTTCATACCAATGTCCTTAATCTTAATTTACATTTCTTTTTTTTAAACACTTTTTTATTTTATTATTTTATTTAATTATTTGCCTTGGTGTTTGCCTGGAACTGGAACTACAGACAGTTACAGTTGTGAGCTGCCATGTGGGTGCTGGGAATCGAACCCGGGTCCTCTGGAAGAGCAGGCGGTGCTCTTAACCGCTGAGCCATCTCTCCAGCCCCCTTAATTTACATTTCTTACTGAAGGAGAGCACACAGAGCTCCATGACTCTAGTCCTTTATTATGTATTGTGTGCAAAACACAGTAATATAGGAGCAGCAGGTGCTTCTGAAGAGTCTTATGACCAAAGTCATGGGAAGGCTGCAAGGCCCTTTCAGCAGAACAATCACTGTTTTCCATGAGGATTCCTCAAGGTCAAGGTACTTCTAAAAACAGAGCTGATCATTTTAGTATCTATCCCATACAGTGATTCTAATAAATTCTACTGAGTACAGGTAAAAACATGACTTCATCTCCCTTATATGATTAAAAGTAAAGTCATTCAATAACCCATATACATTTATATCTAAGTAACTTGTTACATATTAACAGAATATAATCAAGCAGAAAGTATTTTCATAGCCAACTCTTTTGTTGGGCAATAGCAGCAGTAAAGATGCAAAAGAAGCCCCAGGGTTGTGGTCTCTTGCCTAACCAAGATTCCAGAGGCTGACACCTTGAAATTCAGTTGACACGTGCTGGTCCTATAACATGGCCACCAGCAGAGACTGACTTGCCTCTCCTTCCAAATGCTAGGATCAAGGTGTGTACCACTCCTGCCCAGTTATTTATTTCTCGGTTATTATCGTTTAAATTTATTATTTATGTGTGTCCATATGAGTGCACTTGAGTGTGGTAATTTGGTCTCCTCCTCTACCAGGTGAGTTCAGGGACTAAAATAAAGTGTCATGAATGGGAGGTACCTGCTGAGCCATCTCACTGGTCCTGGATTTATTAAGCAAATATTATACAAGTAGTGGAGAATTGGCTTGATTAAAGGCATTTGCTGTTTTAGAAGACTCTGGTTCAATTTCAGGTTGGCTCACAGTTTCAAGGGATATGATGCCTTCTTCTGTCATATGCTGGCACCAGGAATGGATGTGGTTCACAGACATATATGTAGTCAAACTCATACAAATGAGCATTTTATTGTAGAAAGTACCTTCACATTGGTTAACTTATTCCTTATAATAGCCTTAGCAAACAGGTATTGTTCACCTTTTTATAAGGAACCTAGTAAATAAAAATATATGTGAATATAAAATGTATAGGTGGCAATAGTGTCATAAACTTTCCTATTTCCAATGTCCTTGCATTGAATTTTCTGTGGTACCCATTATATGACAGCTTTCTTTTTGTTGCTTTGTGTTTTTTTTTTGTTTTTTTTTGAGAAAGGGTCTTTTTATGCAGCCATCTCTGGGAGTCCTAGAATCAAGGAGGCTAGCTTTGAATTCAGAGAACCACCTTGCCTCAGCTTCTCAGAGTGCTGCAACTCAATACATGTGCTACACCACACGTAGCCGAAACATTTCTTTTTTGATTTTTCAAGACAGGGTTTTTTTTTTTTTTTTTTGTGCGTGTGTGTGTGTGTGTGTGTGTGTGTGTGTGTGTGTGTGTGTGTGTGAACAGTCCTGGAATTCACTTTGTAGACCAGGCTGGTCTTGAACTCACCGAGATCTGCCTGCCTCTGCCATCCAAGTGCTGGGACTAAAGGTATGTGCCAATATTTTTTATTGAAAAAATACGAGTACTCGCTAAACACCAATTACCATTCTATGCACTGGAACTTCAGTTGATAAAAGATTTGTGCTCTTTTTATGTTTACATTCTAGTGTGGAAGGAGCAGGTGGATCATAAAATAAGACACATTAGTATGGAAGATGGTGATATATACTAGAATAAAACTATGAGACAATTTGGGCCTGGTGGCACATGCCTTTAATTCTAGTACTGGGGAAGCAGAGGCAGGCAGCTCCCTGAGAGTCTAGCCTTATCTATGTAGACTGTCTAAACAATAAACTAAGAAAACAACAGACAAGGAATATGAATGATAAAAGTGGTCAGAGTTGGTCATTTGTTACTACAGGATTCCAGTTCTTCTCAGGACAGGAAGAAATCTCATTCTCTACTTTCTGACTCCATGGCATACTACCAGGCACTCAGAGAAGTTGGAGAGCCCTATGAACAAATTATAAGCCTTCTGAGTATCAAGAAAAAAGGCAGTAGATAACGCTTATAAACGCCATAACTGCGCGTATTCACTTTTTCATTATTTTAATATTCTTTTTATCATTTGCACACCACAGAAAGTTGTATTAAGTATTCTTACAGGCTTTTGAAGCTTTTTGAATCATCCAGTTACCTTTTGGATCCTATTATCTCGCCTAAGTTGTAATGCGTGTACGCACGTAAAATCCAACCCACCCACCCCAACGTAGCCGTTGCCAGTTATCTCTTGATGTGATCAGTTGTTTTTGAAGGACAAATGACATCTGGGCTTTCTATTGAGGTTCTTGGTCTTGCCCAAGTATCAGTTCATCGAACCTTAAAGATCCAGAAGACCAAGGTTCCAATTCCTGGAAAACGAACCCAAAAAGTGAGAAATCCTCTAACAAACCCCGCGCGGGTAACGAGCCGGAACCTTGACCTCAAGATGGCGTCGCGCAGTCATAAGATTCAATCAGCTCCAATCAAACATGGCAGGGTGGGTCGTAATTTACAACTTGAGCCTCTCTAGGTCCCACTGGGCGTTCCTTCTCGATGGTTATTCTTCTGTGCACTTAATGAGCCAGAGTCAACAGTAGGGACTATCTACGTACAACCTTCTCTATGGTTTCCGCCTTCTCCACACCTCCCGGCGCAGTGCACGCCGGGTAAGAGGAAGACTTCCAGAAGCTCCCCGCGCAGCGCGGCTGTGTTTGCGGCCTATGCGAGTAGGTGCTTTCGGGACCAGTGTCTCAGCCCGGTGTAGCGCAGAAACCCCGAACCGGCGGAGCCCACTCATAACCTGACGCCCAAGAGGCCGCGAAGACAGTACCGTTTTCTCAGCGGCGGGTGAGTTCACGCTTCCGAACGCGTGAGGAAACCGGTTGACCGGGTACCTCTGCTGCCGGAGGAGGAGAAGCCAGGGTGGCTGCGGACGGCCGGGTGGGGTGGGGGGGTGACGGGGTGGGGTGGGGGAGGGGACGGGCACGAGGCTTGGGGCTTCTCCGCTCTTCCGAGGAAGGCCTGGAAAAACCAGTGGGAGCAGGAGCCCACGGAGGCCGGGCCCGGCTCCTGAGCGTGCCTCCGTGGATTTTTGTCGTCCGCCGTTGCTTCACGTTCCGTCTGGGAGTGAGTCGCCTCGGCTCTCACCGGGCTCCGTGTTAGCCGCGGAGACGATCGATCGGCCCGGAGGCCTGGACCTGGAGGCCCTTTTCCTATCCGGCCTCCATAGCCATTCCGCAGTAGATTTCCGGGGCCCAGGACGGACTCCCGGGCCTCAAGGCTGAGCCTTTAAACTAGGCTGCGCCCCGTCTTTTGGTGAGGTGCTAGCCACCAACGAATTTCTTCCTCTCTGGTCATCTAATTGCCGCTCCTCCACCCCTCCTTGAATTTAGAGTTTCCACTTTTTGTTTTTTAAAGCTTCCTTCCGGCTGGCTGAAGACAGGGATGAGTTTTACCGTCTTGTCCTCTTTCCGTTTGGAAGGATGCTGTGTCTTCATTCATTCTAGGCAGCACCAGCCTTCATATTTAAAATGTGTTACCATCTTTTTGTTTTAAGTATTGATCTTTACTTTTTTCGAAATAAGGTATGAAGGTTATCTTAAAGTTATGTAATAGCAGATTAATATTGACGTCAACATGCTATTTTGATACAGGACAGAATAAAGCAGACTGAAAGGAAGGGAAAGAATTTGGTTTCTTGTCCATCACAGTGCTTTAGAATTGAAATAAAATGCAGCAGGTAGCTGGCAGTATCGTAGAAACCTTCCCCCCCCTCCTTTTTTGCATTGTTTCTGAGCACCCTCTTCTGCAATTTTCTTATCTTGATTTTCCAGTACATTTTTTAGGCTTGAAGAATGTCACAAGTAAGAGGGTCTCTGTATACCATTGATGCTTGTAAGCCTGTGTATACAACTAGGAACGGTTAGGACAGCTTAACAGGGCACCCTCATACCATGAACATAATTTTGTAAGAGGTTTAACTTTTTTTAAACGATATCTCAGAAAAAAAAAGGCATTCAGTTGCTCTCAGTTCTTGTGATTTAAGCAGACAGTGTGCTCTTATTAAACTTTTTTAAGTCCTGATTTTCTTCATCAGTAAAATGAGAGTTATGATCTACTTCATAGATTGTACTTTGGGACTGAAAAAAATGCATGTAAAATGCTCACTAAAATATTCCTGTTAACATAATGTTGGTTTATATTGATAAATGTTTAAGAACTAGAGTGAGAAGTTTCAGGGACTTTTTACATCTTTCTCTATATTCTTAGTAGACTTTAATAGTTCTGTTAATTCTTAAATTCCTTTCTTTGTCATTGCTATGTTTTGGGAATTTTCTGTAGTAGAGTGAAAGCAACCTCTTTGGATTAGTAATTAATTTAAGGATAGTGGGGAACCTTGGAGTCTCCACCCTCTTAGTACATTCTCTTGAACAAATTAGCTTCTTCATTCATAAAGACAGTAACAATTGTACAAGTAATTTTGGAGATTAAAAAGGATATTGAAGCAAGGCCAGGTGGTGAATTTCCTTAATCCCAGTACACTTGAGGCAGAGGCAGGTGGATCTCTGAATGCAAAACCAGCCTGGTCCACAACAGAGAAATCCTGTTTCAACACCACAAAAGGAAAGAAGAAAAGGATATTGAAGACTGCAAATAAAAATGTTGACATCACATTGTTTTGGAGTTAACCTATTTTCTGTGTGAAGGTGTCATAAAAGTATTTTCCTTTCTTCAAATTTTTTACTATTTTATGTATACGGGAGTTTTTGCCTCCATGTATGTTTGTGCACCATTTTTGTGCCTGGTATGCCCCAACACTAGAAAAGGACCCTTTAGAACTGTAATTAAAAATTGCCCTGAAACACCATATGTGGGCTGGCAATCAAACCCAGGTCCTCTGGAAGAGAAACAAATGCTCTTAACTGCTGAGCTGTCTTACTACTCCTTTCTTTTGATAGGATACCAAAGACTGATAGGAAAAAATGTTTTATTGTCTTGTGTTTAGCCATCGGTTAAATATTTTTATCCTGTGGTTATCATTTTTGCAATATTTAGTTTCTGGATGAAGATTTAAACACATATATTTGTATGTGTTAATTTTGAGTAACAAATTCAGAGCTGGCAGGATTTTTCAAGTTAATTATTATTATTATTTGGTTATTTGAGACAGGGTTTTTCTATTAGCCCTGGCTGTCTTGGAATTCTCTGTAGACCAGGCTGTCCTGGAACAGAGGTCCCACCTGCCTCTGTCTCAAGTGCTGGGACTAAATGTTAATTTTTTTAGCCACAGAAATTAGATTATTAGATTATTTTTCTTATCTATGTATGATTTGAAAGAAAATTACATTGTTTTATAGATTTGAAAATAGTTAACATTAAACTAATAGCATTGTTAAAAATAATCATCTTGAAAAATTTTTTAAATTTTTTTTTTTTTTTAATCATTTAAGAAATGTCGTTTGAGACAGGACCTTTAGTTCTCAGGCAGCTCAGTTTGTAGACCTCCAACTCACACAAATCCACCTGCCTCTCTGCCTTACAAGTGCTGGGATTAAAGGCGTGGTACATGCCACCGCATCTGGTCTTAAAAATGTTTTGAGGGCTAATATAGAGTTATTTATTTACTGTGTAATGCCGGAGAGCAATTCTAAGGCCTTGGACTTGTTAGGCAAGTTCTGTTTTCTTGAGTTAGTATTCTATCTAGTCTTCTAAAAAAAAAATCTCTTGTCTTATAATTACCATTCACATTCCTCAGGGATTTTGATTCCTTCTTAAAACCTTGAATACCTTTGCACTTTGGTTTTTGATACAGGATTTCAGCACACAAGCTTCTGCACTGGCATCCCTAACTAAGACTGGGATTACAGGCATGTATCCTAGCTTGGCTTGGCTTCTTTTGTACTTAAAGCAACTTTCTTTTTTTTTAAAGGTATATGGAGAAAATACTACTAAGAATTATTAGTGTTTCCATTTTCCTTCATTTAAAATTTTTGGACAGGGTCTCGTACTCTGCTCAGGCTGGTTCAGACACATTATGTATGTAGTACAGGCTGACCTAGAACTCATGGCAATTCTTGTACCTTTTTACTTTGACATAATTTAAAATTTACCCAAAGTTAACAAAAAAGTACATGAAATTTCAACCATTCTAACTCTGAGATTCCTTAGCATCTACCTCCCCAGTGCTGGGATTATAGGCATGATCCAATGGCCATATTTTAACATTTTTGCCAATTTGATTTTGTTCTCCATAGTTTCCTTTGACATATTTGCTAGTAAGTGGCAACTATGGTGCTCCTAAAGCCACAAATACTATAGAGTAGTTCCTGAAAGCCTTAGAAATTTTTCTTTTTTTTAAATCATTTAAAAATGGCACAGTAATCACAATCAGGAAATCAACATTGGTACAATATTGTTTAATCTTCAGGCCTTAGATTTTGGTAGTTATCCTGAATTGATAACTACTCTTTCAAAATTAGTAGGTAGCTTTAGAAAGTTCAGTGTTTTTTAATGTACAGAGCCGTGTAATCATTACCCAAAAGTATTCCTCTAGCCTATTTGGGAAAGCACTTTAGTTTGTGGCAGTCACTAATGTGTCTGCATAGGCAGTGCTGTCTTTTTCTTACTGAAAGTGAAATTTCTGAAAAAAAGATCTGTTTATTTTTTGGAAATACAAAAAACACTTTAGTAGTCTCTTCCCTGCCTCTTGCCATTCACTGTTTTGGTGTATTGCTGTCAACATGGTCTTGACTGGTAGTAGACAAGAGCTCTATGTCTGAGTTATTTCCCCAATCTGCTGAAAAGTATTGCTATAATAGTTTGTTTTTAACATTTTCATTATTTGGGCACAGATTTTTTTTTTCTCTTTGCTTAAAGTAGTGCAGTCTTCAGTCTCTGATGTGCAGACTGTTAGCAGGACAGGTAACTTAAATTGATAATCATTTACATTTATTGTGGAGCCATTGGATTAGTTGTAAAGGTTTCTTAAAAATCTCACCCTTTCACAACTAATACAAATGGCTTCAGAGCTTGCAATCTAATTGGAGCTAGGTACTTAAGAGTTTTTCCTGAGGAAAATCTGTTGGTTCATTCATTCTTTTTTTTTTTTTTTTTTTTAATTTATTTAGCTTCATGTGCATTGGTATGAAGGTCTCAGATCTCTGGAACTGGAGTTACAGACAGTTGTGAGCTGCCACATGGGTGCTGGGAATTGAACCCGGGTCCTCTGGGAGAACAACCAGTTCTCCCAACCCCTGAACCATCTCTCCAACCCTGGTTCATTCATTCTTTTTTTTTTTTTTTTTAACTTTATTATTTATTTACTTATTTGCCTTGGTTTTTTGCCTGGAACTGGAACTACAGACAGTTGTTAGCTGCCATGTGGGTGCTGGGAATCGAACCCGGGTCCTCTGGAAGACTCTTAACCGCTGAGCCATCTCTCCAGCCCCTGGTTCATTCATTCTTAACTTTGGTATATACTGTCCCAAGAGAGCTAATATGCTACTGTCTTCCTGGTAACATTTGTTTTTGTCTGGATAAGTATGCAGTGGAGGTTTGTTGCTTAAAAGTATTATTGATTATATTTTGTATACCTATGGTATTCCCAGGAGTAAAGAAAAAAATGGATGAAAAAAGAGAAGAAATTGAGAGAGTATATGAATACATGCATATGTTGAACAGTATAAATATATTTTGTCTCTTTTTTTAAACTAAATACACAAATTATACATAACAAAATTATTTTTTTAATTTCAGTGAGTCTTGACAAAATTATATGACCACCATTACACTAAATAGAGATTGGGAACACTTGTATCATAGATACTTGTTATTTTGGGACATAAAGCTTCATATTTAACAAATGATACTTTGAAACTTCTAAAAGTTAAAACATTTTAGGCCAGGCATAGTGACACACACCTTTAATCCCAGGACCTAAGAGGCAGAGGCAGAGGCAGCAGCATCATTTAGGCCAATCTGGTCTACATAGTGAGTTCCATAACAACTAGAACTACATAGAAGAGACCTAGTCTAGAAAAACAAAAACAACCCTCTAACCCCCCAAAATCAAAAACAAAACACATTTAAAATATATATGTATACATATATATATATGTAAAATAAAAACCCTCCATTTTAGCCCAGCAGTGGTGGCACACACCTTTAATCTCAGCACTTCAGATGCCGAGGCACCCAGATCTCAGTGAGTTTTTGTTTAGGTCAGCCAGGGCTACACAGAGAAACCTGTCTTGAAAAAACAAACAACAAAAGTATTTTTGTAATTAGTATTAAAGTAATTTCAGATTTAATAACCACATTTCGTATTCAACAACCCTCAGGAAATCTTGGGGCTATCTCTAAAATATGTCCAGAACCCAGCAACTTGTTAACTACTACTTTGGCCACTCCTAACTCCTTCAGGGCACAATATCTTGTTTATATTATTGCAGTAACTTGCTTCTTTCCTATTCCCTTTCCCTTCCAGGTTTAACAGGGTGACAGTGATTGTGTTAAGTTAGAAACCTTTCAAAAAGTGTTCTGTCCCATTTTAAATTAGCAGCCCAGACCTTTATAGCATACTACTACAAAGCCCTATCCATCCTCTTTGATCACCCTTCTTCCCCAGTTAATGCTCTTTTTTTGCCTGACTGTTGTTTATGCTCCGTGACATAACAGTTGATCTTTCTAGTCTCTGCTTGGAAGGCTCTTAAATCTTCCCTTTGATATGAATAGGGCTTCCCGCCTCAGCCTATTTCAGATCTTCAAATCTTTAATTAGTAAGGCCTGATTGATCACGGAAACTGAAAGTAAATCACTCCCTAGCTTTTTTTTTCTCATTATTTTTCTAAAACCTATCAAATTCCAATGTCCCTGAAACTTAGAAGAAAGTATATTTTTAATTTTAAATTTAAAATAAAATTTGGTACACTTTGCTATGGTTGTATTTTCACATAATAAGGCATAAAGCTGTTGATAATTTGAAGTGTTTAAAGTGAACATTTATATTGTCAAAGGCATCAGGAATGTCTGTTTTTTGAACTTCCCAAGGAGGGGTCTATTTTCTCAAAGGAAACTTGTGAACAGTCATTCATAAATGTTGGCTGTTGACTATAAAAACTTTTCACCTTGAAATCCGGCCCATGTTAAGTTTTGAACAGCTTTAAATAAAAGGGAGGTATTTCATAGAAAAATTAGGAATGTCTGTAAAAATTGTATTGATAAAGCTAAAATGTATCTGGTTAATTAACACTCAATATTAAAAATCATAAAATATAGCTTAACCCTTAAGAATATAGCTTTACTTTAAAAATGATGTTTATATCTAATGCTGATGGGAGAGAAGTGGCTATAAAAGTGAAACCAATGGCCCAAGTTTATACCATTGTGGCACTGGACTATTGCTGATATGTAGTAGCTGTGTAATAAGTTTGTCATTGAGCCCTCAGGCATTGTTTACTGTTCATTAATTAATTTATTTATTCAACAGGTACTATACCAACTGCCTTCCTAAGAAAGTGCTGAGATAGAGTATTATTATAATACAAGAGCTTCTGTAAGTAGGACAGTAGCCTTCTGTTTCAACAGAGAAACCTTCCCGCTCCTTTCCATGCAGAATTTTGTAATACAGATTATTAAAAAACTCAATGGGG
Source organism: Sigmodon hispidus (assembly GCA_004025045.1). Lineage (NCBI taxonomy): Eukaryota > Metazoa > Chordata > Mammalia > Rodentia > Cricetidae > Sigmodon > Sigmodon hispidus. The sequence goes on along the minus strand of PVIH01001118.1, from coordinate 68,217 downwards.
AAGGGGAACAAATGAGAACATGGTACATAATAACACATGTAGAAAATTGTAATTGAAACCCATTACCTACTGTGGTATTTTAAAGGTAATAATTAGGGGGCTGGAGAGATGGCTCAGCGGTTAAGAGCACCGTCTGCTCTTCCAGAGGACCCGGGTTCGATTCCCAGCACCCACATGGCAGCTAACAACTGTCTGTAGTTCCAGTTCCAGGCAAACACCAAGGCAAACACCAAGGCAAACAAATAAATAAATAAACAAAGTTTTAAAGGTAATAATTATTTAAAAAAAGAAAAGAAAAAGCAAGTAACACAGGGAAAGTGAATGTGTAGTGTCTTATAAACTTGTATCTTTCCTTTGTAAGATATGCTTATGATTACCTAAGTTTTTTAAAGCTTTCCTAGCACCTTTTTTGTTAATATAGGAATCATTCTGACAACTCTTGCTTGTGAATAAGAACACTTTTCTGAAACTGAAGCTTACATTTTATAGAGTATTTTTAAAAATTATTTTGTATTTGTTTTGGTTTTTTGAGTTCTGGCTGTCTTGGAACTGACTGTAGACTAGGCTGGCCTCAGACTTAGATCTTCTTCACTTTGCCTCCTGAGTGCTGGGATTAAAGGCATATGCCACCACTGCCTGATAAAGTATTTTTAAAAATATTTTTGAAGTTACATGTTATTTATTTCTTTTGGGGCATTTGTTCAATGGCACATGTGTGGAAGCCAGAGAACAACTTGTGGGAGTCAGTTCTCTCCGCTTTGTGGATCTTGGATATGAAGTTCAGAGTGGCAAGTACCTCTACCTGCTGATCCATCTCACCAACCCTTACAGACCACTTAAAAAGTCAGAGAACAGTGTAAGAAGGAACAGTTGTGAGCATGTAGTACATGCTTTTCTATTTCAGAGAAATGCTTATTAACAGATAATAGTCAACTTTAGGGATTGAGGAAATAAACTGAGATAGGTTTTTATAAGTTAGATACATTGGTGATAGAAATATAAATATATACATTAGTTTGAGGGAATGATTTAGTACTAGAGTTTTAATCTGTTTTGCAGAATTATTTGTGGGCTCACAAAATGACTCAGTAAGGGTGTGCTTACTGCTACATCTGACAGGCCCAGATCAGTTCCACCAAGACCCAGGTGATAGGAGTGAGTTGACTCTTGTGCTTTTTCTCTGATTTAGTCATATAAGCCACAGACACAACCAACCAGACATAACTCACACAGATGAATAAATATAATTTTAAAAACCACAAATATTTATAAAAATTTAAATGTCCAAGAATTTTCAGTGTTCAAGGACGGAGGTTACTGGTGTTTCTGTATTATATATAATTTATTGTATTATAAAGACAACTTATATGGAGAAATGTCAATGACACGGAAGGAGAAATGCAGGTAACAGTGTAGTATGAATACATTATAACAAAGCACAGATTATTAAATATTGTATATAAAAAGATGTAGAAAATATTACAGCAAACTGGTGGGATTTAGTATGTAAGAGAAAAGTAGAAGATACCACACTTAAAAAGAAGCCAGGCATGGTGATAGTAATGAACAGCTAAGAATGTTGGGTTTGCAGTCAGCCTGGGGTTACAATGTCTTAAACTGAAAACAAAACAAATAAATATATACGCTCACCTACTAAAAATAAAACATGCTTTTGAGACAGGATCTCATGCAGCCCAGGTTGGTCTCAAACCCAACATAGCATTGTGACATAGCAGTCTGGCCTTGAATTAATCCTCCTGCCTCTACCTCCCAACTCCAGAGTCATGTGCCACCATGCCCTGCTTGAAAATTTCTTTAGCAGTTCTAGGCTTTCTCAGTTACAGCTCATGGAATTTTCTTTCATAGATGGAGGAATTTTTGCTAGTGGTTTCACAGAAATAACTGCTGCCTAGCAAAAAATAACCAAAAAAAAAAAAAAAAAAAAAAAACCAACTAATTTTATTGGAATCAATGACCAACTCATTTTAGTCCCCCGCCCCAGTGTTTTTCCATGTAGCCCTGGCCACTTGACTATGTAGACATTTAGTCTTGCCTCTGACTTCCCAGTGGTAGGAATAAAGATGTGTGCCTCTGTGTCCAGTCTAGACCTTGGATTTTTGAGACAGGTCTTAGCATACTCAAGATTCTCTACTTTGATCTTTGGGATTGGGATTACAGGCTTGTGCCACCAGGCTTGGCTAGATGTTTGCTTTAAGAAAAATGTATTACAGTAGGTATGGTGGTATATACCTGTAATCTCAGCACTTGAAATCATGGAGGCAGGAAGGTCAATCAAGTGTTTGTAGTTATCAGCTATAGTATTCAAGGCCAGCTTTGACTACTTGAGATACTCCAGTAAGGGGGAAAACGTAAACAAAACTGTTTACCTTATTACAAATTGTGAACTCTTTATATGTTAGAGCAGTTACTGTGTGACCTGATAGCAGGAAAGCCCTCTTCCCATTGAGTTTGTAATTAATGACATATTTGTCTTCAAGAACTAGGTAACATTGAGTCATCAAATACTGTTAACCTTGTTAGCTTTCAGAGAATTATTGGGTTAAAAATGAATGTATTAAACACTTAGAAAATTATCTACCCTCCTGGATTCTGAGTTTGTTTTAAAAGATTCATTGATGTTTGGCATTTACTTTTTTGATATTAACTGAACCTCAAAATTTTTTTTCTTCCTTTATATGTATTCCCACATGATTGTAGGAGTCTATCCTGAACTTAGTTCGTGTACATTTTGGGAACTTATTTTAGAAAAGATCTAAGTTTTAAAAAATTCTCAATGGACAGACAGAGAAAAGAGGGTCTTTGCCAACTCCTTTGGGTAAGAAACTTTAGAATTTTGCAGATACTCTAAAAATGAAGGTCAACAATATAGGCATATAAAATTGGAAAGGTTTCAAATAAAATGATTTGTCATTTTTTTCTTTAGACTGGTGCAGTCAGAATGTCTTTCCCCCCTCATTTGAATCGCCCTCCCATGGGAATCCCAGCACTCCCTCCAGGGATCCCACCCCCACAGTTTCCCGGCTTTCCTCCACCTGTACCTCCAGGTAAGTGTGATCATATTTTTAAAAATTTTAAATCTGTGTTTTTGTCTTGTGATATTACCTTTGGAACATGATATACTTTTGATTTATTAGTAAAGATATGGTAGTCTTACTGGGAAAATGGATGGATGCCTGGTTTTTCTGTAACACTATTTGTTTGAGGACAGAATCTGTTGCTTCAGGTGCACCTTCACCTTATAACAATCCTTCATGCTCCTCAATGCTAGGATTACAGTTGTCAGCCTCTACACCTGATTTGACCAGAAGATTTTTATTTGTGGCTGAATTTCAGACTCATCTTGGAAATTCTTTAAAAATGTTACACATATAAAGGTGTTTTATATATATATATATATATATATATATATATTCATAAGGTTCAAAAATTTAAAAAATAGAGAAAGTTAGTGAAATTACCCATATGTAGCACATCAGTGTTTTTACCAGCCTGTTACTACTATAAGGATACAATGGTTGTTGATTTATCTTTCTAGAAATTTTCAAATGCATGACATAAACTAATTAAAAGTAACATTTTTATCTTTTTGTGTATTTTTTTTTTGTTTGTTTTGTTTGTTTTTCAAGACATGGTTCCTTTGTATAGCCCTGGCTGTCCTGGAACTCACTCTGTAGATCAGAGATCTACCTGCCTGTACTTCCAAGTGCTGGGATTAAAGATGCCTGCTTTTTTTTTTTTTTTTTTTTTTTTTTTTTTTTTTTTTTTTTTTTTTTTTTTTTTTTTTTTTTTTTTTTTTTTTTTTTTTTTTTTTTTTTTTTTTTTTTTTTTTTTTTTTTTTTTTTTTTTTTTTTTT
>PVIH01001118.1:0-64243 GCA_004025045.1 Sigmodon hispidus | reverse complement strand
CTCACAGAGATCTGCCTGCCTCTGCCTTCTCTGAGTGCTGGGATTAAAGGCATGTCAGCTAAAAAGTTTGTTTTTTGAGACATGGTAATACCCTTTATCTTGAGCTGGTTTAGAACTGTGTAGCCCAGGCTAGTCTTTAACTCATAGTTATCTTCTTGCCTCAGCCTTACAGATGATTGTCACCACACCCTACATCTCACCTCTTAGTTTTACACACACTTTGATGGGGACTGGAAGAGTTGGGTCAGGCTTTTAGGTATCCTAGGATAGTCTGGAACTTGCTGTGTAACCAACCATGGCTGTTGTATTTCTGTCTTCCTGCTCTATCTCCTAAGTGTGGGATTACAAATGTGTTCGCCAACATGCCTAGCTTTGAATACTTTTCTTTGTGGCCTTGGTTATCAAACACAGAGCCTTCTGATTATATCCATTATTACTATTTAGTGTGTGTGCATGTGCTCAGGTACAAAAGCAAGGATGTGCCACAGTGTAGGCATGGAGGTTAGCTGTTAGCTTTCTTTCCACCACCAGGTTACCAGGGACTGAACTGAGGTTGTCTATCTTGGCACCAGGTACTTTTATCTACTAATCCATCTCTAGCCCTCTCTGATTGATTAATGCAGGATCTTTCTCTGGAACTGAGGCTCTTGTTTAGGTAAGGATGCCTGACCAGTGATCCCTGGGGATCCACTTGTCTCTGTGTTTGTTGTCTCCTTGTTGGAATTATAAGCACTGGTCTCTATGCTTTTCTTTTCATGTGGGTGCTGGATTGAATTCAAGTTCTCATGCTTGTGAAATAAACACCTTACTTAGTTATTTTTAATTGTTGCATTCTTAAAATATGTTATGCTTTTTTCTTCTTAGGGACACCAATGATTCCTGTACCAATGAGTATTATGGCTCCTGCTCCAACTGTAAGTATAGTTTTGTTTTTTGTTTTTTCATTTTTTGAAACAGGTTTTTATCTTCTGGCTAGTGTTGGATTCAATTTGTAACAGGATTTCAAACCTTGAATTTTGATCCTCTTGCCTCTACCTCTTAAATGCTGTGATTATAGGCAGACACAAACCATACCTGGTTTATGTGTTGGGCATTGAACCTAAGGCTTTGTGTGTGCGTGTGTTTTTTTTTTTTTTTTTTTTTTAATAGGGAAGTACTCTACCAAGTTTAGAATTCTACTTCAACACTGTAAATAGAAAAGGAAAATTAAAATTTAGGATCAAGCTAGTACTTTTTAAAATATAAAACTTTGGTAATCTTGGATAACTTAAAAAATTTTGTATGTATGTGTCCTACTTACCCTTATGTGCAGCATTTGCGTTCAGTGTACTTTTGGAGGCTAGGCGATGTTGTGAGCCACCTAATGTAGCCTGTTTTGAGCTGAATTCTGGGTCCTCTGTAAGAGCAGTTTATTAATTTTTTATTGCTGTGACAAAACCCCAGGAAGAAGGCAATTAATGGAGAGATTGACTTAGGCTGTTTTAGATGGATTAGGGTCCATATTGAGCAGAAAATTGTGGCAGGAAGAGCTGATGCCCAGACTCTGAAACTACTAGCAGAAGGAAGATACTAAACTGTCGAAACCCACCTTTAGTGACATACTTCCTACAACAAGGCCACACTTCCTAAACCTTCCAGTAGTTGGGTTATTTTTTGTTTTATTGCTTTTGTTCTTGGGGACAGTGTCTTTTTAGTCCTGACAGGCCTGGAACTCATTGTGTAAATCGGATTCTCCTTGAATTCAGCAAGGATCCACAATGCCACATGCCTCCCTAGTGCTAGGATTGAAGATGTATGTATGTACCATCATACCTGACCTAGTTGAGTGTTCTTTTAGAAGCCTCTAAGTGACACTTTGTAGAATAGGGAAAGGTGAACTGGGGAGGGGGAGTTTGGAGCAACTCTACCAGTTGTACCCCATGCCAGCTGAGTTTGTAATGAATTCATTGTCAAGTATATAGTCTGTGGTATTGTATGTGGGCAAGTTTAAAGTTTAAGTGCTAATAGCACAAGCTCCTTTTTTTAAAAAAAGCAAGCGTGAACAGTTTTGCAGTGTTTCAATATTGTGCTACAAGATGCAGAAATAATGAATTAGATTTCATCTTGGTACTGAATATAATTGTAGTGAAATTTCTAGGTTTTTAATAATCTCAAGTGATTTATGTTTTAAACATGTAAACAGAAAAACTTGACACTTTTGTTTCCTTTTTAAAGATAATTAGCAATGGAACTTTGTGAGGAATTACATTAATGAAACATACTACATGCTTTAGGAGCTTTCGATTCTGTAGGGCCTATTATAATATGCTGTATTATAAAATGTTGTATATTTATATTTTAAAGTTGGAATTTTTAGCATATTGTCATAATTACCAGATAAAATTTTTTTTGCCTTTCTTTACCATAGGTCCTAGTACCTACTGTCTCCATGGTTGGGAAGCATTTGGGAGCAAGAAAGGATCATCCAGGCTTAAAATTGAAAGAAAATGATGAAAATTGTGGTCCTACTACTACAGTTTTTGTTGGCAACATTTCTGAGAAAGCCTCAGACATGCTTATACGGCAACTCTTAGCTGTGAGTTAAACTACTTATTTTCTATTTTTTTTAGACTTAAATTTAAAACAAACAAACAAAAAAGATTGAATGAGTAGTTTTTTTGTGACAGACTGGCCTCAAAACCCTGGAGCCTTCTATCTAACTCCCAGATTGTTGGAGCTCAGGCCTGTGCCTGTATACCTTCTCAACTATTTTCTTTCTCTCAGCATTTTATTATGAAGGTATTTCAGATCTGTAGAAAGAAAAGAGCAGGATTGCAAACACACTAGTATTTGACGCAGATTAGAGACAGGGTTTCTCTATGACACCTTGGTTATCTCAGAACTCACTCTGTAGACCAGGCTGGCCTCAAACTTGGAGATCTACCTGCCTCTGCCTCCGGAATGCTTTGATTAAAGCTGTGAGCCAGCACTGTGACTGAACTTAACCAATTTTATCTCTTAAGTAATACACACATTTCGTATTTTCCAAATAATTGATGGATAAGGTGTGATATAATACTTTAGAGTGCAAAATATGTTTTTCTTGAGCAAATTGACATTGTCCTTACATGTAATCACAATGCTGTTATGTCACATTTAACACATATTACATCTATAATTTGTACTCAGCCTTTCCAGTAATTACCATAACTGCTTTTTTCAATCTATGATACAGTGAATGAATTCATGTTTCCTTTAATCACGTGCCTCTTTTAGATAGCATAATATAGAACAAGCTCTCTAGTTTTATTTTATTCATTTATTTATTTTGCTTGTTTCCCTGACACAAGTCTATATCTTTTATAAAAAAAATTTTTCAGAGCTTGAACTGGCTCAATATTTGCTCAGATTCGAATCACACCTTTTTTTTTAATTTAAGAATTTATTTTCATTCATTTTACATGACAACCACAGATCCCCCTCACTCCTCCCTTTCTCTCTTTTCCCACTCTCCCCCTTGAGAAAGGTAAGGCCTCCCATGGGAGTTCTCAGAGCCTGGTACTTACAGTGAAGGCAAGACTCAAACACCTTCCCCTGTATCAAGGTTGAGCAAGCCTTCCCACCATAGGTAATGGGCTCCATATAGTCAGCTCATGTACCAGGGGACTGGGGGCCCCTCATATAGCCCAACCTATACAACTGTCTCTCTTATTGCAGGGGCCTTAGTCTGGTTCCATGTAGTCTCCACCATAGCTGTTGGTCTAAAGTTCATGAGTTCCCATCAGCTTGGTTCAGTTGTCTCTGTAGATAATAATCTTGACCCCCATTGCTCATATTATCTTTCTTCCCTCTTTTTGACTGGACTCCTGGACCTTGGCCTGGAAAAGCACCCATTTTATTTATTTATTTATTTATTTAAATACAAGTGGTTCATGATGTCTTTATTTCCAGTTTTGGTGATGTTGAGCTAAAGTGATCAAAATTCACTATAAGAGTGTATATTCTCATTATTAGTAACTCTAAGTTAATGTGTTGTGATTTTATGAGTACTTAGATTTTGATCATTAGGAGATTTTAACATCAGTGATGATCTTTATTTGTTTTTCAGAGCGGTAATAATGTGTTCGGATATCTTGGAGTTTTTTTAATTAAAAAAATTATATCTTGTTTATAGAGCAAAAAACCTTAAATTTGCACTCCCCACCCCCTCAGCTTTTCAGTGTTCTTTCTCTTTTGGTTTTTTTGAGATAGGGTTGACCAGGCTGGCTTTGAGCTCACAGGGATCTACTTACCTTTGCCTTGTGAGTGCTGGAATTAAAAGTGTATGCCACTTTTGCCCAACTGATTATTTTTATGTCTGTATTTTGGCTATGTGCCTGTAGGATTCCTTGGAACTGGGGTTACAGATGGTTGTGAACCACTGTATGGGGGCTGGGAGTTCAACCCAAGGCTTCTTAAAAAAAGTACAGGTCCTCTTAACCACTGAGCCATTTCTCCAGCTTTCAACAAAAATCTTTTTGGTTTTGGGTCCCCTGGTACTCAAGGTATAGACAGTTTTAAGCTGCCATATGAGTACTAGGAATTGAACCGGGATCCTCTGGAATAGCAGTCTCTTAACTATTGAGTCATCTGTCAAAACAGCTCACAAAAATTATTTAAAAGATGGTGTATTGGCATTGATGCTTCTTTTGAAAACCCTATAACTTGATCCTAAGTTTTGGAACCTGTGTAAAGGTGGAAGGAAAGAACTGGCAAAGATTTTTTTTTTCCCTCACTTCTGCCTACAATACTGTGGCATATGTGCCCTCATTCATGCACACATTTTACACACACACACACACACACACACACACACACACACACACACACACACACTGGATAATGTAAAATTAAAAAGAAGTATTTTTAAGTGAGGAGGTGGTGACAAATACCTGTAATTCCAGCCCCTGGGAGGCAGAAGCATGTGGATCTCTGACTTTGAGGCCAGCTTGATTTAGAGAGCATGTTCTAGGACATCCAGGACTACACAGAGAACACTGTCTGAAGAAACAAGAGCAACAGCAATTTGGAAGGAAACACATGTTAGTACATGGAATAGTATTGGATGGCTTTGTAATGAAAAATGGTGCTCCTCATGCTGTCAGTCATTTATTGGAAATTTTTCTTAAAGATTTATTTATTTATTATGTATACAGTGCTCTGCCTGCAGCCAGAGGAGGGCACCAGATCTTATTATAGATGGTTATGAGCCAGTATGTGGTTGCTGGGAATTGAACTCTGGACCTCTGGAATAATAGTCAGTGCTCTTAATCACTAAGCTATCTCTCTAGCCCTTATTGGGGTTGTTAATACACTTTCTATATGTTTATAACTAAGAGCTACACAATACACTTATATTTTGTTATTTGTGTGATACTTGACTTCACATGAGAAACCCACAAACTCTAGCTTTGTCAAATATTAATGTTTTATGTTTCATACTTTTCCCTCCATTAAAATAACATGTTAAAATGGAAACTCCATGGGGAGCGGTGGTGGATGACACAAGTTTTTTTTTTTTTTTTTTTTTTTTTTTTTTTTAAACTTTATTTATTTATTTGCCTTGGTGTTTGCCTGGAACTGGAACTACAGACAGCCGTTAGCTGCCATGTGGGTGCTGGGAATCGAACCCGGGTCCTCTGGAAGAGCAGACGGCGCTCTCAACCGCTGAGCCATCTCTCCAGCCCCTGACACAAGTTTTTTAATTTCAGCACTTGGGAGTCAGAATTAGGTAGATTTTTTTGAGTTTGAGGCCATCCTGGTATACAGAGCAAGTTCCAGGTCAGCCAAGGCTACTACACAGATAAACCTTGTCTGGAAAAAAAACAAAAAAGGAAACTCCAGTTACCTTTTCTTATTTTTTTCTTATAGAATAGCCACAATTTATTTTTACTCTTTTTTTTTTTTTTTTAAAGATTTATTTATTATGTATGTAGTTCTTCTGTCTGCATGTATGCCTGCAGGCTAAATGATGCCCCAGATCTTATAGCTGGTTGTGAGCCACTACATGGTTGCTGGGAATTGAACTTCAGACCTAGAAGAGCAGTTCTGAGTCATCTGCCCAACACCCTATTTTTACTTTTTAAGATGTAGTATTTATATCTCTGACTGTAAAGTAGAATTTACTGTGTGTACCAGGTTGGTCTCAATCATACACCATTCCATCCTGTGTGTCACAATTCTTTTTGGGTTTTTAGGTGACTAGGGATAGGATAAAAGATTTATTAATGAAGATAGGTGGCAGTGATTCAGTACCAGGGGAAGCAGTGCCTTGTCCAGGGTGACCATGATCAGCCATATACAATCCTATAGCACATAAAACAAGCCATAGAGTAAATGAAAAAGAATACACTCCCCTCCAGTTTTCTTCTGCTACGAGTCAGGTTCCTTTTTCTTTTTCTTTTTTCTTAAAGCTTCATGGGTTTTCTTTCTTTTTTTCTTTTTCTTTTCTTTTTTTTTTTTTTGAGACAGGGTTTGTCTGTGTAGTCCCTGGTCTTGGAACTCATTCTGCAGACGAGGCTGCCTCCTGAGTGCTGAGATTAAAGTAACACCACTGCCTGGCTAAAGCTTTGTTTTTGTTTAAGCAGTTTGTTTCACGTCTCATGTTTATGAGAGACTTAGTAATTTATTTTAACAAGCTTACATGCTGGACATGATCTTGCTAAGCTGTTTGTTTATTGCATCCCCCCCCCCCATATTGATGATGGTATTATTTTGAAACTGGGTCTCACATTGTGACCTAGGCTGCCCTCAAATTTGTTCTATGAGCCTCCTGGATTATGGTGTGAGCTACTATGCTCTGTAGCCTTTAATTGTGATCTTGTCTTTCTTTTTGTTAATTAGTAAATTCTTAAATTTCTTTTTAAGAAATGTGGTTTGGTGTTGAGCTGGAAGAGAGTACAAGGTGCTTCTGGAAAACTTCAAGGTATATATATTTCCTCTATTTGTTGCTACCACTTTAACCTATTTGTATATGTCACTTAACATGTTTTACTTTAATTTTTTTTAAAAAAAATATTTATTATTTTATGGGAATTGGTGTTTTGCCTGCATGTATAACTGTGTAAGGGTGTCAGATCTTGGAACTACAGACAGTTGTGAGCTGCCATGTGGATGCTGGGAATCGAACCCGGGTCCTCTGGAAGAGCAGACGGTGCTCTTAACCGCTGAGCCATCTCTCCAGCCCCCCCCCCCCCGTTTTCTTTTCAATATATTAAAATGAATAGATCCAATGACTTCTTTTTTTAAAAAAAAAAAATTAACTGCATTTAAGTTGTGTGTGGGTTACTGCATTTGAGTCCAGTGCCCATCAAAAGTAGAAGGGAGTCTTGGAACCCTTGGACCTGGTTTTCAGCTGCCTGACAGGGGTTTTGGGAATCTGTTTTCTGTTTTAAGTTCTAATCTGTCTTGTGTTCTTAATTGATGTATTATTGCTTCAGCTCTTGTACTAGTTTCTTACATGTTTAAAGTTCTTTTTGTCTGTAAGAAAGGGTCCAGATGGGGTGATTATCCCTCAGGAAGAAGAAAAAAAAGCACATGACGTATCGTGTATTTATTTGTTTGTTTATTGAGAGTTTCTTTCCTTTGTGTATTTGGGTGTGTGCCTACATGTATGCTTTGCACCTCTAGCTTTCAATTCTTAGAGACCAGGAGAGAGTCAGATTCACTGGAATTTATGTCTGCATGCCAAAAGAAGGCGCCAGATCTCACAGGTGCTTGTGTGCCACTATGTGGTTGCTGAGAATTGAACTGAGGACTGCTGGAAAAGCAGTCAGTGCTCTTAACTACTGAGCCATCTCTCCAGCCCCCAGAAATATCTTGATTATGAGTAATTTTATACATTTATATGATTAAGAATTGAGATGGTGTGACTTCAAGGTTATCACTCACATAGCTTTACTCATCAGTTTAAGGTCAGTCATTTTATTAGAACCCTAAAGATTTTCCTTTTGTTTGTTACTCCCCCCCCCCCTTTATTTCTCTGCGAAGCCCTGAATGTTCTGGAACTCCACTCTGTAGCCTGATCTCAAACTCAGAGATCTGTCTTGCCTTCCAAGTGCTGGGATCAAAGGTGTATACCACAATGCCCAGTCTTCTCTTTCTATATTTTTGTATGTACTTTGAAACATAAATATTTTATTTTGCTTTTTTTTTCCTTGTTGGAAAAAAGAAGGGCTATAGAAAAAAACTAAAGTAGTACTCTAAAAATACTGGCTATTTTTCCTAATATGTTGTCCAGTTAATAGTGAAATGTTTGTTTACTTTTCATTAGTGTCAAATTTTAAATGTTTATTACATTTAGGATTTATGTGAGCTTTCTATATTAAAATTTATTGGGAATTTGTTCTGAGTCTTTTGATAGTTTAAAGCTATTTTCGTCCTCATTTGCTTCTCACTCTTGTATATAGCTGTGTCTTGCCATACCAAGCCAAAATCTGTATTGTTAGAGCTGTATTCTCAGTTCTTTGACTGTTTTGTGTTTTTTAATTTATTAAATTTTAGTATTACCTAGCTCTTAGTTATTAACATTATTTAGCTCTTAGTAAATAATGATTTGCTTGATTTTAATTTTCTATTCTTTACTGGTCTTTATTTTCACAAACACCCCACCTCATTGGTTTGCAGATGCTAATGGTAAAATGGTTATTAGTCATAAGAGCAGGGAGTGAGAACTTCAGTACCCTCATAAGTAATGTCTTTAATTTACTTTGTTGTTGTTTTCACTTTATAACTTAATGCAAATTTTTGTTTATTGCTAGCTTTTGGATTTTGTGAGTATAAAGAGCCCGAATCTACCCTCCGAGCTCTCAGATTGTTGCATGACCTTCAAATTGGAGAGAAAAAACTACTTGTTAAAGTTGATGCAAAGACAAAGGCACAGTTGGATGAATGGAAAGCAAAGAAGAAAGCTTCTAATGGGGTATGCACTTTCTTTTCTAGTCTGGGTGTGCTAGTTGAGTGTGTATACATATTATAATGTAAATGGGGAGTCATAAGGTCATTGTTACATGTCTTATGGTTTGTGCAGGACTGTATCTGTATAGTTTGTAGATAAGTGTTTTATCTACCCACAGTGGGTGGATGACTGTTGGTTTGCTTGTTCCAGGTTGGGATGAAGGTAGTAAGGGAGGCTGGACAAGGTTAACTTGCCAGAGAAAGCACTTGTACTGACTATTCCAATCAGAGCTAATTCATTAAGGCAGCTTTGTAAGTAAGTATAAAATATATTTCAACCTACACAATGTTTATTAGTTACCCTCGTTTTTTTAGACGCACAGATTGGATTCTAAAATGACTGAAAATAAGTACTACTTCATATAAAGAGTTTTAAATTTTAATTCTGTTAATTTAAATGAGTACAAAGGAGGTTTTTTTGTCTTATGTAATAATGTATCTATTGTCTCCTTCACAAAACAAATCTTAAGCCTGAGTATATAGTGTGATTATTTTTTCTTTTGTCTTTTTTTCATCTCTCACCAAAAAATAAAACAATCTTTGCTCTCATCAAACTTTCATTATTCAAGATAGACTCCTTGTCCCTGTTTATATAAAAAAGCCTTGTGTATTGTTTTTTAAAAGGTTTGTAAATTTAAATTTAAGCAAAGTATAGTAAAAAGGAAATTAAGTTTTACCACACTTCAAGTACTTTATTGTAGATATTTTGATCTCATGTCTTGAAGACATTTTCTTCTGTATGACTGAATTTAGTGTTCTGTTCTCTATTTTTTCTTCTAGTGCTAAGAGTAGAGACCAGGGCTCCTGTATGGTAGACAAGCCCTCTACCATGGAGCCACATCCCTACCCTTTAGTATAGCTTTATTTAGAATATTCTCAATGTATAAAAGCAGAATTAAAGCCTGCTCTGATGGTGCAGTCTCAGCACTTGGGAGGTTAAGGCAGTTGGGTCAGGAGTTCAAGCTCATAAGTTATACTGGTAATTTGAGTTTAGTCTGGGGAACATGGAACTATCAAAAAAGATTATTTTATAAACAGCCTTCTTTCACTTAATTTTGGTTTTTAATTACTGTTGCTGTTTGTCAGATCCAATGTTAGTGGTTTGGATTTCCTTACAGAGTAAAGCCTGTGTTTTGCATAATGGTTAGGCTTTGATTTATTGCTTATTTCCTGCTTTTTGTTTTGTTTAGACATTAATTTTTATGTATAGGTGAGCAAGGATCTTGCATGTATTTTTCACAGAAACCAGAAGAGGTTATGAGTCTCCTAGAAATGGAGTTATAAGTAGTTGTGAGTCATCATGTGTGTGCTGGGAACTCAACTGAGGTCTTTATGAGCAGCAAGTGTTTTTAACTGCTGAGTTATCTCACTGGCTGTTGTTTTGGCTTTTTATTTTTTGAGATAGGATCTCATGGTTTCTTACTTCCTGTTTAGTATCACATTGAACTCTACCTCCATGTGCTGGAATTACAGTCATGTTATATTATTTATTAGTTCTTTAAAATTTTCTTAATATTTTTACTTGTGTGTATACAAGTATGTGTGTAGATGTGAATGTGTGCGTTTGGGGGTCAGGAGAGCTCATGGAAGTTCTCTTCTATCTTGTGGGTGCCAGGGTTCTAACTGAGATCATAAACTTCTGTGACAGGCCCTTTCACGTGTTAAGCCATCTCCTGGGACCAGCCTACAGACAAAAGTTACTTTATTCTCTGTCCTAGTTCTACATGGAAATTTTATTCATCTAGTTCTAATTCATATATGGTTCATAGTGCTCTTGTGTGATAAAACTCTTCCTGGAGAGAAACAATATACACACTCTGTTCACTCCAGATAGAAATATGTTTACCACCAAAGTTCAACTTGATGAACCAATGAGTTTTACTGTGGTTACTTACAGGAATATGGGTGAGGGGTTACAAGAGCAGAAATTACTCAAAGGCAGCTGTATCACCAAGGTCCAATCCAGCATGGGTAACATCACAAAAACTGGGAAACCCAAAGCATATTGCACAGCCTGCAGGCAGCTCAACAGGTTGGAAAGGGTCCTTTCCCAGTGACTGTGGTCTAAACCTCTTAATAGCTAGACTGCTTTCTGCTTCTTCCAGGAAGCCAATCTGGTGTGTTTTTGTTTGTTTTGGTTTTGGATTATTTTTTTGCAGCTTTTCTCCTTGAGATTTCCTTGAAGCTCAGCTTTCATGCATCTGAGAGGGACTCTCAGTTTTTATTGTTTATTCTGGCAGGGAACTGCTGTCTTTAGTTGTTAATCTTCCAGTTCAAGGAGCTTCTCTGCAGGGTGGAATGTTTCAGTTTGGAAAAAACTTTCACACAATAACCATTGTCTTTTTTTTATTGTCTTGTCTTTAAATCTTGTCTTCCCATCCTCCAAGTCCTCACACATAAGGTCTCTCTAGTATTTATTGTTTGATTTCTCACAGCCCATTAACACCCTGTGTGATTCTCACATTTCCATATCCCTGATTTTCAGTAGAAGGGGAAATAATTTTACTAGCTTTGTTTTTGTGCCCATCCTATTATCTAGGAAACTCTCTTCTAATTTAATAGTTAAATGGACATTTTTTTAATAACAGTAGCTAGCTAGCTAGCTTGTTGCTTGCTTGCTTGCTTCCTTCCTTCCTTCCTTCCTTCCTTCCTTCCTTCCTTCAAAGCTTCCTTCCTTTCTTTTTTCTTTCTTTTTCTTTTCCAAGACAGGGTTTCTCTTAACAGCCATGGCTGTCCTGGAACTCACTTTGTATACCAGGCTGGCTTGGAACTCAGATATCTGCCTGTCTCTGCCTCCCTAATGCTGGGACTATAGGCGTCCTCCACCACACCTGGCAACAGAAGCAGTAGTTTTGTGGCCAACTGTTAGTTTCCTCTGACTCTGAGGTATAAAAGAAAAATCAAAAAAAAAAAATAGTTATAATAAGTCAAAGAGAAACATGAAATTGTATAAAAAGGATTGAAGTATTTTTATTTTAGTTTGAATTTCAAGAAATGTTCCTTGTCAACTAACCTGACTGAAACTATTTAAGTCTGTAGGGTAGTTTTTTTTTTTTTTCTTTCCATTTTCCAGCACTGTTTTTAAAATTGTATTTTATTCCAGCTAACCAGTCTGCTCCTTCTAGTTCATGCCCTAGTTGTTGTTTTCTGTCTGCTCAGCAATAGTCTGTAGAGATAGATAAACTCCTTGATTGTTTCAAGCTGTATTTGTTAACCATTCATTCAAGAATAAACTGATGGGCTGTAGAGATAGCTCAAGAGTTACAAACACAGGCAACTTTTGCAGAGAACCCAGGTTTGATTCCCAGCACACACATGGCAGCTCACATACTGCCTATAACTCCAGTTCCAGGGAATCTGACACCTTCTTCTGACCTCTTCACAGCATCAGGAATGCAAGTGGTACACATATATACAGGTAAACACCCGTACACATAAAAGAATTGGTGAGCTGTATATGCTTGGTAAATTCCTTCTATTCTAGCATTTGGGAGGAAGAGGTTGTGGTTGATAAGATCAGCCTGGTCTCCCTATTAAGTCAGACCAGCCAGGAATACCACCTGTCTTATAAAGCAAAAACAGAACAAAATAATGAGAATGAACTGGTGAGTGTTGGAGTACAGATAACTTCTAGCAAGCCATGTGCATTGCATTCTGGTAGATAATAGTACTTCAAGTGAACATTTTCTGATAATTGCTTCTAAATTCTTTTAGTTAATGTTTACTGAAAGAGCTGCACTTGCTTTAGGTTTCCCTGGATTTGTTTCATTTTATACAAGTTATTCTTGAGAATGTCTCTAGAAGATTTGTGACTTCTTTGTTAGTATTGTGTAGTATGCAGTTTGGATTTGGAGGTAGACATTTTAATTGGGAAATGGGTAATCGTTTGGGAACTCAGTGAAGGGTTTAGGTCAGACTTGGCAGCCTATCCAATGACCTTTCTAACCCCAATTAATTAACTTTTATTATTCCATGCTATTTCAACATTTTTGTTTTAGTAGTGATAATTAGCAGTCAGCTATTAGAGCCTTATTTAGCTCTTTCTAAAGAGGCAATCAGCCATTTGAAAGGTTGAGTTGAATCACTTATAAATTATTCATTATAAAAATTCTGGCAAATACATTTATTGATCCTTAAATTTTCAGTTTGTTGGGATGATAATTTAGAATCTGTGAGTTACTTTTAATTTTGAACTTAAAACTCCACTCTTATTTCTTTGGTCAGAAACCCGTGGAGCTTCTTCTGAGAAAAAAAAAACAATTAGGAGTTGGGAAATGAATTGTCTGTCTGCCTGTCTGCATGTCCATCCGCCTTTCCTTCCTTCCTTGTTTGTTTTATAAACTGTTTTAAGTGTACCCCTGATTGTCCTGGAGCTCACACATATCCACCTGCCTCTGCCTTCCAACTGTTGGGCTTAAAAGGCATGCAGCACCACACATGGTTCAACAGTATGCTTTCTAATTAATGTTTTGGTAGTGTAGAATTAGATACCAAAGGCCAAGTTTCGTGGAGCTGGGTTTGGTTGTACATAGCTGTAATCTTAGCACTTAGGAGCCTGAGACAGTATAGCAAGTCCCTGGCTACCTTGGGCTGCCTGTTGGCATTGTGTGGCCAAAAACAACAGAAAAAACCCAGCACACATCAAACATGGAATTTGAATGTAAATATTACTGGAACATTCTCTTTAATATAAAACTTTCAGAGAGGCATAGAATATTAAGGATTTTAGTGGCAGGTGTGTAAATTTGAAGACCTTATTGTTCTTATTTTACCAAATATACAATCACCACGATTACGGTTTACTACATATTGTTGATAAATAATTTTAATAGTTTAATTACAGTCTTGTGTAAAGCATCTTGTCTTTATCTAAGATGCCAAGTAGAAAATTGGCTACAAGAAGATTGGATGAAGAGGCAGGTTTGAGAAAGTAAGGAACTCTTAATAGTGTGGGTTGTTTTATCCTTGACATATTGCCTTGTATTATCTGTCATAACCTTCTATTTCTTACTGTATGTGCCTAATGTTTATGGGCAAAGTTCTGACTTAAATATTTGTGCTTTATATTTTCTAACTGTCAAGCAAATAGCTCTGAAGAAGAATTTAAGTTAAATGTTGACTCATATAAGGCTTACTGACTATGTATATGAATATATCTAATGATAGGAACAACTTACTTAGTGGTTATTATGAAATAACTGGTAAGTTATAGTTACTTAAGTAACCACAAAGCATAAAGTTCAACATCAGTAGAATTGAATGTGTTGTGACCGATAGCCTGGTCTTTATGTGAAAGAGTACAGTTCTTTTTCTCTTGATATATTGATGGTTGATTCCAGGATATGTTAGGCAAGTCCTGTACTGCTGAGCTATGATCCTGGCTATACAAGCATGGTCTTTGTAACCTGCAAATGAAGTCAGTATATATTTACCAAGTAAATGGCCATTTTAGGATATATGTATGTATAATTTTAGTTTTAGAAAAGAGCCTTTGTGCTTTTTCCCCATGTTTTGAGTAAACAGTTGAGTTCAAAGTGAGGGGAGATGAAAATTTTCAGGTTATAGTATTTATTCCATATTTAGTATTAACTAAATTAATTTTATATCTCTGAGGGCTTTAAAACATGTTTAGAAGCAATAGCAGGATTTTAGAATAATGCTATTTATTTTGCCAGACAGATTTTTCTTTTGAGATAGGTCCCTTTATCTAGGGGGAGCTTGCCTAGTAGCTGCTATCCTGCCATAGGGCTCTTTTTGTCACCACTCCCAGCTTTGAAGATACATCCTAGCTGTTCTTTGAGGCTTTTGTGTCTATTTGAAAGGGAAGACAAAGTCTGATGTCATCCTGACTGCCCATAACTTCCATATCCTATCTCTGCCTCTTTAGTGCTAAGAATACAGGCATGAACCATCATTGGCCAATCAGAGATTTACTCTTAGGTGATTATTATTAGATTCTAACTAATTTTTTTGAGGAATAGTAAACAACTCATGTATATGGTTTTTGATTTATTGTTGTTGTTTAGTTTGAGACAGGGTTTCTTGTATAGCCCTGTTCTCTTAGAACTCAATTTATAGACTAGGCCGCTTTTGATCCACCTGGTTTTGCCTCCTGAGTGCTGGGATTAAAGGTTTGTGCCACCATTCCTGGCTAGGTTTGATTATAACTGATACTGCATGTGCAAATCAGAGGAAAATAAGTATATGTGATATATAAAGAGAGCATGTGGAGACATGGTTTTACTCTGTTAGCTCTGGTTATTCCGAACACATACATAAACAAGTCTGGCTTTGAACTCAGAGGGATCCACTGGTCTCTGAATTCTGGTTACTGGGATTAAAGGAGTGCACCTTCATTCCTGGCTAATGTTTTTGTTGCACCATTGAAATTGTAGAAACTGGACTGGTGAGGTGGCTTATTAATTAAAGGAGCTTTGCTGCTAGGCCTGATCACCAAAGTTTGATTGTTGAGATCCATATAGTGGAAGTAGAGAACCAGTGTCCCAGGTCATCCTCTTCCATAGTGCATACATATATACACACACAGAAATACAGTGGGTTTTTTTGTTTGCTTGTTTTTGTTTTTAAGATTAAATAATATGTAGAAGCATATGTGGAGAAAGAAATCATCATTTCCGGCCTTATCCTTTCTAATGTTTACATTTTGTAGATAGAGCCATCTAGTATTTTTTTCTTTGTTTAGCTTATTCATATTCTTTAGAATAATATTTTTTCCTTTCTTCCCAAATTTGTCTTGGTTTTTTAAGAATGCCAGACCAGAAACTGTCCCTAATGATGATGAAGAAGCCTTAGATGAAGAAACAAAGAGAAGAGACCAGATGATTAAAGGGGCCATTGAAGTTTTAATTCGTGAATACTCCAGTGAGCTAAATGCCCCCTCACAGGAGTCTGACTCTCACCCCAGGAAGAAGAAGAAGGAAAAGAAGGAGGACGTATGTGTTCTGAAACATAGTCATTTATAATATTTATTCTCCTGAAAAATTATAGTGTTTGTTTTTATTATGAAAAATGCTGTAAAAATGAACATACTGGTTATTAAGTTTATATTTTGGGTTTCAGTGGTTTTTGCACTTTTTAGCTCTTATTTTTAGCTAGATGCAGTTGTATTATCTTAATTGTTTTTCTTTTGGTCCTAAAAGTTGGACTACTTGATATGGAAATAAGTTTATAAAGTTTGTCAGGTATTAGGTAAGACAGAAAAATAATTGATAATGATAGGGAAGATAAGTTATTGAATTATTGATTTTTGGCAAGAATTAAAGGAAAGTCTTTTTGTATGATAGACAAGTTGTATTTTGTGCATTTAAATTTCTATCAAGTGCCAGATGTTATTATTATTAAGTATGTTTCTTACATCTTAGAGATGTGGAAACAGTTCTGTTAATTTTTTCTTGTTCTTCTTTCTTCTTCTGGTTTTTTGAGACAGGGTTTCTCTGTAACAGCTCTGGCTGTCCTGAAACTTGAATTGTAGACCAGGCTGGACTGAACTTGACTCAGAGATCCACCTGCCTCTGCCTCTTTAGTGCTTGGATTTCAGGTGTGCACCACCAGCTTCCAGCCAGACCCTGTGCACTCCAGGGTTATTGAAAAGAGAGGATATGATGGATGATTGAGAAGGGATTTAAATTTTGACAAGGAAATTATTTTTACTATAATAGGAAATTAAAAAAATATCACAAGTAATGTTCCAGTGTAAATATATAGTCCGTTTAAATAATGTCAATAGTTTTTTAAAAAAATCTTTTCATGGATTTCTCTGCAGATTTTCCGTAGATTTCCAGTGGCCCCATTGATCCCTTACCCACTCATCACCAAGGTTCGTTTGAACTATAGATTTGGATTTTATGTGTGTTCTACTAATTGCCAGACTTGTTATTTTTATTATTATTATTGCATAGCTTTATATTAGATTTTACTGCCAAGTTGATGGTTTTTATTCAGTTGTATTTTTAAGACTTGCACAAACTATTGAATCATGACGTTTTTATTAATGTATATAAATATTTGTCCCTTTCTGCTCTTTACTTTCAGGAGGATATAAATGCTATAGAAATGGAAGAAGACAAAAGAGACTTGATATCACGAGAGATCAGCAAATTCAGAGACACACACAAGGTAGTACTCTTGTATTTTCACTTGATACCACTCTAGACTTTTTACAGAATCCAATGCAAACAGACAAGAGAATCAACTTTACATTAGAGTATGATATAGTGCCTTTTATAGGCTTAGTTGTTACTGAGGTAGACACAAAAGAAGACTAGTGCCATATTTAAAAGTGGTCATTGTAGTCACTGACTACAGTCATCTCACTTTAATATGAACAAGTTAATTCTTAGATTTCAACCTAGACATCAGGGTCAGATTAAACTAATTTAATAGGGGGCAGCAGGATAACATACATGCAGTTTAGTTTTTTTTTTTTTTTTGTGGGCAGTTCTTTAATCTTAGGAAAATTTTTTTTAATAGAGCTGAGATTAAAATTTAAGATTTATATTTGTGTGGATTTAAGTTTGAGTGGGGGAGATTTTTAAAAATAGGTCAGTGATTACCAGACTTACCAAATTATAGATGCATGGAAGAACTGTAAATTCCCATAAAGCTAATCTATTCATTGACCCCCACCATTATGATAGAGATCATATGGTGACTAATGCAAGATGAAACTCTCAGCTTGGAAAGTAACAAGGAATAGGATGTAAGTATGAGCTTCTGTTTTTTATTATATTTATGGATGCCCCCTCAGAAAAATATGCAAAGGGGTAACTGGCTTGGAAATTGGTATTTCTATATAGTAAATCCCACTCACGAGTTTTGCCTATTTAAAGCTTCTCTCAATGACAGTGCATCTGTGAATGTTCGCTGGTATTGAAGGTGGTGCTTTCTGATGGTGAAATGCAAAATGCATGAGATGTATTTTGATGTTAGAGGTAATGAGATATTACTGGTTTTGACTAGATTGAGACATACGTAATATAATGGTGTTAAGTGTTCATTTTCTGTGTATTGTTATTTTTTCTCATTGCTTTCAAAATCCCCAGTTGACAATTATTGCTCATGAATAAATGGTGCTGAACACTTAATGTCCAGATACCCTACTATAGCTCACATACAGTGCTTTTTCAGGAATTAAATGTATCTAAAAGCACAAATGTAACTCCCAGAGCTTTGAGAGTTACAATGGTGGTCTGTGGATTGTTATTGTGTTTAGCATTCCAATTCAAGGCCGAGTAAGCTTAAAAATGGTATACAGTTGTGTGTGTGGTTTACCCCCTTGTGTTTTTATTTATTTATTTAAAATCCTGTCATGTTATTGGTAAATTATGAAGAAATCAACTTTGTAAAAAAAATTTTATTCTAGAAGATATTGAGCATTAATAAGGGTTTGTCAGGCATTTCACTGCCTTAATATTTTAACTGCGGGAATGTTTTGAAAAATAAAATAAAAAAATTAAAAACCAGTTCTGTTTGGGTGGTGGGGTTAAGGGGATATTTGAATTCTTAGCAATAAAAAAAATGAGCTCAGTGAACCTTTGCATGTTTTGGTATGAGTTTATTAAATAACCACAGACTGTCAGGGTATCAGCGTGGCAGGGGGCGTCCATTTACAGCACGGATGAGTCTGAAGAGAGAATAAGGTAAGATTTTTTTATTTTTTTTCTTCTCTCTCTTTTACCTCTTTCCTTTTCTCTTCATTACTTTAAGATATCACTTCATTTCTTTCTTTAATCTTTCTTAAAATATATGCATATATGCTATATATCTGCTTGTGTGCATACACATATTGCATATATAAATAACTCCTTAGCAAGCATTTAGTGTGGACTAGGTTTTCTCACTTTTAGTTATGTAGAGCAATTAAACTTTTAAATGAGTTCTGGAAGAAATTGTTTTTATATCAGAAATTAGGTAACGTAGTAAACAGGAATATAATAATTGAGGACTTAAACAAAAAAATATTAAAAGTCAGTAAGTATATTATTATCTCAATAAATTTAAGTGCATGACACTGAGGTAAGTTTTATGTAGTCTAGAATCATTTTAAAATATAAATTTTAAATTCCATTAGGAATATTTAGAAATTAGATTTGACTCCTATAGTATTTTTCAGCTTCTGTTTTTTCTCTCTCTATCATGTCTCCTGTCTTCCCTTTCTAATTTCAATGTATTCAGTATTGGCTCTGTCTGTACACTTAGTTCAGCAGCTGAATATATTGATGCCTCATACACTAGCCTTTCTTTCATAATTCTCTATCAGTTCTTTGGTCCATGAGCAAGAGAAAAAGTAACAGGTAAGACTGCTTTTTAAAGTTTTAAATGCTTTACATGACTGAGAAAAAGAAAAATGCACATTTTATTGTTGCAGTTTAAATTTCATTTCTGTGAAATTAAACGTGGAACTTCAAGGATAAATGTGTTTTGTTTTTGTTTTGTTTTTTACTTGATTGGGGTTTTTGTTGTGTTCTTTCTTTCCTTCTTAGTTTGTATAGAAATCTTGTGGTACACTGGTAATTTTTCAGGATACACACTTGGTCTGACTGTTATTTGGTGTATTTGTGAACCGTGTACTTGCTCTTCCTCCCAGAAACATAGCTTGTAGGCAAGGTTAATCCAGTGTTGGCGGTCCATGTCCTAGCACACCATCTGTAAGTTAACATAAGATCCTGCAAGGGTGGATTTATCATTGTATATATATTTTTATTGTCTTACAGGCATAATGGTGGGTGTAACTATACTGCTTTTAATTTTTAAAATGTTGCAATTATGTACATGTTGTGTGAAGTGAGTGGTTTTCAGAGTTTCTGTATTTGTTGGACTATCCATGTTGTAATGGTGGGAATACATATATCCATAGTTAAGAAAAAAGATCCTAGCTGAATTCAACTTTCTCTTGTGGAGGGTGGGTAACCTAGAGGGCAAAAGATTGTTGTATTTTGTCCTCTACTTTAAAACTCTTACCTAATAACATTCAAGTATTGAGATGTCTAGGGTTATACATATTATCACTGTTCCCCCTGACTTAAAGATATTCAAAATGGACAAAATTAAGCTTTAGCCAATTGATTATCTTTCTAGAAATTACTGGGAATTGCTACATTCTTCATGGTTTAGATACTTTGTAGTCAGTGGCCAGCCACTCATAACCCAGTTTTTCCCACCCAAGATTTGAGATTTCTGGTTTGTTTGTATAGAATATATGGTCTTGCACGAAATCTAGCCTTTGATTGTTTCAGTTTAATAAAGCCACGAGTATTTAAAGCCTTGGTGGTTTGATGCTTTTCTTAACAGTATTGGGCATTGCGCCGGGGAAAGTCTGAATTCTGGAGCCATAGATCTAACTCTAAAAGTACTTTTATTGGTTTCTAGAAACTGGAAGAAGAGAAAGGCAAAAAAGAAAAAGAAAGACAGGAAATTGAGAAAGAACGGAGAGAAAGAGAGAGGGAACGTGAAAGGGAACGAGAAAGGCGAGAACGGGAACGAGAAAGGGAAAGAGAACGTGAACGAGAAAAGGAAAAAGAACGGGAGCGGGAACGAGAACGGGATAGGGACCGTGACCGAACAAAAGAGAGAGACCGAGATCGAGAGAGAGATCGGGACCGTGATCGAGAAAGGAGCTCAGATCGAAATAAGGATCGGAGTCGATCAAGGTAAGAAGACTTCATACAACTGAGATTGTTTCTGATAGCTTAATTGAATCACAGCATTGCCAATGGATCCATTTTTCATAGCCTTTCTATCTTGTATACACAGTAATATTATTGATGAAAGTAACTATATTTTTTCTGTTTTTATGTGTGTGGTGTTTAACCTGCCTGTATATACATATACCATGTATGTGCAAGCCAGAAGAGGTTGTCTGATCACTTGGAACTGTAGTTCTGAGCCACCATATTGGTCCGGCCTTTCTGCAAGAGCAACTAGTGCTTCTAACTGTTTGGATATTTCTCCCTATTTTGTTTTTGAAATGAGCTCTTTGTGTAGTAGGCTAGCTT
The DNA here is from genome assembly GCA_004025045.1 of Sigmodon hispidus. Lineage (NCBI taxonomy): Eukaryota > Metazoa > Chordata > Mammalia > Rodentia > Cricetidae > Sigmodon > Sigmodon hispidus. The sequence continues at coordinate 43,256 of PVIH01001118.1, read as the reverse complement.
GGAATTTACTGTGTAAGCTAGGCTGATTGTGAATTCATCTTTTTGCCTCAGTTTCATGTGTACTGGTGAGGTTATGGGCATGCCTCATCATGTCAGATTGAGTGTTTGGGGTTAGGGCAAACACTATTGCTGGGCTACATTTCCAACCATAGTTTACTTTTTTGTAGTTACTCTCATTCTTTCTCAGACCAGTTTCTGTAAACCTAGAACCAGTTCCTTCAGTTTTAGGCAGACATGGCTGCATTATAGTCTTTAGTTTGTGGGTTGTTTTTCTATTTGCATGGCAAAGTCAGTTCTGTGAATAATCATTTTAGAGAGAGGGTCTGTGTGTGTGTCCCTTTGTCCCTGTGTTCATTTCTTTTTTCTTTAAACATTAATTTTATTTTATATAACTGTGTAAGGGTGTCAGATCTTGGAATTACAGACAGTTGTTAGCTGCCTTGTAGATGCTGGGAATTGAACTCAGGTCCTCCGGGAGAACAGTCAGTGCTCTTAACCGCTGAGCCATCTCTCCAGTCCTCCGTGTTCATTTCTATCTGGTCTAGTAATTTTACCCCTTTAAGGAGTTATTTTTTTTATTTTAAATTTTTTGTTAATTTGTAATACATAGAGCAAAGAGAAAATAAGAAAAATAGTAATTAACATGCGAGAACTCAATCTACTTTCAAAATACATATGACTTATGTGGGGCAGGCCCACGTTGATACCGTGACCAAAATTAAATTTGGAGAGGAAAAAATTTATTTAGGATTTCCATTTCTGTGAAAGAGACACCAGGACCATGACAATTCTTATAAAGGAAAATATTTTACTAGGGCCCTTTTACAATTCTAGAGGTTTATTCCATTATTGTCATGGTGGCAGTCATGATGCTAGAGAAGGAACTCAGAATTCTATACAGGGCATAGATTGACATGAGACTTCAAAGGTCAGCTCCAGACTCTAACAAGGTCATACCTACTCCAGCAAGGCCAAAACTTCTAATAGGGCCACTCCCTGTGAGTCCCATGTATCTGGATGTATAGTACATATTATGTCTTTTCTTTTTTGCTTGTTAAAACAACATTTATTGAGAATATGATATTCTATGAAATTAGACAATTTCTGTGTAAAAAATGTTCTTGTAAACCAGGCCTGGTTGTACACACTATTCATCCCAGCACTTTTGGAGGCAGAGGCAACAGATCTCCCGAGTTTGTGGTCAACCTTGTCTCTAGCAAGTTCTAGGCAAGTAAAGACTACACACATACAAAAGAACATGCACAAATAAAAATGTTAATCAGTGGCATATTATATTTGTCACTGGGCTTTGTGATGTATTTTTTTTATATAACCTTTTTTTAAGATCCAGTTTTAATTGTTTATGTGTGTTCATATCACTATGCATGTAAATGTAGTATACTCAGATTAGAAAGTGAATCCCCTGGAGTAAAATTACAGGCAGTTGTGAGCTGTCTGATGTGTGAGTACCTGGTGACAGACTCTGATCCTCCACAGGAATAGCAAGTATTCTTGACTGCAGAACAAGCCTTTCAGTTTTTGCCATGTAGTTTTATTGTAAATTAAATACTCAATTTGTGTATGTGGTTTTGGAAAGGACAGGTGTCTAGGTCTCATGTAACCCAGGTAGCTGGGTCTTAAACTCCTGATTCTCTTTTCTAAGCCTCATGAATAGCTGGGATTATAGGTTTTTGAAGCACCTATAATTTCTTTGCTTTTTAAATTTTCTTTTTACAGTATTTATCTTGTATGGTTCCTATAGGTTGGGAAGTTCAAGAACGAGATAAGAGCAAATGTCCTGGTTCCAGAAACTGAGTGCTGTTTAGGCATACAGCAGGCCAAAGTTTCTTTCTTCTTATTGGTCAGCACCAGATTCTTGATTGCTGGCATCTCATGTTTCCCAGTCTTCTCTCTATGTAGGTGAAAGTGGCCTTGAACTTTGCCCTTATTTCTTTCCTAGTACTTTAATAATAGGCATATACATCCCATCCTTGCCTGGCTCTAAATTGGCGTTTCTATGTTTATTATTCTTTCATATTTCATTTGTGAATGAGTAACACACCCTTCATTCTGTTTGTTTTTTTGGGAAAAGGTTTCTCTGTAGCTGTGACTGCCCTGGAACAAACTTTGTAGACCAGGCTGGCCTCAAACTCACAGAGATTCCCCTGCCTCTTTTTCCCAAGTGCTGGGATTAAAGACATACATTGCCAACACCTGGCCATTCTTTCTTTTTATTTTATTTTTTTTAAAGATTTATTCTTTCATTATACATTATACAGAAGAGGGCACCAGATGTCACCATAGATAGTTGTGAGCCCCTGTGTGGTTGCTGGGAACTGAACTCAGTACTTCTGGAAGAAAAATCAGTGTGTTTAACCTCTGAGCCATCTCTCCAGCTCCCCCCTCCCCCTTTCTTCTTCTTCTTTTAAAGCTTAGAATCTCACTATGTAGTTCTAGCTCTATAGGACTAACATGGCCTTAAAGCCTCTATCTATAGTAAGAAGTTTCTGGCCAGGCATTTCCAACCTAGCATCAAGGTCTGGATCCACTTATAGTTCTGCTTCTGCCTAGCCCCGAATAATCACGCAAAGACTTACTAATTTTATATGATTGACCTATGGCTCAGACATACTGCTAGCTCTTTCATCTTAACTCATCCTATTTTCAGTAATCTGTTTATCTTAGCCATGTGGCTTGGTACCTTTTCTCAGAGCAGCATGGTTTTCCTTTCCTCTGCATCTGCTGGCCTTTCTCTCTGGAGTCTCTGCTCTGCTTTTCCTGTTCCCAGAGTTTTCTTTTTTTTAAAAAAAAAAAAAAAAAAAAAAAAAAAAAAACTTTATTTATTTATTTATTATTTATTTATTTATTTGCCTTGGTGTTTGCCTGGAACTGGAACTACAGAAAGTTGTTAGCTGCCATGTGGGTGCTGGGAATTGAACCCGGGTCCTCTGGAAGAGCAGATGGTGATCTTAACCGCTGAGCCATCTCTCCAGCCCCCCCAGAGTTTTCTTAGTCTGGTAGCTCACCCACACTTCCTGTTTCCTTTCTGCCAATCAGCATTTTTATTAAACCTGTAGGTAGGACAATTATTTGCAATGTAGCAGAGCATACACTACATCTGTCTTCCCAGACATTACCACCATGCCTGGTAGTATTCTCTTTTTTTGTACATAATTATGTATGTCAGCGTATAATCATCTAGAACTAGTACTTTTTAAATCTTATGTTCATTTTATGTAATCTTACATGTAAATAATTATTAGCATTGACTTCAGAATATTGTTTAGAATTTGTAGTTGGAATTAAAATCTAACTTTTTGTTTAATTTCAACACTGGGATTAAAATGCTGGACCTTGTTCATTTTAGATACATCCTTCACCTGAATTATACCTTTGAATATAGAGAAATTTACAGTTCTCCAAAAATTGAATACTAGATTCTAATTTATATATTGATTTACATGTTACCGCTTTCCTTGGTCCTAAGAACAATAGAATGATATAAAATATTTGATATATTTAATGTTTTATTTTTATAGAGAGAAAAGCAGAGATCGTGAAAGGGAACGGGAGAGAGAAAGAGAGAGAGAGCGAGAACGGGAGCGAGAAAGAGAACGAGAGAGAGAAAGAGAAAGAGAACGCGAGCGTGAAAGAGAGAAAGACAAGAAAAGAGACAGGGAAGAGGATGAAGAAGATGCATATGAACGAAGAAAACTTGAAAGAAAACTTCGAGAGAAAGAGGCTGCTTATCAAGAGGTAAAACTGAGGAAATGCTTTTCCTTATAAAGTGTGTTATACTCACATAGGCTGGTGAGCCATGCTTTGTAGAATCCTGGGTGAATTAAAGGCTTGAAACTTTTTATTTTTTTTTTAAGCGCCTTAAGAATTGGGAAATCAGAGAACGAAAGAAAACCAGGGAATATGAGAAAGAGGCGGAAAGGGAAGAGGAAAGAAGAAGAGAAATGGTGAGATTTTTAGGTGTAAAAAGGTTCTGTCTAGTTGAAAAGATTTAATTTTTAAAAGTTTTATTTTTTATTTTATGTGCATTGGTGGTTTGCTTTCATATATGTCTGTGTGAATATCTTGGATCCTCTAGAAGTAAAGTGAGAGACAGTTGTGAGCTGCCATGTGGGTGCTGGGAATTGAACCTGGGTCCTCTGAAAGAGCAGTCAGTGCTCTTAACAACTGAGCTATCTATCTCTCCAGTCTCAAAAAGATTTAATTTTACTGTCAGAAAATCTTATAGATACATGATAGCTTCTCAGTCATTTATTTTTGGTTTTTGTTTTTTTTTGCTGTGGTTTTACTGTGTAGCTCTGACTGTCATGAAATCCAGATGTGTATCAGGCTGGCCTTGAATTCATCCAGATCACCTGATTTTCTTATTTTAAACAACTTTGACATAGACTCAGTATATATCTTTTTCTACTTTCAAAATTTTGATGCTCATTAATGAATACTTGCATCATATCAATCTACTGTGTGGGTTAGAGAAATTTAGAATTAATGTGTGATGTCCTTTGCTTAGGATTCTAAAAACTTGTTGAACTAGCAAGATGCCTCAGCTGGGAGAGTTGATTGCAACTGCAATCCTCAAGTTCAGCCTTGAGCAACCATTCAGTTGAGGGAGAAAACTGTTATGTGACATCACAGGCACACATGCAAAAAATAAGTGCTGTAAAACTCTGGAAAATTATTGAATTTGTCAATGCAGTTGTGTGGTATATTGGGAGTGGGTTTGTTTGTTTGCTTGTTTTTATGATTTATTTTATTTAAATTTCATTGGGTTTTTTTTTTTGCCTATATGTATGTATGTATGCCTGAGGGTGTCAGATGCCCCAGAACTGGAATTGTTAGTTCTGGTAATTGAACCTGGGTCTTGGCAGAGCAGCCAGTGCTCTTCTTCACTGATGAGCCATCTCTAGTTCCTCTTGGTAGTGTTTTAAGCAGATGTGTATTTAGCACTTATCAAGTAGTTTTCTTAGCTACCATATTCTTGGTAAAGTTAGCTTCATTTCATTTACACTGGTAACTGTTAAACATGAACCAGTTTGGCCTATTAGGTGAAGAAACAGACAATGTTGTGCTTGCTATAAGCAAATCTGAAACCTTTTTTTTTTATTTTAAAATTATTTATTTGTTTATTATGTATATAGTATACAGAAGAGGGCAGCAGATCTCATTATAGATGGTTGTGAGCCACCATGTGGTTGCTGGGAATTGAACTCAGAACTTCTGGAAGAACAATAGCCAGTGATCTTAACCTCTGAGCCATCTCTCCAACCCCTGAAACCTTTCTATATAGAAAGACTTTCTTCACAAAAAAATTAGTTTGAATTTAAAAGACAAAATCATGTTCCACAAGCATATTCTCCTGTTTAAGTAAAAGATATGTTCATTACAAGTGAAAGTTTCCAAAGTACTAAGTTTCATTTGTGTTTCTGTGTACTTTATAGCCTGTGGCTATACTTTGAATATTGCAGATGCATAGAATTCTATTACTCTTGTCAACAGACCTCCTTTCATTTATTATTTACTCAACATATCCCAACCTAAAGCCTTGGGACAAAACATACAGAAGTAATTGTTTACAATTAAAAACAAGTGAACAATGTAAGCTGATGAGGCACTTATGTAAGGAAATGTTAGTGTTTGAGATATGAGTTACATTATGGTATTTTGGAAGCATTACAGAAGAATGATCATTGTGCCTGAGGAATAGTTGGTTTCTATGGATGTCTGCTATAAGACCTTACATTGAGATTGCTAGGAGGTAGTAAAAGATTATTAAGTTAGAAACTACCATCTGTTTTACGTATAGATGTGAAATCTTTAAATGAACATTATTTAAATCTAAATCTTGCATAGGTTAATCACTTATATTACCTACTCAATGTAATTTGTAAGGTCATGTTGTAATGCTTACCAATATGTTCAGGTTTCATTGAAAGAATTATTTTGGAAATTATATTCAAAGATTATTTGTTTTGCATACTGTATATGTGTATGTTTTTCATGTCTTAGGTATGTCTTAAAACTGACTTATTTAAGATTTTAGTATGATACCCATATTAAGTGAGAAGTATTAAAATTGTAAGTGCTATAAATAAGGAGAAAAATAGTTTTCAAGAAAAAGGAAGGAAATAGTCTCTTAACTTGAATTTTATAAACTTTGTCCTTTATTCCTGCAAAGGCTAAAGAGGCTAAACGACTAAAAGAATTTCTAGAAGATTATGATGATGATAGAGATGATCCAAAGTACTATAGGTAAGTAAATGTAAACTGATGGGCTGTTTGTGAATATGTGGATAGCGGGTGTGCTTAAGTTTAGAATCAATAAATCTTGTGTCTGGGGGAGCTTATGATGGACTGTCATTTATAAAAACTACTGAAGAATTTGTCTTTAGTGTTTTCAAAAGTGTTCCATTTGATCCCCACCTACCATCTCCGTATTGACACATTGCTGTGGAGTTATGAATTGTACCACTTTACTGGATGATCCATTTTGCTATGTAGTTCAGGCTGGCCTTGAATTTACAATTTCCTGCCTTTACCTACAGATTGGTGGGGTTCCCAGTATTGTACATCATGCTCAATCATTTTGGTGGGATAGTGAATCTCTCACATGTTAAGTACTGAATACTCAGTATTGTCTGATTACACCCTTATCGCCTAAAGTCATGGCAATTCTTGTATTATCTTCACACCTTACCTGAAAAAATATAAATTAAGTGTTGTGAATTCACTGTAATAGGCACAAAAAGCTGTCTTTCCCTTGGAGGTTTCCTTTTTTCTTTGAGAGACATTAGAGCGAATATAAGTGACAACTCAGTGTTACTTGTTACACATTAGTGTAGAGAGTAGGGTATTCTATAGATGTGGAACATCATTGAAAAAAGCTGGACATTGCTTACTAGTCAATGATCTCATTATTAAGTGAGTCTTTTTTAACTATTCAGAGGTAGTGCTCTTCAGAAAAGGTTGCGTGATAGGGAAAAAGAAATGGAAGCCGATGAACGAGACAGGAAGAGAGAGAAGGAAGAGCTTGAGGAAATCAGGCAACGCCTACTGGCAGAAGGACATCCAGATCCAGATGCAGAGCTCCAGAGGGTGAGATATTATTACAACATCTGAAACTGTTTGGTTTAAAATCACCATATTATTTTAAAGTCAAGCTATGTTACATTTTTGTAGAGAAAGGGAATACACAATATGATCTTGAAACTTAATGATGCTATTATTTCCTAGATTATTAGTACTTCTGTTACTTTTAGTGCAGAAGTCATCAAGCTGAGTTGGATTCACCCCCCCCTTCCGTGTGTGTGTGTGTGTGTGTGTGTGTGTGTGTGTGTGTGTGTGTGTGTGTGTGTGTGTGTGTGTGTGTTGGGGTGACAATTCAGGGATGGTGTACATGTGGAAGCTAGAAGTAAGTCTCCATATTATTTCTACAGGAGTAATCTCCCTTGGCTTATTTGACTAGAGTCTTTTGGTGCTAGCAAGCCAGGGATTTGATTTGTCTGCCTATACCTTCCCAGTATTGTCATTCATTACAAATGCATGTGCTTTGTTTGGGTGTTGTAGGCACTAGACATCAAACATAAGTCCTCATACTTGCACAGCAGTCATCCATCCAATGGAGCTTTCCCCCAGGCCCTTGAAGCCTCAAAACCTGCTTTATAAAATGTCTTACACATCAGTTAAGTCTTCCATTACTGGTAACCATCTTTTAATAAAATTTAGATAGAAAGCTGTCGTTAGAATATCCTTTGATTTGTAGTGACTCTAGCTTGAAGTATTTAGCTATTTTTGCTTTATGTTTATGGCTTTGCTTTCATATAAATATGTATATCACATTCCTTCCTGGTACTCTTAAAGGTTAAGATTCTCTGAAACTGGAATGATGATGGTTGGGAGCTACTATGTGGCTTCTGAGAACTTAACCTGGGCCCTCTTCAGGAACAGCAGATGCTCTTCATCCTAGCTGTCTTTCCATTCTAGCAGTCTGTTTTTAAGCAGAACAGACTGATAGCAGATGTACCATGTCTTATTTTTGCATCTAAGAACCATTGGTTTTAAAACACTTTTAGTTCTATTAAGTAATAATAATAAGTTTTTATATTTGTACATGTTATGCCTCAACAAAAAACTTTCTTTTCATGTTTTTTTTTTGTTTGTTTGTTTGTTTGTTTTTGTTTTTTGTTGTTTATTGGGTTTGGATCCTGTGGGACTGGAGCTACAGATAGTTGTCAGGTATAATCAATCACATGGGTTCTTTGACTGGAACCCAAGTTCTCTAGAAGAGTGCCTAATGCTTTTAACCTCTGGGGCATCTCTACTGCTCCTGGTGCTCAGTTCTTAATCTTCATTAGGGTTGAGTCTACTGGCCAATTAAAATTTTTATATGAACTGTTTTATCTAAGATGTGCAAAGCAAAAGGAAGAGTTATAGTATAGTCTTTTCTAAAGTTAATCAGGTGAGGTTTTATTTGCAGATGGAACAAGAGGCTGAGAGGCGCAGACAGCCTCAAATAAAGCAAGAGCCAGAATCAGAGGAGGAAGAAGAAGAGAAGCAAGAAAAAGAAGAAAAACGAGAGGAGCCCATAGAAGAGGAAGAAGAACCAGAGCAAAAGCCTTGTCTCAAACCCACTCTGAGGCCTATCAGCTCGGCCCCATCTGTGTCCTCTGCCAGTGGCAACGCAACACCCAATACTCCTGGGGATGAGTCTCCTTGTGGTATTATTATTCCTCATGAAAACTCACCAGATCAACAGCAGCCTGAGGAGCATAGGCCAAAAATAGGACTAAGTCTTAAACTGGGTATGTTAGAGTTGCCTTCCTTTTTCGTCCTTTCCTCTGTAATGTCCCAACAACCTTCACTATAAGGACAAAGTTGACCCTTATACTATAGCACTCGTTGGTAGATAGATAGCAAAGTATAACAATGCGTTTCTAGCTCATGATTGTCTTCGTAGTTCTGCTAGTGCTCCCATATCTCCAGCTGCCTCGAGTTCTGAGAAGAAGTGAAAAGTTAAATTTTCTAGCACTTGTGAGTAGAGAGTTTTGTTTTTTGTTTTTTATACAGTTGGGATCTTTCTGAGAATTGTGGAAGTATATTTGCACTTTATGAGGGATGGAGGGTTGTCAAATTTAGCAATTGAAAATGATGTTTTCATACTAAGATTGTGTTTTTAACTATAGGTGCTTCCAATAGTCCTGGCCAACCTAATTCTGTGAAGAGAAAGAAACTACCTGTAGATAGTGTCTTCAACAAATTTGAGGATGAAGATAGTGATGATGTGCCCCGAAAAAGGAAGCTTGTTCCCTTGGATTATGGTGAAGATGATAAAAATGCCACCAAAGGCACTGTAAACACTGAAGAAAAGCGCAAACACATTAAAAGTCTCATTGAGAAAATTCCCACAGCCAAACCTGAGCTCTTTGCTTATCCTCTGGATTGGTCTATTGTGGACTCTGTGAGTAGTACTATATATATCACCATGTTTGGGCTAATTTTCAATGTGACGTACAATCTTACTTGATTTTAGTCATAACTTTAAGTTGAAATAATCTTGGCATGGTGAATCTTGTCACTAAGTAGATTCCATGGCAGAGATTTTTGTATTGCAATCATAAAATCACTTTATTGAAGCTGGGTGGTAATGGCATACACCATTACCTCATCTTTCAGGAGGCAGAGGTAAGGGGATATTTGAGTTCAACACCAGCCTGGTCTACAAAGCTAGTTCCAGGACAGCCAAACCAAATCAAACCAACAAGTAATAAACTCACTAAAAAAGAAAAAAAGAAAAGAAAAGAAAGAAACAGCTGGATTAAGATAACTAGCCACTCAAACCAGGCATTGGTGGCCCATGCCTTTAATCCCAACACTCAGGAGACAGAGACAGGCCTCTGAGCTTTATTTTTCAGGGCAGCCTGGTATACAGAACAAGTTTCAGGGCATGGACCCTGATAAACAAAACAAAACAAAACAAAAAAAAGCACTTAATGTTAGTAAACAAAAATTAATCTGAAGCCATGGGTTTTGCTTAGGGTTTTATACTTTCACTGTCAATTACGTTTTTTTTTGTTCTTATCCATCACACAGGGAATAATCAAAACAAAACCACCACACACTTGAAATAAGAAAAAGTTAACTTTATATATCTTTTACAATTGCTGTATTTTACAATGTGCTGCGTTCTGTCCCTCACTATCTCATACTACCCCTTCTTTTGTTTTTTGAGATGGGTTTCATACTGTAGGTCACAGTGGCTTCAAACTCAGACATCCAGCCACCACTGCTGACCTACTTTATTTTTTTAAAAAAAGATAAGTTATTTATTTATTTTATATCTCGGCTGCAGCTTCTCACTCATACTACCCTTTTAAAGCCTCGTCTTGAAAATTTCCCCATATTCAACAGCACACACAGGAAGCTAAAGGACATTATCGAGTCTGGCCTTCTGTCCTTCTCTTCTATTCTAGTTTAGGTGATAACACTTAATGTTTTATGCTTATATTCATCCATTTTGCTGCAGATTTTATGATTTTGGTTTTCTTCACACAGATTTTTTTATGTGTGCCAGATACTCATTATCCATTAATCTGTTGATAAATATCATGATTGATTCACTGCTTTTTTAAGTAAACAGAGCAGGAAGTTCAGATACGTCTATGATAGAGTTTTTCTGGCTATTCATAGACATAGAATACTGAGTCATGGGTTGGAGAGATGGCTCAGCAGTTAAGAGTACTGACTGTTCTTCCAGAGGATCTGAGTTCAATTCCCAGCATCCACGTGGGAGCTAATTAATTAGTCTGTAGTTCCAAGATCTGACACCCTTACACAGTTATATATATATGCAGGCAAAACACCAGTTCACATAAAATCGAAGCAAATATTTAAGAAAAAAAAAAGTACTGGGTCATGTTAATTACAATTGTCTATTTTGGAGGCAGTGTCTCACTGTAAATTCAGATCTTCTGGCCTTTGTCTCCTGAATTCTTGATTTAATGTCTTTGCTCCTAGAGTTGACTTTCTTTAGTCTTGAAATTTCTAAATTTTGAGTGATTATAAAAAAATTTTTTATTCTTTAAGTTCTTCAACTAGGTTTTGTTTTGCAGATATTGATGGAAAGAAGAATCCGGCCATGGATCAATAAGAAAATCATAGAATACATAGGTGAAGAAGAAGCTACATTAGTTGATTTTGTTTGTTCTAAGGTTTGTCTTTTCCCTCTCTTTTCCCAATATGATTATAGACATTTCCTAAAATAGAAAATCCTGCAGATTACATGATAATTTTAATTAAGTGGCCTGTTATTTACCTTCAGATCCATCCATCATATCAGTTTTCTGAGTTACAAAGGACAGAATTGGTGTCTTTGTTTTCTCAGTTACATTTTATTTTTTCTGTTGCAAATACCATGCCACTGTTTTGTTTGGGTTTGAGTTTTGCAGGGGTAGCTACTTGTTCACTCAATTTCTTTGACAGTCCCCCATCTTTGGAATAGTCTTGTCATTAATAGTGTTTAGGATGTAGTGACTGATTATAGGGTTATGGCAGACACAGTGCTTGTGTTGTATGGACTTTCTAACCTTGTAACATTTTCAGGGTGTACATGTCTGAAATGTTAACCATACTCTTATTTATATGTGAAGAAATTGCACCTTATGCAAATGTTGTGTCTTGGCCTTTTTTGTACAGTATGTAACATTTTAAATCCTATAGAGTTTTTTTGTTGTTGATTTTCTTAAAGAAGACAGTTTGCCACTATTTCCTTAGTGCTAGAATCAATGGAAGGCACCAGTATACTCAACCATCTTCCAGAAGATGTGTTCTGTTGTTTGTCCTCAAGCATAGTTTCATTTACTAAGATGGTTATTATTGTGGGAACACCATATTCTTATGCTGGTATAAATTGTCATTTTTCCACCAGTATTGCTCTTTTAATATTTTGAATAGCAAATATGAGATTGTCTTCTCTGCTTATAATTATGATAGAATTAAGACTTACATGGTCAAGTGTGGCATATTTTTGTAATCTTAGAACTTAGATGCCCAAAGCAAAGGATCACAAGAGCATCCTAGGTTGCATAGCATGAGGGGAAACAAAAAAAGCAACTTGTAAGTAGTGACGAACTGTCTTTGGTGACTAGGATCCCAAGATAAAAAGGTTATCCAGACAGTGCTGGTGCAAGCTTTTAACTCCATCACTTGGGAGGCAGAGGTGGGGAATCTCTTGAGTGTACTGAGCTAGTTCCACGACAGCCATGTCCACACAGAGAAATCCTGTCTCCATTCTCCCCTGCCCCACTTTAAACACATTGTTAGGGAGGCAACCAGAGCTAAAGAGTGAGATCCTGTCTGAAAGTAGATCGAACTCCTTTAGTTAGGCACAAGAAATTTCCCATTTCATACAAGTTTATAACAATTATTTCTTTCTTTTAGGTTATGGCACATAGTTCACCTCAGAGCATTTTGGATGATGTTGCCATGGTAAGTTAGAAAACATAATTTATTATCTATGTGAACAGACAGATTCCTTTTTTGTATTTGATTTTGTATTATGGTCAATGGTTACTTTTAATTGAACATTGTGATTTTATAAGCAGAAGGGGAAGGAAGGGGTTTGCATTTTACATGTGAAAAGTCCTTTATTAAATATGAGGGCCTGTTATGAAGAGAAGAAATGATGAGTAGGACTGGTATTTTGAGTGAATTAAGGACTGGTAGGCCAGTGAAGTTGTGGAAAATTAGTTAGAATTAAGCAACTGGGGAAAAGGTCATTATTAGAGAATAAGAAAGTAGAGCTGGGCATGTAATTTCACTTCTTTAATCTCAGCATTTAGGACACAGGGCAGGTGGATGGGACTCAGCCTGGTCCTCTTAGACTCTATCTCATGAAGAAAAATACAAACAAGAAAATTAGAGTATATTAGTCCACATGATGGCAAGTGCATATTGTATATGCTTGGGAATTTCCAAGATCATTAAGATATGGATTACAGAAAAATACTGGAACTAGATTTCAGCACCATGGCATATGTGCTTTTATCTCAAACAAATAAACATATAGGTGATATTAAAAGTTGCTTTTTAAAAAAAAGCTTTCATTTCGGGCATGCGGATAAGACTCTTCCTGTCAAGTATGATGTATTGCAACCAACATTATAGAAGTGTACTCATGGACCAGGCACACATGCAGTTATATGAAACTATAAACATTAACGTTCTCGTGCATATAATTAGATAGCTCACATAAAGTGTTTACTGCTTCATCATGAGTTCTGTACCCAAAATGCTGAGTATGGTGTCATGTTCTTCCAATCCCACTATTGGGGAAGTGGAGACAGCAGATCATTGGAGCTTGGCTGTACATAGACATGTACATATCATTCCTATAAAATTAACATAAAAATAAAAGGCAACTTGTATGCCAAAGTATTATTGGAGGCAAGAAAGGTAGTAAATCTCAACAGTTGGAAAAGGTGGAAGCAGGAGCTTAATTGTTACCCTTGTTTTCCTTGAGGTTTAGAGCTAGCCTGGGCTGAGTGTCTCAAAATCAAACTGGTAAACAAAAGTCCAGTAGAATTATTATGTAGTAAATTATGGAATTTGGCTGAATTTGTATTTCTTTTGGTAACTTAAATATTTTCTTAAATATTTTTCATACTGGATTTTTTTAACTTAATATTGTATTTGGTAAGAATTTTTTGTATGTTACTGTCGATTTGACATACCACTAATTATTTTTATATTTGTTACTTTGTTTGGTCTTCTAGGTACTAGATGAAGAAGCAGAAGTTTTTATAGTCAAAATGTGGAGATTATTGATATATGAAACAGAAGCCAAGAAAATTGGTCTTGTGAAGTAAAACTCTTTTTACATTCAGAGTAACATTTCAGAATTCTTCTTTCACACCCTTCAAAGAACTTTGAATTTTCTGTGTCTTCAAAGATATTTGTGAGATCTGTAATTTTTTTATTGTAGAAAATGTGAATTTTTTTGTCCTCTAATTTGTTGATGCCCTGTGAACACACTTGGTTGTAAAGTCCTCTGAATCCCTGGTTCTCTTTATACTCACCAAGTACAATTGCTGGTGTGATTTCTAAGCTGCAGCTACTGTACACACCCTATCTTAAGTAATCTTGTTCTGCTGATTTGTTCCTTGTAAATATTGAAATGACTTCCCAGTTCTTTTGCAGGATTCCACCTAATATTAAAACTGAACTGTATAGGCACCAACATGAATAATTTGAATACTAGTCATATCCATTATCATCTCCCACTCTCCTGATCAGAAATGGCAAGCCCTTGTAAAGGCATGGAGTTTAAAATTAGAGTGCAAAAACTAGCAGTCAATCTTAATGTACCTTTGTATTAATGTGTTAATGTGAATGTATGTATAAAAGTCTTTAAAAATTTTTTTGGTGGGCTCCCTTAAACATTTTATAATTTACTAGTAGATTCATAAAGGAAAAATGATAATTGTGCCAACCCAAATAGCTAGTATAATTACAGTTTGAGGTTCCCAGAGCGTGGTATTCTGCAGTGAGCAACAGTTTTAAATCAGATTTCTGTTTCTTTGTGAATAGGATGACATCATTCATAGCCTTATCTTTTCTTCCAATTTGATGGCTGAGAATGAAGCAGATTTTAAAGTTTTGGAGCACTTTATTTACTCAATATATTTTTCAATTTACTTGTCTTGTTTAATTTGGGTGTATTTCCTTTAATAGAACAAAATTAATTTCAAAAGTATTAAGGGAGGGGAGGAGCCCACCTCTTTTAAAACAAATGACCAGGGAGTACCCCAATGGGAGAACTTACTGTGCTTAGCATCAAAGAAGGCCTGGGTTCTGTCCCTAGCGCCAGTAAACAAATAAGGTAAGTTTACAAAAGAAATTTTGACAAAACACAATAGTAAATCACCATGGTAGTTAATTGTTTACATCTTTCTTCCAAAGATACATAATTCATGACAGATTCCTGTCCATAGATTTTTATTATATTGATGACATGTTTAGAGAATTCCTTGGACTTTATTAGGTAATTCAGAATGTCACCAGGGGACAAAATTTATTTGAAGCATACCAAGTTCTAAACAATTCTTATTAAAAAAAGATAAGGTGCAGCTGTTACCATGTTTGTTTATTAACAGGTAAAGACTGGCTTGTTAGGATAATGTAACTGTAAGCTTGAGTTACTAAGTTTCTCTTCTTCTTCTTACTTTATTTTTTTTAAAAAAACATCTTGAGGACATCCAAAACACTGTTCTTAATGTTGAACCTTACATGGCTTCATTATGTAAATATTTCAGTTATTAAAAATGTATATATTTGATCTTGGAGATGCTTTCTTTCAGTCTTATAAATAAATGGCATTATGTTACAATTGTGTAGTATCAGAAGATCAAGGAGACTTTTTTGGATGAGGCTATCATCCTTGAATATTTCTACATAGTGTTGATTATATTTTAAATTTTGTTTTCTCAAAGAACAATTCCAGAAAGATGATCTTTTCAATTATTATTTTATTTTTTAGATTTATCCCATTATTCCAAGGTCTTATTTTATTAGTTAATTTTGTTTCTCAGTCTTCTATACATATTCAACATTTGCTTTGACCTTGTGCTAGGTTTTTATTTAGCTAACATTACTATGAAGTTTTATTTAAGTAGGTTGACTTTACCTTGCTAGTCTCTCAGATAGATACCTGTAAAAACTAGAAATGATGTTTACCTGAAGCTTTTAGTAGTGTCTCCTTTATACTACTTGGCACTCAACTGTCAAATCAGTAGAGCTGGGGTGATCATGTGAGTGGAAGAAAAGGTGGTTTCAGTAGAGCTGGGGTGATCATGTGAGTGGAAGAAAAGGTGGTTTAAATAAAAGTTTAATATTTTAAGTTCAGGTTTTGTCAGTAAAACTTATTTATAAATCATTTAGGCTTAATAGTTTTTATGATAGATCTGTGTATTCCTCTTAGGTTTCATATTTGTTCGAATTGCTCATTCAAGTTATAAAACACATGAACACTAAACACATTAAAACTAAAATGTGTAGTAATAGTTTCTGGTCTGGTCTAGCCCTGAGGTCCAGACTGCCTGCAGCTACTTAGTCCCAATAATCACACAAAGTCTTATATTAATTACAAACTGTTTGTCTTATGACTTAGGCTGATCTCTATTAATCTGTCTGCCACGTAGCTCATGGCTTACTTGTACTCCATTACATTTTGCTGCTTGGCGGCTGGATGATGTCTCCCAGTGACTGCTCTCCTTCCCCTTTTCACTTGGATTTCCCACCTGACAATAAGCTGTCCTGCCATAGACTAAAGCAGTTTTTTTATTATCCAGTGATAATTCAAAGCTTACAGAAAGACATTCCCGATCAAAAATGCTTTACTCTCATTTGAACCCAAATATAAAATTTATTTTAAGTATATCAGGAAAAAGAGTAGTTAAAACCTTGTGGTCAATTTTTTATATATATATATTTTAATATGCACCTTTGTCTTGTTGAAATGCCTATGTGATTTAGTAGGATGGATAATACCTAAAATTTCATAATCACAAGGAGGTATTATTGCCAACCTCCATGGGTTACACTTAATTGAACAATATTTTCCAGATACTTGCACATTATTTTATCCTGACAAACCATACAGAGGCATCATTTTTCCTTCATAGTAGATTTAAAAAAAAAAAAAAAATTTCTTTATTTTATGTGAATTGGTGTTTTGCCTGCATGTATAACTGTGTAAGAAGGGAGTCAGATCTTGGAATTACAGTTGTTAGCTGCCATGTGGATGCTGGGAATAGAACTCAGGTCTTCCGGAAGGACAGTCAGTGCTCTTAACCACTGAGCCATCTCTCCAGCCCCCAAAGTAGTTTTTTTAAAGAGAATAGCCATTTATGTTTTCTTGATAGAGAGCTTCACAATCTAATTTATGCTGTCCGGTAATTTATTATCTCCCAGGCTGCTTCTTTCCATTGCAGTCCACAGGGCTGGATGGGTTACAAGTGTACATGTATGGTGATGCTTGAGAGAAATAGGCAGCTATGTACAGTATGTTCTAGTGAACAGCAAAGTAACCCTCTAAAATAATGCCCTAGAACAATGCAGATATTCTAGGCTCTATCCCAGCCAAATAGTGAGGGTGTTCTTTAAATGTTTGTTACAAGCTTTATAATAGTGCTTCCTTATAAACTATGTAAAAACAAATGTTTTCTTCACAATGAAGTTTTCAAATACTCTGGCATGAATACCAGCTTTGGTAGATACAGAAGAAACACAGGCTTGAGCCAAATAAATATTACCTGTTTATTTTTAACTACCAAGAAGAAAATAAAATTGCAAATACATAGAAGTAGGCATTTAATGTTTGTGGGGCTTGTTTTTTTGTCAGACTTTTCAGTATGAAGGTCTGTGACTGAGGAATAAAGGTTTTTATGTCAGAACGGCTGTGGATTTTTCTAGTTACAATCCACCTTTTTATTTAATACATAAAATTTTACAATCTTTTTGCTTTTGAGAGCATGCCTTTTCTTTCCTATTTTTAACTTGTCTTTTTATTATTATTAATTGATTTTATATTTGAAACAGGGTCTCACTAACCTTGGCTAACCTGGAGCTCACTTATGGAGATAGATGCTTGGCCCTACATGACCTTTTTGTGGTTTTTCAAGATAGAATTTCTCTGGGTTGTCCTGGAACTCACTCCCTCTATAGACCCAGGATGGCCTTGAACCAGTTGTGGGATTAAAGGCCTGTATACCCAACTTCCTCCTTGAGTCATTTTGTTTGTTTTATTGGTGTTTGGTTTTTGACAGATTTCTCTCAGACCAGACTGACCTCACCCTCACTCAGAGATCAGCCTGTCTGCCTCCCAAGTGCTGGGATTAAAGGCAAACACCACTGACTAGCTCCCTAATTGACTCTCAAAGTGACCAAATTAGGAATGGTTGTAAATACCCACAGGAAAAAAATTATAAAAGCAAGAATGAATAAATTATACAGTACCTATTAGTTGGATTAATAGTCTTTATATTCTCATACAGAATGGGAATTGAATCGTGTAGTTGCCAAACTTCACCCTCTCTTACTTGTAAAAGAGTGGCTCTGATTGCCTGTATGGAGCATGGTGACCTTGAACTCACAGGTCCTGCTGCCTCTGCAGTACTGGGGTGATAGGCACCAACACACTCAGAAATCCATTCCCATCTATTTTAGGTTGTATTCTTTGTTGTTTTTCCAGACAGGGTTTCTCAGCCCAGTCTGTCCTGGAAGTTTAGACCCAGATGGCATCACTCCTCTGACTCCTGAGTGTTGGGATTAAAGGTGTACACCACCACTGCATGGCTTTTAACAGTCTACTTTTTTCCTTCCAGTTTTTTTGAGACAGTTTTTTCTTTGTAGCTTTGGGGCCTGTCCTGGAACTCACTCTGTATCCTGGTGTGGCCTCGCTTGTCTCTGCCTCTTCAGTGCTAGCATCAAAGGTTTCTGACAGCACTGCCCAGCTTTCATTGGGACTCATTTTATTGAAGTCCTTCCTTACCACCATCTTTCCCTCCTTTCTGTCTCTGTCTTTGTCTAGGTTTGGCTTGGTCCATGTTACCTTCAACTTCCCAAAGAAACAAGTCCAGTGAAACTCCATTCCTTTTTGATAACAAAGGGAGAACTTTAGAGGGTTCAGTTTCCCCACCAGCGTTACAGTGTTGGTAGACATACCCAGTTACAAAAAGTGAAGTAATTAAAATTAGAAATAATTTTGGGTGGGTTTATTTCTAGGTAAGATTCTAAACGTTTTTGATTGGAAGGTAAATATTTTTATATGAATTATGGTAGTTTTACTGTATTGAGTACATGCAAATTGTGATCATATGCAAATAATTGTGTAGTACTCTGGAGTCATTGGAAATAGACCTGGTTCTCATTGACCTGGCTTTTAGTGATGACTTCATTCATAATCTAGTCTTGTAGGCTCCCCTCATAAGTAGCGCTTTCAGGTCCAGGACTCAGTTTCTGCTTCACTCTTCCTTAGTCACTATTGGATTTTCTTACCTGCATTTTGTTACTGTTTCCAAGTTTTGAATGTCGGGGAACATAAATGCCCCCATTGCAGAGACTTTGAGGATTTACGGTGCTGCTTGGTCATTCTTAGATTAGCTTTTACTGTATCTAGATTCTTGATGCATTAAAGAAATCCTGAGGGGCTGGAGAGATGGCTCAGCGGTTAAGAGCACCGTCTGCTCTTCCAGAGGACCCGGGTTCGATTCCCAGCACCCACATGGCAGCTAACAACTGTCTGTAGTTCCCGTTCCAGGCAAACAAACACCAAGGCAAATAAATAAAGTTTAAAAAAAAAAAAAAGAAAGAAATCCTGAATTACTACTTGCCTACAACACATAGCAAATAACCTTCATGCCCATGAAAGATTTGTTAGAAAAAGTATTGGGTATAGTTTTTTAAATTTCTAGTTCTCTACTTCATGGATGTAGCCATCTTAAGTCCTGCTTGTGTTACTAGTAGGTAACTCCATGTGTGTTACCTAGAAGACCTTTTCTGGCCATGCCTACAATTTCTTGAGCCTTGTTCAGGTAATTTTTTTTTTTAATAGTTTTATTAAGGCAGGCTCACTTTGGCTTCAATACTGCATTGGTTTCCAAGGCATACCCCACCACATATCACCTCATTTCATTTTCTTTCCTCACTTTTACGAACAAAACACAAGGAAATTAACTCTCCTTCTGTCTTCTTTTCATTAGATATTCCAAGAAATTATTTAATATGTACCTTTCAAACATCTCCTGTCTCATTCGACCTGTTTGAACTGTGTGTACCCCACTATTTCTCCTGGTCCCTGTGACTGCCTGAATGGGATACATGATAGCTTATCTTGAAACTCCAAACATTTGCTGTCTACTTGATATTCGTGTGTCTTTTAATGTTTAATCATTCTTGTCTTCCCTAGTGTCTTCCCACTGTCCTTTGGGTAGTGCCTTATGGGTGACTGTTGCTCTAGAAAGAATATAGAAAACAGGAAAAAGGGTCTGTAGTCTACTCGATACTGTTGACTCTTAAGGCAAGGCTTTGCTTTTTCCAAGAGTGTATTCTGTTACTAAGTGCACCTACCATATTTTTCATTGGGCTACAAACATTTCTCTTGCACATAATTTTTCTTTTGTGTGCCCCCAAGATCTCTTTGTAACCCTAGCTATCCTGGAACTCTAGACCAGGCTTGCCTCCAACTCAGATCTGCCTGTCTCTGTCTTCCTGGGATTAACAGTGTGTACCACTACACTGGCTTTGCCCATAATGCAAATATGAGTTTTATAACGTGGCTGAACTGTGATTTGTTGAACACATAGCTTTATATCATTTTTTATGCCAATACTCCATAAACATCTTTGCACAAAATGGTATGTTTGGTATGTTTTCTCCCAGCTGATGGGAAAGATTACTTAATTCGAAGTTTTTATGCATGAAAATATTGCATGAAGTCTGTATTGAAGCAGGGTTGAGGAGGGGAGAAAATGGAGAAGGATGCTCTAGTATTAGAACAAGGTAATTTGACCTTGTGTGTAGCCCAGTTTGCCCTGTAATTCAAGAAGCCAGTCTGACCTCAACTCACTGAGTATTAGAAGTACAGACATTACTGTTGATAATCATCTTTACAATTACATAAGATCTTATGGATGCAAAATCAAAATAGGACGCATTTTCTGTTCTCCAGATGCTTGCATCTTTGAGGAGTTTTTTCAGATTTGTAGCCTAGAATATTAGTTTCTCAGGTTCTGTTTACCCAGTAATCGATTTGATTTGAGGGCACAAACAAATTATACCCATTATGAGAAACTGTACAAATAAGTACTGAAGAAACGGGAAGTGTTCGGTTTTAAATGTCACCAGAAAGCGGGGCGGGGCATGGCATGGTGTGCACACGCCTATAGTGGAGGCAGAATAGGTTTTCTCAGTCTCAAGCGAAAAACAAAGGGAAAAATGTCATCGCTCGTAGCCTGGGAGAACACTAGTCCCGCCTCAAACCCTACTGCGCCTCAGCGCACCCTCTGAGATGGACCGCATTGTAGCTTCAACAACAGCAATGCCAGCAGCAGCCCGCAACCCTTGTGGCCTGCGCGCGCCGCCGGAAGCTCCATCCCCTCCCGGGCCTTGTGGCCAACGTCGCGGAGACCGGAAATTACGACACCTATGAGGCCTCTAGGGCGGGGCCTAGGACGACCTGCTCTGCGGGCCGCGAATTCTCGTCGGAAACAAAACTGCGGCAGCTGAGGCGGAAACCTACGCTGCGGGCCGGCCGTCCGGGCGCGGAGGGAGAAGGTGCGTGCTCGGGATGTCCGGGACCGTGTCTCTGCCAGATGCGCTCTCCGGTGCCGCCGAGGGCTGGGGCCTGAGTCTGCGGGCCGCGCAGCGGGCGTCCTCGAGGATGAGGGGCGGGGTCGGCCGGGAGGAGACCGAGAAGCCTGCATGGGAAATGGGGGGCGGCCGGTTTTTCGGTGCCAGGCCAAAAGGGACTCCTTCCGAGCTGTGGTCCGGAAGTGCTGGCTTTCCCGGGCGGCCCGGAGCAGGTGGCTGCCATCGGGGGTGGCTGTCGACAGTACGGGAGTGGAGCAGGAGATAGAGGAAGCGCCCTGGGCTGGGTCTGCTTGAGCAACTGGTGAAGCTCCGTCCCTGAGCGTGTCCTAGTCCAGAAGTGAGTGACACTCGGCGCTAACTTCTCAGTGTCTCCATTGTCGGGCAGCAAGTGGTCTGGCACTTGTTCCTTCAGTGGAACTGTCACGATGCATGTGTATGCCGGACGCTTCTAGGTGCCTTCACTGCTTGCTGTTTTTTCTCTGTCAAGTTTTCAGATGTTGTACTGCCGTCGACAGAGGTTTGCTTCAGGCACATCTGTCTGGTAGTGAGGCTAGAGTATATAAGGGAATTGAGATACTTTTATTAGGAGAGATGGAAATTATCGTAGCAGAAATGTAGAAGAAACATGAGCAGGACAGGCGAGCAATTCAGCTAAAGTGTAAAGTAAGATTGACTGAGTTCAGGGTTGGAGAAAGAGAGAAATAAGGAAGTTAGGGAGAGGTTTGAAAATACCACGTTTGAAGTGTCAGTGGGAGAAAATGACCTGAGGTCAGAACTGTAACCACTTTAAGTAGATTTACTGCTTGATATTGGAGTAGTGAATTGGGTGGAAATTTAGGAACGCCCAGTGAGCCAGTGAGCAGGGCAAGGAGGCAGGTGGGGATGAGTGTAGGCCACAGTAGGACAGTGTCACAGAAGATGAGCAGGCAGGGAGCCTTCGGGGAGGGGAAACCATTGTCAGCGACTCGGAATGAAAGGCCTGCTGTTGGAAAAGGAGCTGACAATTTGAAGCAGCATTTTACCATTGAAAGACAAATATGAACCACAAAAATTAGATTTAAATTCCAACAGGCACGTTTGTAAAGCTTACAAAAAAATCAAACAAAAAACAGGTGAAATTAATTTTAATTTGTTAATACAGTTTTATTTTAACATACAATCAATGAAAAAATTAATTTGCTTTCCCCTTTGATAGGAGGCTCTTAAGTAAACAGAAATGATATATTATCCCAGGCACATGTCACAGAGTTTCGTTATGTAAAAGAAGCCCAATTCCTCTTTGCTGGGAGAATTCTTGTTTGGTTTTCATAATGCCTCATCCAGTTCCCTGTTTAAGTTGAGTGAAAACAGAAGAAAATACCAGAAGCTCACAAGATAATTAGATGTAAATATTCATTATTAGTTAAAAATTAGTTGTATTCTATTTCCACAGAAAGTTGGGACAGTGGACAGTGACTTACAAAAATCATAACTTTGATATACAGAGTTAATTAAAATTAAAATAACATTGGGGGAAAGAATCTTTATAGTTGTCTGGTATGGTGAAGTCCCAGCTTCTTGGAAGGCTGAGCAAGAAAATCAAGGCCAGCCTTGATGACAAAGAGACAGTGAATGAAATGAGATTAGTCCTATCTGATCTGAACCTATTATTATCTGTAGTCTACTTATAGGCTGTGTAGGTAGATAGGACATTGTGTGTGTGTGTGTGTGTGTATGTGTGTGTCTGTGTCTGTGTGTCTGTGTGTCTGTGTGTCTGTGTGTCTGTGTGTAAAGGTAAAGTCTTATTATTTGGGCATATATGTGTGCACTTAATATGCAAAGCTACAGAGTATTTGTCTATATATATATGGGTGCGTGCATCCATGCATGCAAATGCAGAGGCCAGAGAAGGACAGTGGGTGTTTTTCTCTATTTCTTATCACTTTATTTAAAAAAATAAATGTTATTTTGTGTGCAGGGATGGGGAGTGGTGGTGGTGCCATGGTGCATGGGTCTCCAGGCTTTTGGGGCAAGTACCTTCACTTCCTGAGCCATCTCATAGCCCCCCCTCCCTTTTTTAAAACTTGTTTCTTTGTTTTGTTTTGTGTTTTGAAGTAGGGTCTTTCTATGTAACTCTGGCTAACCTTGAAGCTCAATGTGTAAACCAAGCTGGCCTCAAGCTCACAGAGATCTACCAGAACTAAAGGAATGCTCCACCACAGCCAACTTTAATTTTTAAAAACTTAATTATGTGTGTGTTTGCATATGTTTGGGATCATGTGTGCAGTAATATAAAGGATAATATAAAGGATAACTTTGTAGAATCATTCTCTTCTACATTTATATAGTTCTGGGGATGGAATTAAGGTTGTCAGATGTGTGCAGCAAGTGCTCACCGGCCCTACACCTTATTTTTTAAAGCTAATGGGCTGGCCATCAGTCTCCTGGAATCCTCATCTTTAACCCCCAATGGTGGGATTATAGGCACAGTAGCTATGCCTGCCTTTTATGTGGTGCTAGGAATCTGAGCTCCAGTTCTCTTTCACAGTAAGTGCTTTACCCACTGAACCACCTCCTCAGATCCCACATACCATCTTAATACTTTGTGACTATTGGTCTGTTTCACTGTAGACCTAGATGAATTTGACTTTTGTGATTCTAAGGTTCTTGGAAGTACTATCAAGCATATATATTTACATCACATTGCCTTTACAAAATCCAGAAACATCTATATTCTAATTATAATTTTTATAATTATTATAATTATAATTTTGTTTAATCCTGGAGGTTTGAGATAAGAAATCCTCAGCTGACTTTAGCTCATCTTCATTGTATCTTCTGAGCCAGCCAGCCAGCATTACTATTGTTTTAAAACAAGTTGTGGCAGTAAGTCTCCATCGCAGACCTCCTTCAGAGCCAGCAACTGGAAGCACGTAAATCTCACTCACGGCTCTGCTTCAGGGTGGAAGTGTGTGGGCTACTTGGGACTACTTTGATTTGAGCGTCTTATGAGGCCCCAGATTGAGGGGACAAGGACTACCAATCCATGCTAGTGTCTTACATAATGTCAGCTATATAAGAAGGCAAGGCCAACGGCACAAGCATAGTTCACATATCTGTCTATCAGTGTCAATCAGCTAAGATTGCATTGATAAAGGCACATTATGGGATCTTACCTAGAGGCTGGAGTAGATAATGAACTTCATCCATCTTGAGGACAAAGAGATCTCAGGATTGGTTCCAGGACCACTAACTAGGTTCCATAATCTGAGAATACTCCAGTTCTTACATAAAGTGGTATAGTATTTGAGAATATAGTAGTGTATAGAGACCTACACTTGATCCCTGACACTGAAGAAAAAATTCTGAACAAAAGTAAATTTATTACTTATATTCTATTCACAAATCCTCTTGTGTATTTAATCTCTCTCCATTAGAATCATTTCCATTAGAATTCCTAATAATGCAAATTCTGTGTATATAAGCATTATACTGTGTTGATTAAGGAAGAATAAAGAAAACTACATGGTAAATATTTTCAGTATTGGTTAAATCCAAGGATCCTGCTTGAACTAGAAGCTATGAAGGCTGTTTTTCCCTTAGAGACACTGGGAGAAGGAGAGAATATTTACCAAGTAATAATTTTGTCTACCACAGATGGTCCACAGAGGTGGAGTGGGATGGAAACCGCCCTCAATAAGATGCATCACCACCCTTGCTCTTTTTAGCTCTATCACTTTTAAAAGATCTCTTGTAGGGCTAGGGCAGTGATTTGTTTTTTATACCTTAAAAATCAAGAGTTTCTCTTGAGTATTTCTAAATTAACTGGCTTTTACTTGGGCTATAGGATACAGTTTAGGGCTTGGTTACATTTATTATTGAATGTGAGCCTTTAGATACCCAAGTAAAATCAGGTTTGATGGTAAATGCTTTTAATCCTAGCACATGGGAGTTGGAAGCAGGAGAACCTCAAGTTCACGCATATTGAGTGAGACCCTGTTTGGGATAGTATATAAATCTCAGCATCCAGGAGGCAGAAGCCAGAGGAAGGCTGCATAGTGAGACCCTGTTACAAACAAACAAACAAACAAATAACAAAGGAGAGAGCTGAGAGTGTGACTCAGAGGTAGAATACTTGCCTTATATATTTGCTTCCCACCAGCTAAAATAAATAAATTAGGACTGTAATTAGGCCAGGCGGTGGTAGCCCACACCATTAATCCCAGCACTGAGGCAGACGGATCTCCATGAGTTCCAGGACAGGCTCCAAAAGCTACACAGAGAAACTCTGTCTCAAAAACAAAACAAAACAAAACAAAAAACTGTAATTAGAGTTTGGGCTGCCTATCAAGGAGCAGCTGTCAAAATGACAAGTAGAAGATAGAGATGAGTGGGAAAAATGTGTTTGTGTGTGTGTGTGGGGGGTATGCTAAAAACAGCCTGAGTGCTGCCCTCTGCCTGCTTGTGCAGCCTGTTGGTCAGTTGTGAGACCCTGGCCCCAGCCTTTATGGGAAAGCTTTAGTTTTCTTACCAGGCAGTCTTGAGCTCATGGGACCTTCATCGGTCTCAAAAAGGAGGCAGGCAGACTCGTGGTAAGAACCAAACAATGGGGGCTGGAGAGATGGCTCAGCGGTAAAGAGCACCGTCTGCTCTTCCAGAGGACCCGGGTTCGATTCCCAGCACCCACATGGCAGCTAACAACTGTCTGTAGTTCCAGTTCCAGGCAAACACCAAGACAAAATAAGTAAATAAATAATAAAAGAAGTTTTTTAAAAAAAAAAAAAAAAAAAAAAAAAAAAAAAAAAAAAAAAAAAAAAAAAAAAAAAAAAAAAAAAAAAAAAAAAAAAAAAGAACCAAACAATGGCTCTTGATAACTCTTGTCGCCTTAGGTCAGACTATCACTTTATGAGGTTAGAAAGGCCACCCACTTCATAAACAGTCATCACAAAATCTTTAAAATCTGTAGCTCTTCTGCTCCTCCTGCCTTTCCTTGTAGCCCACTCAGGTCTCTGGAGTATATAAATTGCTAATAAACTCTTAGGTGTGTGTGTGTGTGTACTGATTCCTCCCTCCCTTAAGAAATAAGACCCTTACTACTTCAGGCCATGGCAGCAACATTATCCACTTTTGTAAGAATATAAATCAGGATTTCTTTGACCCTTGAAACTTTTGTTTATTTATTTTCCCACATCTTGAAAACTTTTAAATATTAAAGTACATTTATGTATAGCAAAAAATAATTTTAGAAGTTTCCAAAGTGAAAGAGGCTGGACAAGTGGCTTAGGGACATTAAGCACAAGCCCTTTGTATCATGAAAATGGTTTTGTAGTGTGCCAGTTATCTTTACATTTGTCTCAAGACTTAGAAAATGAATTCAAAGGTTTAGTTACCTTTGAATACAGTGAGAGGGGAGAAAGTACTTTTTTTTTAATTTTTAAAATTTTAATTAAGGTTTTTTTATAGTTCAGGCTAGTTTCATACACACTGTGTAGCCAAGGAGGACCCCGAACCTCTGATTCTCCTGCCTACATTCTTCTAAATGTTAGAATTACAAGTATTCCAACCCATCCATACCTTGTTTATGTGTATGGAGATTGAACCCAGGGATTGATGTCTGCTAGGCAAGTCCTCTATGAACAAGCTACCTCCCCAACCCTGTGGGTGCTTCCTTGAATGGGGTTTTCTTTTAGGAACCTATTCTGAAACTTTAAACATTGCTCCTGGGATGCTTTTGAAGTTTTAGTGTATAAAGAGGGTTTCTAGTTGGATAGACTTTTTTCCTCATATGTGGTGTGTGTACATGGGTGTATGTCTGTTTAGTTGTGTGCCCAAGGCTGATTTCTGGCTCTTTTTGGATCACTCTCCACCTTACTCACTGAGACATAGTCTCAGTCAAACCCAGAACTCACTGATACTGCTAGTCTGGCTATCGAGCTTGCTTTAGGGATACCCAGTCTCTGCCTTCTCTGTTCTAAAATTAGAGACAAGCTGCCAGACCCTCCCAGTATTTAAGTGTGTTCTAGGGCATCGGCTCTCCAGTCCTCAAATTGCAGCAAGCACCTAAACCACTGAGGCATCTTCCCAGACCCTGCATAGACTTTCCTGTGGAACATGTCCAAGCTTTGAGATTATTCATAGTTCTGGGACTTTTATTTCTGCCTTTGTTTTCCCTGGTACTAGGGATGGACCCCAGGGTCTGCACATACTAGGCAAGCAGTCTGCCACAAAGCTGCATCCCACTTGTTAGTTAGCCTTTGGAAAGGCACTCTGATAATTAGTCTCAATTGTATGTGTCAGGTCAGCAGCACAGGCTCCGTAGTTAGGAGTTTGATTTCGGCCTCCGTCTCCCTCCCCACAGCATCTGAGAGAAAGGAGATAAATGGCACTAGAGTGCTGCAGTGCCTGTCTTCAGCAGGTGTCCTGAGTGGAAAACACCAAGATCTCTATCTCCTCTCCCTGCAATGCAGGTCACTTCCCAGCTATTGGTGTTTGCTGTTTACATTGCTCAGCTGAGAATGTTCTCAAATCTGCAAATATCTTATGCTATGCTGCCTGAACAATGAGGTCACTGACCTTTTCCATCCCTGTTTTCAGCTATTCCTGAATCAAAATCAGCTCTGTGTTGGTCTCCCCCTTTCTTTGTACCAGCAGTGTGTGTGTATTCCCCTGATCTGGCATGACCTGTTTCTGGGCCCCTTCTGAAAGCAGTTCTGTTGGGGAAGCTTTTCTTAATGCACTGTGATCTTCAGGCCTTCAGAGGAGGCCTGTGATTTTTCTGGGTGACCAGAAGAGTCCTGGGCTGGGCATCCTGACTCGGGGGCTCTGGATTGGTGGTGTTACTCATTTGTTCCTTAACCCTGCACAGGCAGATCTATTTGCCTTTGGCTGAGGTGCTTGTTTGTGACATGTAAATGCAGAGTCTTCATGAGAAGGTTTTTATTGGGGGGGGGGAGAAGGAAGAAAGAATTATTGAAAGGCAGAGAAAGATTCAAAAGAGAGTTGTCTCTTCATGAGAACTTTTATTATTTTCAGAAATTTTTGTAGATTAATTTTATGTGTATAAGTGTTTTGCTTGTATAAAATATGTGCACATCTGTGTGCCTGGAGCCTGTGGAGGTCAGAACATACCAGATGCTCTGAAACAGGAGTTTTGAATGGTCATGAGCCACCATGTGGGAGCTGGGAAACAAACCTTGGTCCTCTTCAAGAACAGCCCTTTAAATGTAGAGCCAACTCTGCTGCCCCTATGAGATCTTTCCTCCTATTTATTTACTCATTTTTATTTTATGTATATTGGTGTTTTGCCATGGATGTCAGGTCCCCAGGAACTGGAGTTATAGATAGTTGTGAACCACTATGTGGGTGCTGGGAATTGAACATGGGTCCTCTGGAAGAGCCATCTCTCTGGTCTTTTAAAGAGTCTAATGGAATACTGATTATGAAAGCAGCTTTGAAAGTAGCTGTGTTATTGATGGTTCTTACAAGATGTGTCTGAGAGAGCTCCAGTATGATTTCTTTTAATGGCTAAACAGACTGTAGGAGCATTAAAGAAACAACTAGGAGCTGGAGAGATGGCTCAGTGGTTAGGAGCACTAGTTAGTTTTTCCAGAGGACCTGAGTTCAATTCCCAGCATCCACATGGCAGCTAACAACTGTCTGTAATTCCAAGATCTGACACAGTTATACATGCAGGTAAAACACCAATTTACATAAAATAAAAATGAATATTGGGGAAAAAAAAGAAACAACTTAAGTTAAAATGACAGAGTCCCATCATTGCTTGTCTTTTTAAAAAAATAAATGATAGGATGTTTGTGGAAATGACTTTAGACATCTCAGATTTTACTTTATACTGAAAGCAGTTATTGATGCTAAACATTTTGTTTACTTGTAAGCAGTAGTTTTGCTAGTAGTAAAAATAAGTTTAGTGAGCCTTGAAGTAGTGGTACAGGCCTTTAATCCCAGCACTGTGAGTTTCAGGTTTACTACAACCTAGTCTGAATTATTGTATAAAACTTAGGAGGGGACAGTGTACTGTATGTAGATTTGATTCCTTTGTTTACCAGATGGGACCTTGGATAGATAGTTGACTTGTCTGTGGGATCTTCTTTTGAGAGGGTCTCATGCAGGCTAGGCTGGCATCAAACTCTGGACAATTTGCCTCCTGAGTGCTGGGATTATAAAGTATGCCTCACCACACCCAGCCCTTGATTTTATTGTAAAATGAATGAATAAGGTGAACATAATAAACTAATTAAATGCTCTCACTTCCTTTCTAAATTTTTTTTCATGGAAGGAAGGAGCAAGGTGAACATAAATGAAAGCCTGCAGTGGTTGGAAATTTGTCATGAGAAGGCTGGGAAAAGGGTTGGTAGAGGGCTTGTCAAACATGAGTGAGGCCTTGGTTCCCTTAGAAGGAAACCCCTCTCAAAAAAGCAATTTGTCATGATTTTCATTGTCTGGATATAGTTAAGTAAGGATTAATTTAAATCCTATACTTTTACTAAAAGAGAAACAGCTGCTTATGTATTTTTTTCCTAGGACAAAAAAATGGAATATGTATTATATTTTTGTTTATTATTTATTTTTGAGACAGGATCTCTCAGGTATATGTATTCTGGTTGTCTGGCTATGTAGATCAGGCAGGTTGGCCTTGAACTCACTGAGATCCTTCTGCTGCTTCTTCCCTAGTGCTAAGAGTAAAGGTGTGTACCACGGAGGCTGGCCTGGAATGTATATTTTAGAAGCTGGACAATCCTGAAGTTAAAATTGAACATGAAAGCCAGGTGCGCTCAACCCACAACTTAAATCCTAGTGCTTAGGCAGGTTGATCTTGAGTGAGCTTGAGGCCAGCCTGGTCTGCAGAGTGAGTTTCAGGACAGCCAAAGCTGTCAACAAAACAAAGAAAGGTGAACATGAAACAGGATATTGAAAAAAAAAAATGTTAATATGTAAATGTTTTGTTTTATTTTTACTGTGCTAGGGTTGAACCTATGGCCTAGCCAAGTGTGTTGCTATTGAGCAGTAACCTCACCTCTGTAGTCAGAAGTTTCTCTCCCACCCAGCCAATCCCACAGCCATTTAGTCCCAAATAATCATACAAAGGCTTAATTATAAACTGTTTGGCCATAGCTTAGGCTTATTGCTTGCTAACTCTTATACTTAAATTAACCTATGATTGTATTTATGTTCAGCTTCGTGGCTTGGTACCTTTTCTCAGAGCAGCATTCTCATTTTTCTTCCTCTGTGTCTCTTGGCATCTGCTCTCTGCTCTTCTGCTTCCCAGAATTCTCCTAGTCTGGTTGCCCTGCTTCTGTTTCTTGTCTAGCTTCTGGCCAATCAGCATTTGATTAAACCAATATTTACAGTAACAAATATTTACAGTGTATAAGAACATAGTCCCATAGCACACTCCCATGACGATATTTAGGTATTATTTTTTAATACTATATTTTTATTAGATTATTGCTTAGTTATATAACAGATCTTTTCTATATTTCTGAGGTTTTCTGTGAAAGGAACTGTAGATCTGAAAGGATTAACTGATAAAGTAAATGGGAATATGAAGGGTATCCTGCCTATAGAATGCACTGCTGTTCCATGTTGGAGTCAAGAGTTCTGGTCCAACTAAGGTAACTTAGTGAGACAAGGTCTCACTAAGTAGCCCTGGCTTGGCTAGAAACTGAGATCCACCTGCCTCTGCCTCCTAAGTGTGTTCTTAAGCAAGACATTGAACTCTGGATCTGTTTCTTCTATCCCCAGCTTCACCCAGGGATTGAACCCAGAACCTCAAACAGGCTGTAACTGAGCTGTATAACTAAACACTGAAGTCAGTCTCTGCACCCTCTTCTGCTTTTATAAATAATAAACCCTTAGAGGTGGACTCTTGTATAGGGTGAAATGTAGCTGTTAGAGGAGTGTGGAGTGAAAGCACTAGTTAGAAGATGCAAAAATTAATTTAGAATTGTCAGCACAGAAAAAGAAATTTGAGCCAGCTGACGCACACACCTTTAATCCCAGCACTCAAGAAGCCTCAGAGGTAGGTGGATCTCTCCGAGATGGAGACCTGCCTGGTCTACAGAGCAAGTTCTAGGACAGCCAGGGCTGCACAGAGAAACCCTGTCTCAAAAAACCACAACAAAACAACAGCAGAAAAAAAAAAAAAAAAAAAAGAAAGAGAGAAATTTGAGAACATTTCTTTAAGTCATGTGTCTCCCTGGTTTTGAAGTTAGAGTATCTCAGTGTTTGAGGTCTCATTGCCATACCCCTAACACGGTAAATCGTTCAACCAAAGATCATATGTGGCAAGTTTCTTCTGACTTGCAAATCTTTGAGTGGAATTGACTAGTTCTGAGTGGCTTGGTAAAATCCTATTTCATACTTAATCCAGGAGCCACCACGTGACAGCAGCCCTTGGAGGTCCTTAAACAGCTCGGCCTGGAGGAGAACACATGAGAGAAAGGTTTGTTTTTACAGAATGTAATTCACGAGTGTGTTTAAAAATAAGTGAGTAATCTTAAAGTTTGAAGTTGTATTTTGTTTTTCCTTTTTTCAGAATCCCAAGAGGCTCTGTTTCCTTTGAAAGGGTATTTGTACAGTTGCTCCAATGACAGAGATACCTGCACCCCTGTCCTACTTCCAGAATGCGCAGATGTCTGAGGACAGCCACTCCAGCAGCACCGTCCGCAGCCAGGTACAGTGTCGGCTTCTAAAGCTTTCCCACCATCCTCACCCACCTCTGGACGGTGCTGAGGCCAGGGCAGCTTTCTTCTACTTAATTGACATCTTTATTTGCTGAACACTAAGGTGGGCTAAAGTTTCATAGCCTTGGTGTCAGGCACTTACCCCATGGGCCCATTTTATCCCACTGGACTGAACTACTCTAGCCTATAAGGCTATTCCTACACAAGTGCTGATGTCAGTCCTGCCTGCTTCATATCACTTCAGCTGAAACTTTCTCCTGCTCACTGAGGTCTAAGAACTTCACATTATTTGTCTTGATCCTACTCATCTGTAGGAAGAAGTGAGTACATTTTATTACTTTTTCTAGTTTCTGGGCCAGTTTTTGACAGTGTTGAGTATTTAGTGATAATGATTATAGAATACAAGGTAAAGCATCCAAGTTCTGAGTTCTGGGTGTGGGTGTGGTACTTGGTGCAGAACACAAACTCTTCCCAGACTCCATGCACACACAGAAATCTGTCTGTTGTAACCCTGCTAGCTAGTCATTGCTGACCAAGTGCAGACTCCAGTAGGCCTGTGAAGTGAATAGGGACTGGGTAGAATTTCCTGAGGTACATACAGCAGGGTGGAAGAAAACCTTGACAAGCCTGGACCTGAGGGCTAGTGTATCCTTATTACTAAAAGCTGTCTAATTAAAGGTGAGTCACAAATGAGTACTAGGGACCTGAAGAGGTGGCTCAGGTTCAAAGCTGTTCTTGGTCTTCCAGAGGACCCAAGGTTTCCTGCACCTACATGAGGTGGTTCACAAATGCCTCTTAACTCCAGTTTCAGAAGATCTGATGCCCTCTTCTGGTCTCTGAGCTCACCTGTGTGTGCACTAGTATATGTCTGTTCATGCGTTTGTGTACATACACAAACAAGCACAAGATTTTCTTTGTGCTTTTTGTAACCCTGTTACCTAATCATTGCTGATTGAGTGCAGATTCCACAATAGGCATGAAGATTTAGGATTCCTCACTTTCCTATCAGTAAGGTTAGATGATTTACTAAAGAGTCTCAGTTGTCTTCTAACTTAAATGTTTTTGTTTGCTTGTTCATTTTTGGTTTCCGTTGTTTGTGAGGGGCTTTTCGGGGGGTGGGGGGGGCTGTCAAGACAGTGTTTCTCTGTGTAATAGTCTTGGAACTCACTCTGTAGACCAGGCTGGCCTCAAACTCACTGAGATCCACCACTGCCCAGCTACTTAAATGTTTTGGTAGCACAAAGAGTTTGGGTACCTGATACTAGAAAGTAGGACTTCAAGTTTTAAAACTTATAATCCTGAACAAATCAATAAAAGATTGAACTGGTCCCCCTTACCACAAGTTAATGAGTTGAAGTCATTTTGGAAAAGACTAGCCAAGTCTTACTCAGATAGTTGACAATCTCGTGTAAGTTTAAGCACCATTGATTTTATGTTGTTAGGAAACATAGTTGAAGATAATATGTAAAGCATTTCTTGTTCCAAAGGTCATGTCTTTAGCAAAGCCTCATTTGTTTATTTTTATTTTATGTGCATTGGTGTTTTGCCATGGGTGTCAGGTCCCCTGGAACTGGAGTTACAGACAGTTGTGAGCTGCCATGTGGGTGCTGGGAATTCAACCTGGGTTCTCTTAACCGATGAACTATTTCTCTAGCCCTAGCATAACCTCTTTAATTTCAGGAGTCGCAAAAATAGGTTTTCATCTTGTGGGCTGCTGTGCATAATCTTATTTATGGTGAAGAGACTTGATGTTGGATAAGAGTCACAGAGATAAAAACAGCTGATATTTTTTAAACCCAAATAGTTTTAAAATTTTATTCTATAGTGTTCTAAGCATCTAGGACAGTGGTCCCCAATCTTCCTAATGTTGGCACCTTTTAATATAGTTGGTGACCCCAACTATAAAATTGTATTTATTAGTTTCACGCGTGAAAGCAAATATACACTACCAAGGCCACATACTAGAGTTTATTTAAGAATTCCCAGGCGGGTGCAGAAGCAGAGGAGCAGAAGTCAGGGGACAGAAAAAGGACTGGAGCATGTGTGTGCAGTCTCTTTTAAGGGAAGGGGCGTGTACGGGTATGCTTCATGGGTCTAGGGAGGTGCTGCAGGGTTTACGCAGCCACACTCAGTGGCGTGCCTCTGTACAAGGTGCATCTCACCTGAGCCCAGTTGGCTCAGCTGTGTGGAATGCCAGGAATACTTACAATATTAATTGACACTTCATAACTATAATTTTGCTGCTGTTATAAATATCTAATATGCAGGTTATCTGATATGCAACCCTAGAAGGATTTTGACCCATAGGTTGTGACCCACTGATCTAGAACATAGCAAATAAGTAATCAAATTTATTGAAGTGAAGGTGGAATTATTTGACATATTCTCCTTGTTTGTAAAGGCTGCTTTCATTAAGATTTTCCTGTTTCTCTATCTCTTTTTTTTTTAAAAAAAAAAAAAAAAAAAACTTTATTTATTTATTATTTATTTATTTATTTGCCTTGGTGTTTGCCTGGAACTGGAACTACAGACAGTTGTTAGCTGCCATGTGGATGCTGGGAATCGAACCCAGGTCCTCTGGAAGAGCAGACATGCTCTTAACCACTGAGCCATCTCTCCAGCCCCTTCTCTATCTCTTAACAATAGCAGCAAAACACATTTTCTCTGGTGTGGCAGTTTAAACGCAGATATTTGTACATGCTAGGGAAGTATGCTACCTACACCCCATCTCTTATTTATACCTATTGATCCTAAACTCAATGAAATCATAACCAAATAAATAAATCTCTACCTTTAATTTGGAAAGAAAAACTAGTTTTATGACAACAGCAGATAACAGAGAAAAAAGTTGAAGTACCTCCTTCCCATCCTGCCCTCTTTTCTTAGAAGTTGCTCTTCTATACTTGGCTTTTAACATGTTTACTGTGAGTTTGCAACAAAGATAACTGTATGTTTTGGAACTGTATGGATATGTAGTCTTAGCTCTTACATTTCCTTCTTTTGTGAACATATAAAAATTTTGTTTACAAATATTTGGTAGTTCCCAGTTTTTCAGCACACTGGGCAGATCTGTTGCCTGTAGAGGAGGCTTGGGAGGTCTCAGAGAGAGACTAGATAGAGACCTGTGCCCAGTGTGGCTCAGAGATGAGCCAGCTGGGAACTGAAGGAACCTTACTTTCCCTAGAGCAGAAGTACACCAGAGTGTGAGGCTTCTCAGGAGAATTCTGGATCATTTACTTCGTAGGTGAAACTTAACGGGAGGGATTATTCCTGGACTAAGTGGGGGCGTTGTCCAGAGAGGACTCCAAGTCGGTTCTCGAGGGCTTCTTACCCTTTTTTGTTCTTTGGAAGTTTTTGGATGTGCCATGGCAATAGATGCATGATAGGAACGGCCAATTCTGCAAGGCTAAATGAATGGAAATACGTTCTAAAAAGGCAAAGTCTAGGTTGGCCTTGGTGATCCCAACCAATTTGAGCAGTGATGTGACAGATAAGCACAGCTCTGTGGTTGCATTAGTCTCTAACCTACCAGTAGTTTTTCTGTCCTTTTTTCTATGCCCGTGTAACCTCCTCAGGTCAGCCATTTTTAATAGAACTAGCATGACCTGTCTGTTTAGTAGAACAACTAGCGTGACCTGTTTGTCACAAGAGTCCAGTGGAGATTTTACTGTTTCCCCACTACATACGTGTGTACACACACACACACACACACACACACACACACACACACACACACACAAACTCCCTCCCTCCCTCCCCCCTGCCTGCCTGCCTTCCATTAGCTTACCCATACTGCCTCAGTGTGGATGTGGCTTTTTTGTTTGTTGATGCCATTGATTGGCTGGATGTCGATGGACTGGAGACCTGAAGATGGTCTCCTTGAGTAATGGAGATTTTCAGAAATGGCCTATTTCTGAAAAAAAGGGCAAGGTTTAAAAAACTATGAATAACTAAAGCCTTTGTGTTCTGAATTGTCATATAAATTAGGTATTCAAGGAGCTCTAATAGGAGTACTGAGTGTTTGGCTGTAGTTGAAGAAACAGTTGATAATTATCTTCTTGTTCTTTGAGGTACAGTCCTGTGATGTAGTCCAGGCTGCAGCCTCTTAAATAAATGCAGGGCTAATAGATACTCCTACCTGACTCTTTCTTTTTACTTTTTTTTTTTTTTTTTTTTTTTTTTTTTTTTTTTTTTTTTTTTTTTTTTTTTTTTTTTTTTTTTTTTAAGTTTTTGTTGTTGTTCTGTTTTGTTTTTCAAGACAGGGTTTCTCTGTGTGTCCCTGACTGTCATGGAACTGTAGGCTGGTCTCAGCTCAGAGAGGTCTGCCTGCCTCGGCCTCTGATCAAAGGTGTATGCCACCACGGCTCATATATATATATATATATATATATATATATATATATATATATATTAACTTTTCTAAAGCAGTGTTATTGAAGCCTAAAACTAGCCACTTTATGTTGTTATATCCATATTAACAGTACTGGTTGTCAGACTCTGTTGTGCCTTAGAGTCCCTTAATCGATCATTCTCTGACTCCAAGCCTTTACAGGCCCTAAATTTTGAAAGTCTGGATTAAGGCCAGAATTTGCATTTTTTTTGATCAATAACTTTATCTTGCTAATGCTTCTGCTCCAGGGACCATAGTTTAGGAACAACTGTGTTAGTGTAAAGAGGTACTAGGAAGGTGAAGTAAGAGAAACAGTCAGTAGATTTAAAGTTGGTATTTAGTCAGTGTGTTTTTGGCTTACGTCTTCTAGTCCTTAAGAAAAGTTTTCAACTGTTTATTTGCAATCAGTCATTTGTTAGCTAAAAAGAAGCCTTAAAATAGAAGTAGTTGAAAGACCGAAATGATTGTCTATATAAAAGCAGTTGCTGAGGGCTCCATGGGATGTGGTGCAGCCGTGTCTAAATGTTTGCCTAGCATACAGGAAGCTCTGGGATCATCCTCCTAGTAGTCACTGAAGAGCATCTGCAGCCTTTGGCTGCCAGATTTAGAGGAAAAGAAAGACCAGACAGTGGTACACACCTTTAATGTCAGCACTCAGGAGGCAGAGGCAGGTGGATCTCTGGGTTTGAGGCCAGCCTGGTCTACAGAGCAAGTTCCAGGATGACCAGGGCTACACAGTGAATTCTGTGTCAAAAAAAGAAAATAATCTGTAATTGATCTTCCTAGACCATAAAATATTAAATGCAAAGAGCTTTAATAAATTGTTAGCAAGTGTAACATGCTTTCTTTTGGGCCACCAACCAGCTCTCAAACCATGACAGAGACTTACTATTAGCTATGAATGTTCAGCCTTAGTTTATGCTCTTTTTTGGCTAGCTTTTTTTCTTTTTCTTTTTAAACTTAAATGACTTGTTTCTCTGTTTACCTTTCTGTCTGTGTGTCCTCTATGTCTGCTGGCTGGTGGTGCCTGGCTAGGCGGCTCCTTCTCTTTTCCCTTCTTCTCTCCTCCTGCTTATTCTTCCTGCCTGTCAGTTCAGCCAATCTCTCTCCTGCCTGGCTATTGGCTGTTCAGCTCTTCATTAGACCAACCAGGTACCTTAGGCAGGCAAGGTGAAACAGCAACACATCTTTTCATAATTAAATGCAGCATAAACAAATGTAATACCCCTTCACATGATTACACATACACATGATTACATATTCCACAACACATGATTACATATTCCACAACAAGCAAGTTGTAGAATGGTTTCATTTTCTGAGTGACACTGGGTCACTTTTAAGTTTTTTTAATTAGCATATTTTGAGACAATGTCTTACTATATAGCCCTAGCTGGCCTAGAATTTGTTACATAGACTAGGCTGGCCTAAAACTGATAGAGATCCACTTGCCTTTGCCTCCTGAGTGCTAGGATTAAAGGCAAGCACCACTATACAGTCTCCAGATCACCCTTGTTAGTGTGAGAAATCTACAGAGTTAAACATAGAATGGATGTAACTCAGTGATAGAGTATATACACTTAGAAAAAGGACCAGACTTCCATCTGAGCATCAGAGTCAAGCTCAGGGTGAAGGTGCCTGTCATGTATACATGCGTGAGATGGCAAGGGATGAAGAAAAGGAGAAGAAAGGCTAAGAAAGAAGACCCACAGGCCAAGTCAGCAAGTGATAATTGTACTATTTATATAATAAATTTCTTTTCTCAATTAGATCAAAGTGAAATAAGGTGGAAAAATAAACCACACTGAAAAATCTCTGTGGTCTCTAAAACATGCTAGTGTTTGCAGACAGTAACATTGGGAACCTTTGTCACAAATCTTTTTTTTTTTTAAACAAACTTTATTTATTTATTTATTTATTTATTTATTTATTTATTTATTTGCCTTGGTGTTTGCCTGGAACTGGAACTACAGACAGTTGTTAGCTGCCATGTGGGTGCTGGGAATCGAACCCGGGTCCTCTGGAAGAGCAGTCAGTGCTCTTAACCACTGAGCCATCTCTCCAGCCCCATCACAAATCTTTATAATTTGTAAAGAAACTCTAGGCCCCAGACTAACACACAGCACCATAAATGTTAAATATAACCTCTAAGCACTTTATATCAATTGTTTAGGGAAATGATAGTCTACTTTGGCACATTGGAGTAATGGATCAGTTACAGGGAATCAGGGTGGCTGGGTGGGTACCGGATGGACTTCTTCCTGTTGTTGGAAACATTGTCTATGATTAATACATTTTTTCACATTTTCCTCTTAATCCTAGTCATTCAGTTAAACTACTCTTCTAACCCACTGTCCAGGGCAGGCCTAAGACTCCATATTTCTAACTGTAAAAACCAAGCAGTAAATGTGAGATCTTAGGAGACTGATAGATAATCCCTCCTTTTCCCCTTTCCTTCTGCTGGGGATACAACCCAGGGCCTCGTGTGCAGAATGAATACATGATAGAATTATTTGTAGACATTCATATAAATACAGAATTTGGGGTAAGTTTGTTTTCTTATTTAGTTACACAAAAGTATGAAATATATCACAAAAACTGCCATGAACAAAGTAAAAAACACAAAGGCTTCTAATCCATGACACAATTCTCTTTTTTTTAAAGATTTATTTACATTTTTATTTTTTAAAAGATTTATTTAGCCAGGCATGGTGGTGATGCATGTCTTTAATCTTAGTTCTTGGGAGACAGAGGCAGGTGGATTTCTGTGAGTTTAAGACCAGCCTACATGTTTTTGTCCATGCAAAGAAGAGAGCATTGTGGTCTAGATTTGCAGTAAAGGTTATGAACCTCTGATAGGGGTACTGGGAACCCTGGGCCTCTGCAAGAGCAGTTAGTATTCTTAACTTCTGAGCTGTCTCTCTAGCCACAAGTGATAAAATTCCTTTGAAGTCACAAGGAACACGAATATAGAAACTTGCAAAGACTGTCCCACTTTCTGAAGCCCTGGCCAATGGCAGTTAGCCTGGGCCTGCCCAGAATTTTGACATCAAGCTCCATTTAAGGATTCCAACTTTTGACTTCCTCTTTCTTGTCCTTCCCTCTCCCACCCTGCCAGTGGCTGAGAGTCTCCGACCTCCCCTTCTCTCTATCTCCCTCTCTCTAATAATAAAGTCTTTGAGTGGGCCCAGTCTAAGTGTCTCTTACCGTGTGGCCTTCCACCACACCACATGGGGCAAGGGACTGCCATCCATCACTATGCGCCGTCATACAGGCTATATGCATTATTATTAACATAGTAAAACATAACAAGCATAAACATATATTGAGAAAGGAATCTAAATAAAAATAAGTACATGAAAGCCATGCTAACCCAACCCCTGATAATGATGAAACTTATTACTGTAAGTGAACAAAGATTAATACTCATTGCTTCTAAGGTATGGAGAAAGAAGAATTCCTGTGCCGTGTTGCCTTTGAGAATTAAATCAATGTTTATTGAAGTCAGTTATCAGTTGAATTTACAAATACATATAACTTTTGGAGATAATTTAGCATTTAAATCTAAAATTATACATACTTTTGTTGTTTTGGCTGTGCTGGGGATCCAACCCAGGGCCTTGCACATGCTAAGCAAGTGCTTTCTTCTTAAAGACAGAATCAAGGGGGTTGGAGAGATGGCTCAGAGGTTAAGATCACTGGCTATTGTTCTTCCAGAAGTTCTGAGTTCAATTCCCAGCAACCACATGGTGGCTCACAACCATCTATGATGAGATCTGGTGTCCTCTTCTGTATACTGTATACATAATAAATAAATAGTTTTTTTGTTTGTTTGTTTTTTGTTTTAAAAAGAATCTTACTAGGTATTTTTAACTGACCTGGAACTCGATATGGCTGGCTTTGAACTCAGTGAAGATCCCTCTACTTTTGCACAACTGCACATACTCTTTGTTTTGTTTTACTTGTTTTGATTTTTCTTTTTTTTAAATTTTTATTTTATGTGAATTGGTGTTTTGCCTGCATGTATAACTGTGTAAGGGTGTCAGATCTTGGAATTACAGACAGTTGTTAGCTGCCATGTGGATGCTGGGAATTGAACTCAGGACCTCTGGAAGAACAGTCAGTGCTCTTAACCGATGAGCCATCTCTCCAGCCCTGTTTTGTTTTTTTTTTTAGGACAGAGTTTCTCTATGTACCCTTGGCTGTCCTGGAACTCACTCTGTATACAGGCTGTTCTCAAATTCATAGAGATCTGCCTGCCTCTGCCTCCTTAGTACTGGATTAAAGGCATGTGCCACCACTGCCTGACTCTGCCCAATGTTCTTAGAAGTAAAACTGCTAGTATACTGAAAGGAAGATAGGGGTATCACCATGCATGGAAGGAAGCCTTTTAAGTTTTTATCGTTTAGAAATATAAAAGTATTTATGATGGAAATGAGATTTGCTTCTTTAGGGGAGTCAAAGTTGGTAGTAGGTGGGAGAAAACAAGGTTGCTCTATTATTGATAACTAATAACCACATTCACACTGTGCTCTAGAAACTTTTCATCTTGTAAAACCGAAGTATCCATTGAGCTGTCTTCCCACCTGCACAGTGACAGTTACATTTTCTATTTCTCAGTGTGACCACTTCAGATAGTTGTCTTCTTGTGGCTTGCTTATTTCACTTGCCATTGTACTCTCAGTACTCATCCGTATGATAGATTAGGACAGAATTTTCTTGTTTGTTGCTTGTTTTTTTCCTTTCTGCTCCCTCCTTTCTCCCCTTTCCAATGTAGCCAGGACTACATGCGTACATGACCATGTCTGGTTTCTTTTTTTTAAATATTTATTTTTATTTTATGGGAATTGGTGTTTTGCCTGCATGTATAACTGTGTAAGGGTGTCAGATCTTGAAATTACAGACAGTTGTTAGCTGCCATGTGGATGCTGGGAATTGAACTCAGGTCCTCTGGAAGAACAGTCAGTGCTCTTAACCGCTGAGCCATCTCTCCAGCCCCATGTCTGGTTTCTTTAAGGCAAGTAATACTCTGTTGGGTGTTTAGAGTGGTGGTATTGGTGGTGGTGGTGGTGGTGGTGGTATCCTCCCCCCCTTGGTGACAGATGACAAAGACATCAGTTAATGACTATTTGGGTGTGAGACTTCTACCTTCTTGCTATAGAGGATACTGTGCTTCTGTGAATATGGGTACATATCTTGTTGAGATCCTGTTTTCAACTTAGTAATTTAGTTTATATGCTCAAAATGGACTCACTAGATCATATGCTGTTGGTAATTCATTTGAACAGGGTCTTGCTTTGCCTCACACTTACTGTCCTCCAGGCTCCACGTCCCGAATACTGGGATCACAGGGCTGTGCCACTGACTAATCCTCTCCCTCAGGGAATCCACCTGTGCTTTCACCATTTTATGTTCCAGATAATAAAGTACAAAGGTCATAGTGTTTTACATTACCACTGTTTGTTACTTTTTGTTTGTTTTCTGGAGCTGTTTTTTCTTGCCTAGCTTTGCTCTAACTGGACTGAACTATACTCAGGCTCTGTTCTGTTGTTTGTTTGATGGCTATCCTAATGGTGTAAGATAAGCTTTGATAGGTTCTGCAAATGGAATTTGCAATAGTTCCTTGTCTTTGTAAATTACTTGTTCACTCTAGTACTTGTTCCTTTGGTGCATTTTTTATGGCTGGTGTAGTCCTGTTTGTCTTTGCTTCGGTTCTTTCATTTCTCTTCATAGCATTTTGTAGTGTCAAGTTTCCTAGACATTTGGGGCAGGAGCCCCTGGACTCCTCAGTCTGTAGTTCACTGGAAGGTCGGTCTCACAGACCTCAGGAAAACTGTTGAGTTCACTGTTACAGTTGACTAGAGTGAAAGAATTCAGATTATCATTGGTAATACAAACAAGGTGCATCAGGCAGGCCAGTGGATTTATGCAGGCAGTGCTTAATTCTCCTGGCTACAGTATGTGACAACACACTTGGACTATTTACAACCAGAGAAACAAACTTGGGCCTCAGTGTCCAGGGTTTTTATTGACAATGGTCTATAAAGACATGGCTCGCCTCAGTTCTCCTCCCTGTCCTCATAGTTCACAGTCTAGGTCCCTGATGTGTCCCAAAGCCTCTC
Source organism: Sigmodon hispidus (assembly GCA_004025045.1). NCBI lineage: Eukaryota > Metazoa > Chordata > Mammalia > Rodentia > Cricetidae > Sigmodon > Sigmodon hispidus. Next base: position 684 of record PVIH01001118.1, on the reverse strand, counting down.
ATAAACACTCCAAATACATTTTCTGAATTCCACCTTAAAGTATCTAAGCTGGTTTAATTCAGCAGTTCTTTTTACAATTCCATGTCTCTCAGCAGCTATGGTTCACTCGTCAGCTCAGAAAACTCAAAACCAACAAAAGTACCCTACAACACTATCCCAGTGCATTTCCCATCTGTATGTGGCTTATTCTTCTTATATTACTTTACTCTCTCTTTAATGACTTTATTTTTTTTTATTTAATAAAGTTTTATTTTTCCAAATGTACAGCTGATTGAACCTGCTCATGCATCTTCAGCAGCTGGGGCATCACCACCCTTTGTGTTTCTGGTGTAAATAACTTGGGCTCTGTGTTTTGAAACCAGCTTGATAAGTCCTTTACTAAAGCAGCTCCTGAAGGGCTGCCCTGGCCATAGACCCTCGAATCTTCAGTCTCTCAGAGACCACAGCTAGAGTCATAAACTTATAGTTGGGAACTTCCTTACAGAGTTTGTCATATGTAGCTTTGTCAAATAGGATTAGATTGTTGAGCTTGTCTCAAACTTTGCCCTTGGACCACTTCTTCTTTTTGGCCTTGCCACCATTATTTACTGGGTCTTTGTCTTTTTTGGCTGACTTTCCGGCATCTTTCTTCTTCTTGTCATCCTTGGGAGGCATGGTGGAGCAGGGAGAGTGGCGACAACCACC
>PVIH01001117.1:145424-254847 GCA_004025045.1 Sigmodon hispidus | reverse complement strand
CTGTCTGGATTATCTTAACCTCTCCTGATAGCCATTGCTAGCCCACCTTTGTGTCAAAACTAACATCCTATGACTAGTGGACTAAATGGACTTTGGAATCTATTAACTTAATAGACCATTAGCTTTTTTTTTTTTTTTTTAAAGATTTTATTATGTATACAATATACAGATGAGGGCACCAGATGTCATCATAGATGGTTGTGAGCCACCATGTGGTTGCTGGAAATTGAACTCAGGTCCTCTGGAAAAACAGTCAGTGCTCTCAACCTCTGAGCCATGCTCTCGACCCTAGACCATTAGCTTTTACCAATCCCAAAACTAAGGTCTTCAGATAAAATCTGAGGCCTATAGGAGAGATGTTCCTATTGCCGTAACTGCGGCTCTGATATTTCCATCAATGTATCTGAGTTGTGTCTTGATTGATGGCTACTTTGCTCTGTGTGATAGTTTGAATGTAATTGATCCCCATAAACTCATAAGGAGTGGCACTATTAGGAGGTGTGGTCTTGTTGGAGGAAGTGTGTCACTGTGGGGGTGGGCTTTGAGGTCTCCTATGCTTGAGGTAGCTTAGTGTCACAGACCATTTCCTGTTGCCTAAAAGATGTATGCCTCTCAGCTACGTCTCCAGCATCACATCTGCCTTCACATTGCCATGGTCCTGCCATGATGAGAATGGACTGAGCTTCTGAACTATAAACTGTTACTTCAATTCAATGTTTTCCTTTATAAGAGCTGCTGTGGTCATAGTGTCTTTTCACAGTAATAGAAACCCTAACTGAGACATTCTGTTACTATAAAAACTTCATGAAACTGCTTCCATATTGGAACATAGAATTTGGGATAACCTAAATCTGTGTTTCCAACTATGGTCACTCCAATGAGGTGCTAGAGTAAACTATCTTTTATTCCCTTTGAAGTAAGAACTGTTTTTTGTTTTTTGTTTTTTGTTTTTTTTTTTTTTTTTTACACTGACATAAGATTAATTACATTTGCTTTTCTACTGCACATTGCCAGAATTTGTTGGCCTGTAACACAAAAGTCTTTCAGGCTCTTCTAGTCAAAGTGAAACTTCAGCCAACAGAGTTTGACATTGTTTACAGGTCCTAGTGTGTATTTCTGCCCAGTCTTCAAAGTTGTTAAACACGTTTTAACCAAATATTTGTACCTTCTTAGGTGACAAAAACCAACTGAGGGTTGTTTTTCTCTGCCTCTGTCAATGGAATCCCAGGTTCCTTCCAGCCTCAATGGAGGTAGAGAGAGGATTTCCATGAGGAGGAGTTTTGACCTTATACAAGAAATGTTTGGCGCGCGCGCGCGCGCGCGCGCACACACACACACACACACACACACACACACACAGAGCAGGTGTCTGAAAGGCTTTGTTAGGTAAATAAGTGAGTGAAATCTCTCTGCTCATCAACCCCTTGAGCGGCTAACTATTATGCCTGTTGCTTAAGTAGCTGTGAGTGTATAACTAGCTGTTTGGCAAAAGGGACAGTCTGAATTATGTAACATCAGTAAGTACAACAATATGCTGTGTTATTGTTTACTCATGTTTACATTTTCTTCGTAAAAATATAACTTTTGGTTTATAAGTGTGTGAGGGTTTTGTTGTTGTTTTTGGTTTTTTTTCAAGACAGGGTTTCTCTGTGTAGCCCTGACTGGCCTGAAACTCACTCAGTAGACCAGGCTTGCCTCGAATTCAGAGCTCCACCTACCTCTGTCTCCCGAGTGGTGGGATTAAAGGCATGCACACCACAACCCGGCTGGTTTACAACTGAGTGGTCAGTTATTGGCTTATTCTATGGAGCGACTCCCTAGATATCTGCTCCGGTCTTACTATCATGCATCTTTCTGGAAAGCAGTCACAAAAGTCTTTACCTCTTTGCTGCTGGTGATCTGAGTCAGGCTTAGTTTCCTTTAAGCAAACGCAATCACATTGGGCCTGAAAATGAGCTGTGTTAAGCAGAGAAAAATCAAAGAGGAGCTTGAGGTCCAGATGGCTCAATAAGGCAATGCATTCTAGATCTGGACCTGCAGGTGATGATATCTTCATTTGTCAGGCAGTTTCCTTTTTTTTTTTTTTTTTTGCCTTGGTGTTTGCCTGGAACTACAGACAGTTGTTAGCTGCCATGTGGGTGCTGGGAATCGAACCCGGGTCCTCTGGAAGAGCAGACGGTGCTCTTAACCGCTGAGCCATCTCTCCAGCCCCAGGCAGTTTCCTAATATGACAAAGGTGATGGTTCCTGAGGTGCATGGTTCCCGAGGGTGCATGGTTCCCAAGGTGCATGGTTCCCGAGGGTGCATGGTTCCCGAGGTGCATGGTTCCCGAGGGTGCATGGTTCCTGAGGGTGCATGCTTACTGAGGTGCATGATTCCCGAGGTGCATGGTTCCAGAGCTAATGAGTGTTAAGTCTCAAACCCTGGGACAAATGGTTGAGGTGCTTACTTAACATATCAAAGAGGGCCTTGGAGCTTATAGGAACACCTCCACATGGCAGTTGATTTTCTGACCCTCTGTCTCTCCTTCCATGGTCTCAGATTTTATTACAACAGCTTTGCTTCAGTACAGATCAATGGCCCAAAATTGGAGGACCTGCACTTGATTTCCAAATTCTCAAAAAAAGACTGTGACAACTGCTGCCCAAGCAGATGACCCCAAAGTCTCTGACCTCTACAGTTCCACAACTTCCCACTCTTAAAAATCTTTTATTTCTGTGATTTCTCTGTGATCTGCTCCCAATCTCCTAAATCTAAGCTATAAACTCAAGACTGGCACGTTCACTGAGTATGGTTTAAAATTGATACAATCTGTAACAAAATTTGGCTTAAAACTATAACAAAGGTTACAATTTTTTAAAATAGGTATTTAAAACAACGGTTGAATCCAAGTTACATATACAGTATATTCTAAGCTAAAGTTGAGTCAATACACAGTACATTACAGCAAATTAAAATCAGCTATTTACAGGTTTTAATTGTAAGTCTTTTGTTATAAATTTTTAAAAATTATTTATTTTGGGGCTGGAGAGATGGCTCAGCAGTTAAGAGCACCGTCTGCTCTTCCAGAGGACCTGGGTTTGATTCCCAGCACCCACATGGCAGCTAACAACTGTCTGTAGTTCCAGTTCCAGGCAAACACCAAGGCAAATAAATAAATAAATAAAGTTTTAAAAAAATTATTTATTTTATGTACATTGGTGTTTTGTCTACATGTATGACTATGTGAGGGTGTCAGATCAGATCTTGTAGTCACAGATAGCTGTTAGCTGCAATGTAGGTGCTGGGAATTGAACCCTAGGCCTCTGGAAGAGTAGTCAGGGCTTTTAACTGCTGAACCATTTCTCTAGCCCTGTTAGAAGTTTTAAGCCACATTTTGTTACAGATTTTATAGATTACAAAGAACTTACAGTGACTCCAGTGTTTACTGTCTGCTTTGTGCAGCTGGTCAGCTCTTGTTCTAGTAGGAGCAGCAGCTTCCTCAAAGCTCAGCTATGTAGTGTGGCGTGGGGCATTATTAAGACCATCTAAAGACACTGTGGGTCATTTTATCCTGTGTAAGTCCCTTTCTGTGCAAGATGATAAGTTATTTTCTCTGCCATTGAATCCTAACCAAAGAATCTGGAAGTTACTATATAACTGACAAAACATTTTATCACTATATATGTTATTATACAGATGTAACTTAATAGTTATTAAACTTCATATATTTGATTGTCAGATCCAGTTTTAGACTGAAACACATTCTTCTGTGTCATAGAATATTAATTTAAGATGTGTTACATTTGTTTATGTTGTGGAGCATTTGTTTAATGCTGCAAAGATGTGTTGCATTCTTTTATGTTGTATTTGTTTAACTCTATGAAGCTGTGTTACTTTGTCTAAAACATCTGGTTGGTCTAATAAAGAGCTGAACGGCCAATAGCAAGGCAGGAGAATGGATTAGTGGGACTGGCAGGCAGAGATGATAAATAGAAAGAGAAATCTAGGCAGAGGGATTGAAGGGAGACAGCCACACAGCCACACAACCACACAGCCAGCCAGACAGACATGGAATAAGAAGGGAGGAAGAGAAATACAGAAATAGAAAAAGGTAAAAGCTCAGAGGCAAAAGGTAGATGGGATAATTTTTTAAAAGCTGGCTAGAAACAAGCCAAGCTAAAACCAGGCATTTGTAAGTAATAATAAGACTGTGTGTGTTTATTTGGGAGCTGGTGGTGCCTCTCCCCAAAAGCCAAAAGAGTAAAAAACAACCAACAGCACTCCTGCAATAATATATATAAATATCATTTTCAAAAAAAATCTTACCACATTCAGGGGCTGGAGAGATGGCTCAGTGGTTAAGAACACTGACTGCTCTTCCAGAGAACCCGGGTTCAATTCCCAGAACCTACACAACAGCTAACAACTATCTCTAACTCCCAAGGGGATCCAGTGCCCTCCTCACCTCTTGAGGCACTCAATACATGTGTTACACAGACACATGCAGGCAAAACACTCATCACATAAATAAAAATAAATAAATGTTAAAAAAAAATTAAGAAAAATGTTACCAAATTTGAACTTTGTTGACACACATGCTTGCTATTGCTGTTAAGGCTGTGGTTTGTATGCCAAAGAATTCTACTTTGGATCCATGGACTGTAGTGTTAAGGAGGGTCTTGTTTTTCTTTTGTATTCTCTCTCCTTGTTGTGACCTTTCTCTGCATCAATATTTGTTTGCTTTTTTAAAGTCTCCATTGACCAAATTTAAGATGACAGATGGAGTGAGGCTGGAGCTCTCCTAGATGAAATCTAGAGTTCTGAGGTAGGTCTACAAACAGCCCAGCCAGTTCACAAGCTGCATACACTTGTCATTTTGTTTTGTATGTAAAAGTGCTCCTGGAGCACAATGGTTTGTATAACAGAACATGAATGATGTCCTTTGTGCCCATTGTCCTGGATTAGCCACTGAGTTATTGTGTGAGAACTTGGCAGGGTTGCTTCTGCTAACGTGTAGATAGTGGGTAAGGAGAGCTAGATACTGCAGAAACTCTAGAGATAAGTTAATGTATCCATTATAAAAATGACATATAATGGTTTATTTATAAATTAATTTTTCTAAGACAGGGTTTCTCTGTGTAGTCCTAGCTATTCTGGAACTCACTCTATAGACAAGGCTGGCAGAACCAGCAGTCTCACCGGGGTGCTTGTCAGGCCTCCGACTCCAACTGCTGGATGAGAGTTCACTTTTCAACCTTTGAGAAGCGCCATTCAGCTGCTCAGCGGGCACAATTAATCCTGTTGAAACTCTTCTCACCCACAGTCTCTATCGAGGCTGTTGGACATCTTCGATAGCCCAGGCACATTAGGTTAGGGCATCACTATCATCTCTGCATTTGGTGGCATGATTTCTTTTTCTGACCTTCTCAGGTCAGAGTACCATGGGCCATTAGCCAGAGTCTTTACCACATACCCCCCTGGGCAAAGCCTCTTAGATGCTTACAGATTTATTCAATAGAGGGCACAGCCTGTGCCAGGCATTTGCTGATAGCAACAAATGGATCAGCACAGCAGTGGCCCTCACAATATGGAGTTTTAACACTTCATCTAGTTTTTCCTAAAACCTCTTAGTTGGCTCCTTTAATGTCCACTCAAAATCCAGGGTTTAGAGAATAAATTACTCACCCAAAGTCATATATGGCTGGTGAGAGGCAGAGCTGAAAAATCGAATTTGTTTTTTGACACTATAGTTTATGTGTTGTTGTGTGCAGTACTGCTAGACATGATTCCGGGAGATTGTAATCTAAATTAGATGTACAGCCAGCGAGCCGGTGTTTTATAGATAAGAAGCAGAATATTGCTATCTCTCACTTCCCAGATATGACCAAGATGATGCTGAAAGGCTGGGGAAGGAGCCAAGCTCTCCCCTGATTTGTGTTATTCAGAAAGGACAAGTTTACCACCTCCATCTGAGAAAAGGAGAAACAGGACACAGGAGTGAAGTCATTCCTTTTAGATACCAAAATAAGAAGTGCAAATGAGGCCACAAGTAAGATAAGAAAAACACTGCCTCAGGGAGAGGATGCTCTGGGTTTGTGTGTCCCCTCTAGGATAACCTGCCTCAGGGAGAGGATGCTCTGGGTCCATGTGTCCCCTCTAGGATATCCTGCCTCAGGGAGAGGATGTTCTGGGTCCGTGTGTCCCCTCTAGGATATCCTGCCTTAGGGAGAGGATGCTCTGGGTTCATGTGTCCCCTCTAGGATATCCTGCATTAGCTGCTTCCTTCACTGCTGTGACGAAATGCCCCATAAAAGCCACTCAAGGGAAGAATTCCTTTGGCTCCCAGTTTCAGAGGGCATGTAGTCTATTGTGAAGGAGACACAATGACCAGGTCACTCTGTATCAGCAGCCAGAAGCATCTGGCTCTAACTCCTGAGTGCTGGGATTAAAGGCGTATACCATTATTGCCTGGCCACCTGGCTAAATCTCAAAAAAAAAAAAAAAAAAAAAAAAAAAAGATTTATTTATTTATTTATTTATTTATTTATTTATTTATTTATTTATTTATGCGTATGTGTGTTTGAATGAGTTAATGCACACCATGTGCATACAGGTGTCCTTGGAGGCCGGAGGATATTGGGTTCCTTGGAACTAAAGTTATAGACAGTGGTAAGCATCCTGTTATGGGTCCTGGGAATTGAACTTGGGCCCCTGAAAGAGCAGTACTAATTATTAACTGGGAGCCATCTTTCTAGCCTCCATAGTAGCTAGATCTTACAAATTGTGGGATCCCTTCCTTAGCTTAATTCAGATTTGAACTAGAGAAATTTTTGTTTTCTATAACAAAATTTCTGTTTTGATTTTAGCAGGTGTAAATATTTCTCAACCAAAGGGTCATCTGAGGCTTCCTGGGAGTTGGAGGGGATGATTTAGTCTATTAAAAATAAGGAGTTTGGACAGTCCAGCCTGTTCAGTGGACATCAGTGAGCAGTCCATAGTGCTGAGACCAAACAGGGCCAGGACGACCAGGGGCGTTCTTGAGCTGTTCAAAGTCAAACCTGGAATCAGAAAGGCTCCGGGTTCCAGGCATCGGCAGTGGCACACACCTTTTCCTAGCACTTGGGAGACAGAGGCAGGCAGATCTCTGTGAGTTCAAGGCCAGCTAGGTCTACAGGGTAGTTCCAGGTCATCCAGGGCTGTTATACTCTGTCTCAAAAAATAAATAAATAAATAAATATAAATAAATAAAAAGGGAAGATGGGAGGGGAGGGCCGGAGCACCAACGGAGCTTGAGGACTCTGTCCCAGTGAGACTTCCCCTCAGCAGACTCCAGACGAATGTGTCTAGCAGAGAGGGATCCCAAGAATATGGAGAGAGAACAGAAAAATGGGAAAACGACGGAAGACGGAAGGCAGCCAATAACGGCCCCTTAATGAGAGGGCTCCATCCAGCTGACGCGATGGGGCCTGAGGAGAGATGAACATACAGAGTAACCTCCGAACTGTTCTCCTAAGGGGTTGAAAAGCTGAGATTGTTTTCCTACAGGCTCCAGCCCACACTGGTTGATGATTGCTCCTGACAGGCATAATTATTTCCTAACACTCCAGGCTGTTACGAATCATTTCACAATACTTTTATGGGGTGAGCCCTCTTGTAGCCAAATGAAACTTTCAGGCCAAGAGATGCAGGTGATTCACCATCTCAGAAACAGCAGACAGGCTGTGCTGGAGGCTGAGGGCATCAGCAGAGCATCCATGCCTTCTGCTATGTTCTCTGTGAATGTCTGAACAAACGAGAAAATTAAGAAGGTGGCTTTGAGCTGGGTCAGGGAACAGACAGGGTGGACTGAGACCAGAGAGACAAGAGCAGGCCTGGCTCCTGTAAAGCAAACAAACAAATAAATCAAATTTTAAAAAGTATATATTAAAGTCAGAGAAACATGAATTCAGAGCTAGATGTGGTGGCACACTCCTTTAATTCTAGCACTGAGGAGGCAGATTCAAGCAGATCTCAGTGATCTTGAGGCCAGCCTAGTCTACATTGCAAGTTCCAGCTCCCTACATTAGAATATGTGTATGTGTGTGCACTCATGCACACTTGTGTACACACAACAAGGAATGCATGTGGACATCAGAGAACATTTATAGGAATCAGTTCTTTCTCTCTACCATGTCGTTTTCAGGGACATCAGGCTTTGTGGCATGAGCCTTTTGCCCATGGAGACATCTCTCTGGCTCACTCCCATCTCGTGAATGACCTTGAACATGAGTTTCATTTTCTCATCTGTGAAGTGAGAATAACAATACTCACCTCATAAATTCTTTGTCAGGGCTGACTAAAGTAGTGAGAGGTGCTCCATGGTGGGGGCCCTTGCCTACCATGTTTGAGACCCCAGAATGGATCTGTATACTGCCAATAAATAAATAAATAAATAAATAAATAAATAAATAAATAAATAAATAAGGTCAGGCGGTGGTGCACACCTTTAATCCCAGTTCTTGGGAGGCAGAGGCAGGTGGATTTCTGAGTTCCAGGCTAGCCTGGTCTACAAAGTGAGTTCCAGGCTCCAAAGCTACACAGGGAAACAGTCTGCAAAAACTAATAAAAAACAAGCAAACAAATATTTAAGGTTTCTGGCACATAGCAGGCCTTCTATATATTGCATCTCAGATTGTATAGGCTGTCACAAATGTCAGCTACAGTTGTACATAATAAAATGTGTTATGTACGTATGCTGGTGCATAGTATTTAATAGTGGCTAGATGACCTCTGTGTGTGCGTGAGGCATTTTAGAAGAGTTGAGTTGGTAGACTAAAGAACTGTCTTTGATGATGGGGAATGAGCATCATCCAGTCTGTTGAAGGTCTTAACCTATCTGGAAGGGTTTCTTCCATCTCTCCCTGACTATTATCTTTGTAACCTTCACTAGACTGAGTTCCTGAGGGTAGGACCACATCTGGTTCATCCTGTAGTCACCCACTCTTCATTTTGGCTTTTCCCCACTAGGGGAGGCTTTTCAAATTTTTTTTGAGGCAGGATGTCATGTAGTCCAGGCTAGCCTCAAACTCCCTAAGTAGCTGAGGATGACCTTGAACTTCTGATCTTCCTGCCTCTTCTTTCCAAGTTTGGGAGTTACAGGCATGTGCCACTGTGTCTGGTTTTATTCAGTGCTGGAGATCAAACCCAAGACTTTGTAATTCTACCAACCCAACCACATCCTTGGCCTTCATTCTATAGCCTGTGCTAACATTGTGCCCACTTGTCAGACTGAAGCACTCAGGACATGGTCAAGCTGCTTTCCCTTATGTTCCCAGAGCATAATTTAGAGCATTACTATATATATATTTTTAAATATTTATTTATTTATTTTAAATTTTATTTATTTATTTATTTGCCTTGGTGTTTGCCTGGAACTGGAACTACAGACAGTTGTTAGCTACCATGTGGGTGCTAGGAATCGAACCCGGGTCCTCTGGAAGAGCAGACGGTGCTCTTAACCGCTGAGCCATCTCTCCAGCCCCCTAAATATTTATTTATTATGTATACAGTATACAGAAGAGGGTACCAGATGTCATCATAGATGGTTGTGAGTCACCATGTGATTGCTGGGAATTGAACTCAGGACCTCTGGAAGAACAGTCAATGCTCTTAACCTCTGGCCATCTCTTCAGCCCCTGCATTACTATATTTTATGATAATTACTTTCTTAAAATGTTTGGTGTCCAACTAGGGATGTGAACTCTAGACAGAGCCCAAGTTTTAGAATACTAAAAGGTCAGTGTTTGGGACACTCAGATGCTCACTGAGTATTTCTTAGCTGAGTGATTAGAATGGGAGCATCTTTAATTGAATCACTCTTGTCACAACCCTTTGACTAAATACTGTCTCCAACCACCTTCAGGGAAGCCCAGCTTCTTTACCAGTCTATTTAATTGTAGAAGAAATGCATAGCTGAAAACGGTGTCAGCATGGTTAAGGAGGTAATGTCAGCATCACTGGATGAAACTTCCCATACATGTAACAGGATATCCAAGTACAGTGATAATGCAAGGATGGCTCATGTATTTAAATTTACCAGGCCTGAAGCATTGCTTTTCTGAAGAATTAAGATGGGCAACTAAAAAGTTGTATCTGGTTTTTTTGGACAGAGAGTTATTGAGGAAGACACCTGACATCAGCCTCTGACTTACACAGGCATGTGTACACATATGTGTGCACGCGCGCGTGCGCGCGCGCGCGCTCACACAGAGAGAGAGAGAGAGAGAGAGAGAGAGAGAGAGAGAGAGAGAGAGAGAGAGAGAGAAAAGAGAGAGAGAAAACCATGGCTCAAGAGTAGGGGGGGCTCACATCTATAATCCTAGCACTGGGGAGGGGAGGGCTGAGGTTCCAGGCCAGAGGCTGGACTACAAAATGGATAGACACACAAAACCATGAGAAAATAGAAGTTACTCTTCCAAATAAAATAATACTCCCCAGTGTGTCTGTGGCAGGCATAGATACTGGTCCCTTACCCTTGCTTGTCCCACAGGAGCCTGAATTTCTTGTTTGTGCAATCACGTGTCTCTAATCCCACAGGGGCCAGGTGTCTGGAGAATGAGGGTGTGAGACATCTGACATAGTGCATTTTAATAGCAGATGCTCAATAAATAGTTACAGATGTTCATGTCTGAGTAAATGAGAGTCAAACTGGATTTAGGTTCTGTGATTGGTTTTGTTGGTGGTGTTGTTTTGCTCTTTTGCTCTTTTGAGGAGCTTGCCACCCAGCTCCCAAATAAATCATGCTTGGAGGCTTACTATTACTTGTAAATTCCTGGCCTTAGCTTGGCTTACTTCTTGCCAGCTTTTCTTTAACTTAAATTACCCCTCTGTCTTTTCCCTCTGGGCTATTTTTCTTTCTTACTTTGATAATCTTATCTATATTCTTACTCTGCGGCTGGCTGTGTGTCTGTGTGTCTGTGTGTCTGTGTGTCTGTCCCCTAACCCTCCTCTCCTTGTTCTCTTCCTCCTTGATCCTTCTCTTCCCAGATTCCTCCTCCCATTTATCATCCAGATTCCTCCCAGCCCCATCTATCCTTTCTCCTGCTTTGCTGTTGGCCGTTCAGCTCTTTATTAGATCAATCAGGTGTTTTAGACAGGCAAAGTAACACAGCTTCACAGAGTTAAGCAAATGCAACATAAAAGAATGCAACACATCTTTGCATCATTAAAACAAATGTTTTACAGTGTAAACAAATGTAATACCTTAAATAATATTCCACAACACATTTCAGGTTACAGAAAAATCACAGCACATTCAGCGTTTCCATGTTCTCCTCACCCAGTGTCCTTCCTTCTCAGCATCTTACATTACTGTGATACATCATCAAAGTTAGAAAACCAGCATTGCTACAGCTGTTTAAATGATAATCCTTGCAAAGGCCAGACTTTGTTCCTAGCACTGTTCTCTTGTTACTTCAGACCCCAGGGTTCCATTGTTGGGGTGAGTCCTGGTTCCGAGCTAGGCATTGGGGTTGCCTCTATGCTCAGGTCCTGGCTAATTCCCCTTGGAGGGGGCAAGATGACACAAAGAGCAATGACATAGTCTCTGGGGACAAGCTAAAACAAGCAAGTCCAGTTTTACTATGGAGAGAAGAACCTTCTCAGACCCTCCTCCCAGCCAGGGGAAAGGGCTTTGATTTGCTAGTATCTGTGGCTGGTGGTCTCTCACTGGTCTAGGTCACCTTGTCAAGGCCCCAGGCCAGATCCCAGGCTGATTGATGTGAAAGTGCTCTGAGCACACATCTTAAGGCATTAGTTATCACCAGTTCGTACTGGCTGAGGCCAGGCTGGGCTTCAGCCCTTAGAAGCTTCTGTGACCCATACATTCCACATTTCATCACATTGCCTTTTTTTTTTTTTTTTGTTAACTCAGCATTCCACTAGCTAGCCTAAGTTGGTCCAGAACTCACAAATGTAGGCCAGGCTATCCTTGGACTCATGGCAATCCTCTTCCTGAACCTCCTGAATGTACCACCAGGTTGCATTTCATCACTATGCTCTTTCTCTCTGGTCTGTGAACTTTCTCAGTCTCCCTTTGTTTTTATGTCCATGACACCCCTGGAGAAACACCAGCAAGGTATTCTGTGGCATGACTCCCCATCTACACTTGCCTTATGTCTTCCCATGACTGGTGTGGGTTTGCAGGTTTTCGGGAAGAACAATGCAGGAGAGGAAGAATCCCTCTCATTAAATCCTGTCAGGCATTATGAAAGACTGAGATCACCTGCTCTATTAACCTTATCACTTGGCTAAGGTAATGTTTGCCAGGATCTGCATTTCCCACTGTCCTCTCCTTTCTCTGTGCAAACTATTCATTCATAAAGAACCACTGAGTCTAACTCATAGGCCAGGGAAAGAGAGTGAGAATTAAGCTTCACTTTAGAGAGATGAAGACATCAACACACAACTTTTGTGAAAGGATAATCACCATTCAATTATAGATCTGTAGCACAGTTTCTGTGGGTCTGAGGATCAACTTTAGAAGTAGAATGCTTGCTTAGGCCATGGGTTCAAAATAAATAAAATTTCTGTCAAGGGCTAATCTTCATTCATTAACAAAAAACTTGCCCATATGTCTTCCAGAACGTAAGATTAATGTGATAAGCTTTTCTACCCGTCTCCACTCCCCCTGTGGCCCTCCAGCTGCCCTGTGCTGGCTTGGCTGGTGTCTCCAGCGGCCACCATGGTCATCTACTGGGATCTTATCAGCCATAACAAGCTGTTCTCTGACATCAACAAGATCCGGGAGGTGGAGGATGGGCTGTGCCTGTTGGAGGGAGGGCAAAGTGGTCAGCAGAACAGAGGGTAACAGTGATGACTTGATCATTGGTGGAAATTCTTCCACTAAAGGCTGAGGCCGAAGGTATGGAAGGCACAGTAGTCAACTGGTCTTGATATTGCCATGAACCATCACTTACAAGAAACCAGCTTCACATAGAGACCTCCAAAAAGTACATCAATGATGGCATGGAATCGCTCACAGGCAAACTCACAATAAACACAGGAAGAGTAAGGTCCTCCGTGACTGGGGCTGCACATAGCCTTGCGAATTTCAACAACTACCGGTTTTATTGTTGGTGAAAACATGAATCCAGATGGTATGATTGTTTTCCTGGACGACTGTGAAGACAGTATGACTCCATTTATGCTTTTTTTAAAGGATGCCTTAGAGAGGGAAAAATGTTGGCAGTTACTTTGGCTCTATCAGCTGTCACCCTGACTGGCTGCTGCTTGTCAGCCATGCAACTGCAGGGACTTAGACAATTGGGACTGATGTCATTTTGAGCTTTTGACTATGATGTATTTAAAGTGGAAGCATTTTTTTTTTTCCAAGACAGAGTTTCTCTGTGTAGTCTTGGCTTTCCTGGAACTCACTCTGTAGACCAGGCTGGCCTTGAACTCACAGAGTTCTGTCTCTGCCTTCTGAGCACTGGGATCAAAGGTTGTGCACCACTATTGCCTGGCAAGATTTTCATTTAAAAGAAAAAAGAATATCATGTAGATTGTCTCTAAATAAAGTACATTTAAGCTAAAAAAAAATGTAAAGTAAAACAAAATTAACTTGATGAACTGGTTAGAATTATATTTAACAATTCACTAATTTAGAAAGAAAGCTAAAGCTACAGTGTTTGTCTCTATTTGGCCAACTCTTCCTTTATACTTATTAGAATTGCAATGTGTTGATAAATTATTTCAAGGATCTGTTTTGTAGCCAGATAACACAGCCCCTGAGTCTCGATAATGAGCAAAGGAAGAATGAAATAAGATCCAGGCTGCCCCAGGGAGGAGGTTATCAGAGACACAAAGCTTGAAGCTGTTCCTGAATTTTGAAACAACAGAATAAAACATAGAAAAAAAAGATTATGAGGCCCAGAAGGAGGTTTGGGAAAAATGCTGATAAAGGCCAAACTCTCCTTGAGAGTAAAGAGGAGGTTTCACTCAGCTTTGTACTACCCACCGCTGGCACAGGCTGGCACAGGCTGGCACAGGCTGGCACAGGCTGGCACAGGCTGGCATGCATGAACACCAAATGAAAAAGCAGTAAATAGTGATGAAAATTCTTATCCTTAAACCTTTGACCACACTGTATGTTCTGATGGGACACTCCTGTAATCCCAGAATTTGGGAGGTAGAGGCAGGAAGGTCATTCTTGGCTACATAGTAAGCTTATGCTACAGGAGACTGCCTCAACAATCTTTGACCACATTACATCAAAGGTGCGTGACATGTCAGCTTCTGTGGGTGGATGATTTCTTTCACTTCTTTATAATCTTTGAAATTTGTCATTAAGGTTCTTTTTTTTTAATCAGTGTCAATCGTATTTCACATTTAAGTTTAAACTATGACTGAGTCATAAAAGGGACACCTGTGTGAGCACATGGAAAATGTGTATAGTGGGGCTGGGGAAATGGCTCAGCCTAGGGAGAAGGCATAATGTACAAATGTGAGGTTGACTTCAGTCCCAGCATGCACATCAGAAACCAGAGGTTGTCTCTTTCTACCATGTGATCTCTGGGGTGAAATTCAGCAAGCGCCTTGACCTGCTGAGTCATCTCACTGGTCTTGAAGATTTATTTCTTGAACACTTAGAAGCCAACATTCATTCTGCCAAACGCTGTGTTCAACCACAAGTGCTTGTATCTTTTTTCAGTTTCTGTAAGAGCTTCACATCTTTGCCATTTTGAGCTTCCTGAGTCTGGGACTCTCTTACTTTGTAAAGTTTTAACTGACACAGCAGGCCTTGGTTGACATATCACTTGTTTAGGGAGATTCCATTAGGTTTCCAAGGGCTATTGTTATGTGACCCCATGTGAAAGACACTGAAGTGGCTGTCCCTTTGAAGAAAGGGCCTGAAGAGGAGGCCAGCTGACACCATCTGGCTGTTAACATTTTCAGTTCCATCTCAGGTTCTTAAAGGAAGTTATGTTCTTGTCAGGTGGGCTAGTCAATAACCAAGACTGTGATACAAACCCTGCCAATATCTGCTCATCGTAGTAATAATGTGATAGTTCACCTTTCTTCTAGAATACCCCACTGAACTGCCAAAGATGTCTACAAATCTGCATTGCAGTCTTTCAGCTCCCCCTGCTTAGTTCTGCCTCCACACTTATCCTTTCTTGGTTGAACACAGGGTGGTTAGCAAGAAATCTTTAATTTCCATACCTATCTGCTTCCTGGAAGACTCGACATCTATATTTGTTTTGGTAAAGCTGGAATATAGAGATTGATGGGGAGAATTACAACACTAAGCTGTGGAAGATGTACTGGCTCTACAGGCCATGTTGAGTGTTGGCTTCACACGTGAGATCAGATACACGCACTACCATGGTGAGCCACACGAGAGTTTATTTAGGGGAGCACAGGGAGAGAAGCAGAGAAAAAAAGAGACCGACTTTCATGTGGGGACTCCTTTTAAGAGAATGGGTGGGCACAGATTTACATAGCCACGCCCAGGGACATGCCCTCTATATGGGGCATATTCTGACAGCTGCGCCATGTTGGCTTTACCACGTGGCTGCTGCACACCAGGAATTCTTATCTCACCCAGCTCTGTGTTGGGTTTACCTTGTAGTGTGCTAGGAATCCTTACACTGAGTAATTCTTTTCTTTTCTTTTCTTTTCTTGGTTTTTAGTTTTTGGTTTTTCCAGATAGGGTTTTCTGTGTGTCCTGAAACTGGTCCTGTAGACCACGCTGGCCTCAAACTCACAGAGATTCACCTGCCTCTGCCTCCTGAGTGCTGTGATTAAAGGTGTTTCACCACCAGTGCATCAGTAGATGCTTTTAAGTAGATTGGAGTGGGATAGAGAAGATAATCAAAGGGAAATTTGGAAAGACCACTCTGAATCTTGTGTATGGGAAGGGCAACAGGTATGGGAAACTGAAGGCTGAAAGATTATTATATTAGTACAGCATCTAAGAAGAAATGATGGCTTGAACCAGAGAAGAACAGGGCTGGTTAGTATTTGAGAGTTATTAAGGCACAACCTTGGGATGGAGAGGTGCGTCAGTGGTTAAGAGGGTTGGTTGTTCTTGCACAAGAGCCAAGTTAGATTCCCAGTCCTCCAACAGGTCCATCACTACCTGTAACTCCAAATCTGGGGAATTGATGCCCCGTTCCAGCCTCCAAGGGTGCCACACATATATACACACAGACACATACATATAGAAATAAATCTTAGAAATATTTTTAAATTTAAATTTATTTTATCATTTTATGTGTATGAATGTTTTGCATGCACATATGTATGTGTACCATGTATTTTAAAAAAGAGATTTGAATCCCTAGGGCCTTCTTACAGAAGGTTGGAGTAAACTCGAGGAGCAATAGCTCCTAACTGCTAAGCCATCACATCATCATAAACCTTTTCAGATGTTCACTTACTGTAAAAGGAAGAGTTGAAATCAGCTGGGAGAGGTAGCCTGCCAGTTCTGACAGAGGATGAGGGCAGCAAGTGGGCAGGCAGCAGGCCAGGAAACGTATCATGGAAACCTGGAGAGTGTTCTCTTCATTTGGTTGTTTACAGTCTTTGAGACAAGGTCTTAATTTGTAGCCCAGGCACACCATTATATAACACGTGGTTAAGTTCCTTAGGGGAGAGGTTGAAAGCATCCAAGGGAAATTCTGTTCTTTTTATTCTGGCGAGAGTCTCTACTCTTTGAATCCTTGAAAGAAGTGTAGTTCAGACCTCTCTCTGATGGGCCAGCCATAGGGGATTTTATTCCAGGGTCACACTGTATCTTCAGTCAATAATTTACACCTTATTTCTATTTAAGCACATCTGATAGCATGGTCCAGATAGATTTTAGGAAAACTAAGCGCTTACCCTGAAGCATACTGTCTGTTCCTCAGCAGCTAATTATTGATCTGAAGTGTGGTTGGGCACAGTTGAGCATATTATTCTTTCCATCACATTGAGCTCTGGAACCTTCTCAAGCCTGTGACGTTTAGATGGGAACCATTGTGAAAAGCTAATGTGAATGCTCTGTTCACTCGTGGCTTTTATATAATTTATTCATGTTCTTTTATGCTACCAAAATTATTCCCATGTTATTTTCGTATTTCTAATTAACCAAAGTGAGCTTCGTTGATGAGCAGCAGGACTTCTCGGATAAAGAATGCCTTTATGCTGGAGTGAACAGTGCTCTGGCATCGGAGGGAAGTCTTAGCCTGTTCTCCAATGCTGATGGGTAACTTTATAGATGTTTACCTACTCGTAGCTCTGGCTTCTTTGAGAAAAGAGATAGTCACTTTTCTAGGTCTGAGTATGTCTTCAACCAATAAACTTCATGTTTTAAAATTTGATTTTCGGGGCTGGAAAGATGGCTCTGTGTTTAAGAGTGTGTGTTGCTCTTGCACAGGACCTGCTTTTTGTTTCCAGCAACTATGTCAGGTGACCCACACCCACCTACAACTCCAGCTCCAGGGAGCCTGGGCCTTTCTTTGGAACTTCGTGGGCACCAGCGCTGACATATGCATGTAACCCCTGCACAGACCACCCATATGAATCATTAAAAAAATAAGTATTAACAAAGGGAATAATGTTCTGTTGATTCTCCTAGAACTGTCATAAAAAGCAGTGGTATCTGATGAGGCTGGCAGTGTACCCCAGTGATACAGTATAGACTTACCATGGTCTAAGGCTCAAGCCCTTGTACAACAACAGCAGCCTTTTGATACAGCTAGGAAGTAATTAGCTGGCTAAAGATTTTCCAGTAAGGAGTCTTGATGTCCTCACTGTCAGCATCCCTCACCATCACATTGGAAGGACTTCTGTGTGGGTTACAGTGAATGACTTCAGCTGGCACCTAAGAAGCATTAACTGATTATAATCTGCTTATAGTTACATACGGGGAAGCAAACACACTCATTTAGAGGTCCAGAGAAGATGTGTCCCTTAGTGTAGGATTAGCCAAAAAGAAGGTATGAGCACATTCAGAATCTAGACTCACCTCCCTCCCTTTCTTCTCTCTGTCTCTGCCTCTCTCTCTCTCTCTCTCTCTCTCTTCCAATACAGGGTCTGTGTAGCAGTCCTGACTGTCCTGGAACTCACTCTGTAGACCAGGCTGGCCTCAAACGCAGAGATTCACCTGCTTCTGCCTCCTGAGTGCTGGGATTGAGGGTGTGCACCACCACTGCCTGGCTCTACATGCACTAAATTACCCGCCACCTCTACACACACTGTTTCTCCATACTATTTAATCTCAGCACTCAGGAGACAGAGCAGGTAGATGCCTGAGTTTGAGACCAGCCTGGTATACATGGTATGTTTCAGGACAGAGAAACCATGTCTTGAAAAACAAACAAACAAAAAAAATAAGAAAAGAAAAAAAGAAAGAAAGAAGGAACTACATTGGAGGGATGTAGTTGTCCGTAGATGACTGAAGCTGCAGAAACAGAAACCCTGATAAGAGGGACCGCGCATAGCACCATTACAGGTCTAACTAATACACTGTCTTAGCAGAAACTGGGAGTGGATTTTAAGGCAGACACAATATAACATGGAAGAATTTATTGATTTGGACACATATGCTACACATTTCAGTATTCTGTGGTAAAATGTGGATGGAGGGGCTCTGACGGCTGAATGGACCAGAGCTGCACAGCCTGGGTCTGGAAACCTGTGTGAGGGAAAGAACACAAACGCATAAAAGTATATGCAGAAAAGCTGGGTCAGGTAGGCTGTACACGCGAACGGAGCCACGCTAACTCCCTGTTGCTCCCTGGAAGCTCATCCAGCCTGTGTACAACAGGGGGTTTACTAATTTCAGAGGGCTGTTCTCCACCTGCAGGCTGTAGCTGGTCTTTCTGTTAGGCTGCCAGTTTCTCAATAATGACAGGGACTTATTAATTATGAAAGCTTGGCCTTTAGCTTAGGCTTGTTCCCAACTAGCTCTTGTAACTTAAATTAACCAGCTTTTAACCTGTGTTCCACCACATGACTTTTTACTGCTCTGTCATTTTTCATTTCTATGGTCGTTTCCTCAGATCTTGAACTTGTAATTGGAATGACTTGTTTCTGAGGATTATTGGGGCAGAAAGGTCTGATCTTAATAAGATATTAGAGCAGGAATAATGCTGTGCCCTTACAGATGTTTCAGGCATTTATGCCACCATCAAAGACTTGAAACAACCCCGGATGCTGGTATCTGTCCCTTCCATGATCTAACAGACACCTACCTGTTGGTCCCTAATGAAGCTGAGTAGGTCTTGAAGAATGACTGTAGATTGTGAGGTTAGAAGAAACCATATTTCTCTTACTTTATACCCGTTGTTGAAGGTTAACTCTATAGTTGTTGTTATTGTTGTTGTTTTTTTTAATCTTTGTAGTAGGAATTAAATTGATGTAATTGTTTGAGTAGCAGGGTATTGAGAAGGACCTTGTCTGAATTTGAGGAGTAATTAGTACATCAAATGATGGCTATGGTTACTATTTGGGCTACTCATCTCCCCATTTATGGACCGAGTGAGAAGTTCATCTACATGGGGAAGCACTTTATTGTCTGGAGGTTTGAACACCTGCATACAGAAGCCAAAGGAATGGACTCCACAGTTACTAACTTAATTCTCCACAGAGCCCAAGGTACTCTTCTGTCTTCAGGAGTCGGACATTGACAGCATTTCTGTTTTGTCACCTGATTAATGTTTATTAGTCTTAATAGAGCTTTATAATGCTGGAATGCAATAAGAGAAAGATCTGTCATTTCTTGATTCCAGCAAGCTGGTCTTTGACGTCATGAAGGAGGCCTGGCAGTGTTTACCCCAGCAGCCCTCATGGACCAACTGTGATCTGCAACACGCCTCTCTGCTCCCCAGCAGGTTGCTCCTGCTGCAGTCACAACCAACCTGTAACATTTAGTAAATGACTCCTCCAGATCAGATCCTGCTCAGCCTCATGATTTGGTAAGTTTCTCTGTCATCTGATGAGCCAGGCCCATAGAACAGCTCTGACCTGCTCTGAGTCCAGATACCCTCTGTAAAGGGAGCCTAAACTCTTTTGCATTTGGGTTCTAGCATAGGAATCATCTATCTCTGTCAGCGGGACTTGTGTGGGGGAGTAAACAGGATTGGTGGGGGAGATCCAACGTCTCTTGAGAGATGGCTGTAAATGAAGAAGTCTGACACAAGAAACTAGAACGTGAGGACTGGTGACGGTACTGGAGAGTGTTTCCTGACCACAGTTTGATTCAGCCTTTTCTAATCCCTCTTGGAATGCTGGTGCATTCTAGAAAGGACTGAAGCAAAGAGCACCATTCTAGCTGCCCCTCAGCTGTGCTGAGCTACTGATCCCAGCAAGCAGACTTCCTGCTGAATAGGCAAAGGAGGGATGCTGGGTTTGGGGCATAGGCAGCGATATCTGGGAATTTGAAGTTCAACAGATTGTCGGCAGTTAGCTACTGGAGACAGACCACAGGCTGAGAGACAGAAGCCCAGTGAGAATGTTCTCTCCTAAGACTGTACACACGCTGTTCTATTTTAGTTATGTGTGTTTGGGTGTCTCCCATCAAACTTTTTTTAAAGACAGGGTCTCACTGTACATAGCTAGCCCAAATTGCCTCAAACTCACAAAATCCTTCTATCTCAGTCTCTCAAATAGAAGGACTACAGGTACACACTACTGAACTCAGCTTCTCCCATTTAATCTTTAAGAAATAAAAAATAGGGGGCTGGAGAGATGGCTCAGCGGTTAAGAGCACCGTCTGCTCTTCCAGAGGACCCAGGTTCAATTCCCAGCACCCACATGGCAGCTAACATCTGTCTGTAGTTCCAGTTCCAGGCAAACACCAAGGCAAATAAATAAATAATAAATAAATAAAGTTTTTTTTTTTTTTTTAAAAAAAAAAGAAATAAAAAATACATTGTATAACATACCACAATATTGAAACTAAATTGCCTCTGCCTTCCACTGGGGATCAAATCCAAGCCTTTCACGCATGTGCCATGCTCTCTCCTTTGCTTGCTTTTCCTTGTGTGTCTTCCTGGTTATTGATGGCTGGTGGTTTCCTTCTAGTTCTTTCCTGCCCTCCCCTCCCCAGCTTCATAGGCCTGTTCTGGGTGATCCTGTCTTCTTCCATGAGATGATCCCCCACCCCCACCCCCACCAACACACACACCACTTATTCTTATCCCAGCCAAATTCTCCCAGTCCTAAATTGTTTTCTTAAGCTTCACATCATTTGCTCTTGGATATCTCACAAGGACAATAAAAGCTGGTATGTCTGAAAAGAAACTGTCATTTCTCCCTTTAAATCTTCAAGTTCTGGCAGGTTGCAATTAGCATTGTCTTGATTCACTGAAGAAAACTGAGACTTGAACCCAAAACAATGTACAGGCAGCTAGAAAAAGCCTTTTTTTTCTACAATTAGTGCTTCCTCTGATCATTAATACTATGACAAAAGCTTAAAATATATACATGTGTAACTTTATGAATTTCAATATAAAATTGAAAAGATTATAATATTAGTAATAGTAGAACAGTTCCTTAATTTTGGTTTTTCTTCTGTCCCATATCAGGTGGCTCTTCTGATGTAATACAGACATTTTGCATGCTTGAGTTTAGAGAAGGAGAGAGCCACACTCCAACTTCAAAGCCAGTTTCAATTTTCAATTTAGTCGGGACCTCAACTTCTCTTAGAAGTAAAGAGAGATAGATGTTAGGCAGTGAGATTTTACAGTGCAAAGTATATTGGTACCAATAAGTTAGATTTTTCTTTGCTTGGGGTTTCTCCTGTTCAAACTGAGTCTTTATTAATTTTGATGATATGCATAGCTTTTCTTCACTCGTGAAAACAAAAACAAAACTCTTCCCCAGCTCTAACTTTGAGGAGGTACCTTTCTAAAATTTATCAATTTTGATTTATAGTTTCTCCCGATATTTTGTTTCTATAGCTATTCTGCCATCCAAAACAATGTGATTTTTTTTTAAAAAAACTTTATTTATTTATTTATTTGCCTTGGTGTTTTGCCTGGAACTGGAACTACAGACAGTTGTTAGCTGCCATGTGGGTGCTGGGAATTGAACCTGGGTCCTCTGGAAGAGCAGCTGGTGCTCTTAACCGCTGAGCCATCTCTCCAGCCCCAACAATGTGATTTTTATGATAGGCATTAGGTTCTTTAATTGCTCTGGGAAGGGGTTTCCTCCACAATGACATGATAGGACTGAACTGAATTTGATACTGAGGCCTGTGAGAGGTCCCTCGGGGCATTCCCAATGGTAAAGGCAAAAGGTTACCTTGTCTGTTTCTTGTTGACCTACATTGATTAGTCCAATGCCAGCCTTTGCCAAATGTCTTCTGCATACTCCAAAAGGGAGGGGCATTTGGTTGGCATTATTCTTAACAAAAACATTGTCTGGGAATACCTTACTTACAGTTCCTTTTTAGGTGACCTTGTTTTCCACAGTTGTAACATTGAATATTCTGATTTTTCTTCAAACCTCTAGAAATAATTCTCCTACCCAATTATCATCATAGTTATGAGGTTCCATATTAATTGTATACTAGATCCAGTCCTCCAAGGGTGCTGATTTTGCCTTTAAGGGCCTAATTATCCTTTTGTATTGTGAGTTAGCATATTTAAAAGCCAGAGATTCAATTATTATTTGCCTAGCTTTCTGAATCTGGTATCATTCTATTTACCACTGAAGTCAATCTTTGTAAGAAATCTCTAAAGGTTTCTTTTGGCCATGGATCACTTTTGTAAAGTACTCAATTTTCTTTCGTACTTCTTCAGTTCTATTTCAAGCATTCAAAACTGTGCCATTCAATGTAAAGCCAGGGTGTGGCCATCATATAAAGATTGCCTTTCTACATTAGTATAATCTCCCTTTCCAGTCTTGGGATATTTTGATACCTCTAGCCTTACTGCATTGTTCAATGGTTTTAGCTTAACCTTTCCACCAAGTCCTCCATTGTAACTGAGGTCCAGCCTCCATTACTGCTGTAACCATATCTGTCTAGTCCTTACGGATAATTTTATTACAAGTTGACCATGAGTTTAATATCTACTTTACAAATGGTAAGTAAAAAAAAAAGAAAGAAAGAAAGAAACAAAAAACCCCAAACAAATGGTGAGTGAATGTCATATGTGACTATTGTTTCCTTGAATCTCCTTAAATCTAACATTTACAAAGGAGTCCATTCAGCTTTTGCACAGTTTCTATCATTGGAATTCCTGTAAAGGTTACTGAATAAATTAAGGCTGGCTGTTTGAAAGCTTTAGGCTGTTTTTCTGTACCCTTATGAGGCAATGTTGAGATTTTTTTTTCTCCTTTAAATTCTACTGTCTGGGTTTGAATATCTCTATGATCTGTTTTAACAAAGTTTTCTTTTTTTAAAACTTTATTTATTTATTTATTTATTTATTTATTTGCCTTGGTGTTTGCCTGGAACTGGAACTACAGACAGTTGTTAGCTGCCATGTGGGTGCTGGGAATCAAACCCGGGTCCTCTGGAAGAGCAGACGGTGCTCTTAACCGCTGAGCCATCTCTCCAGCCCCTTAACAAAGTTTTCTAATACTTGTATCTTGGCCCTTGTATCAGCTAACTTGACACTCATATCAATCAACATTTTTAGGGCTAAAACAAGAATGATCAAACAAATAATATTTATAATAGACATTACAATAATTTTATCTACATTAATTATCCTTTCCTTTAATGGTTCCACTTTTCAAATTGTCTAGAGTATTATCAAAGACAAGTTTTTTTTTATTGTAACACTATTTCTTATTTTTTTTTTAAACTTTTATTTATTTATTTAATTATTTGCCTTGGTGTTTGCCTGGAACTGGAACTACAGACAGTTGTGAGCTGCCATGTGGGTGCTGGGAATCGAACCCGGGTCCTCTGGAAGAAGAGGCAGTGCTCTTAACCACTGAGCCATCTCTCCAGCCCCTCTATTTCTTATTTTTTAATGTGGGATACAAACTCTGTTTTAAACTAATGTTCTCTTTTAAGAAATTCTAATTGACTCACGAAATTTGCTGTCAATGACAATTCAGATGATTGTGAAGTGAGGCAGCTACTATTTGTGATAGCAGCCTAAGAAGGAGGTCCAGGAAAACAAAACAAAACAAAACAAAAACACAACCTGTCAGGGAAGGAAAACCGCTGTCTGAAAAACTCACCCAGGTGATTGTGAAGAAGAAACATGTGTGGCAGGAACTGCCTAAGAGGCAGAGCTGGCTGGAGGCTAACTATGAACAGAAAACCTAGCCAACCAGGTAAGGACTCCAGCCACATGTAGCTCTGCCTGTGCCAATGGCTGCAAAGCCACAGGCAAGGGGTGTGTGTGTGTGTGTGTATGTGTGTGTGTGTGTGTGTGTGTGTGAATTTGTGTCCCAAAAGCTGAACGACAGATATTGCATGAATTCTATTTGGTATGTAATAAAAATCTGGAGCCAGATATTAGGGAAAAACTGAAATATCAGAGATATAGAGAAGCAAACCAAAGCCACTCCTCACTTAGGCCTGTCTTCAGACTGCAAGTCTCTCTGTCCTCACCCACAAAGGGAAGTGGCAGTGGGCCAAGGGAAGATGTCCTGCCTTCTTCAGCCTCATCTTTCTTTCTCTGCCCTGCTTTCTTAATTTCTGGTTCATTTTTTCTAGAGCTAGGATTAAAGGTATGTGACACCATCACATGACTGGTAGGCCTTGAACTCACAGAGATTCAGACAGACCTCTGTCCCTGTGATGGGATTAAAGGCATGGATCACCACTCCTAACTTTCAAAACTTGGCTCTGTGGGTAGCTCTGCCCTCGATATTTCAGACTGTTTTTTATTAAATATACAATATATCACCACACAGATTTCTACTTTCAAGTTCAGATCCTGCTTGAGCAATCTGTGACCCTACATCCATGGGGGAGATAGGGATATCTAGATATCCTTAAAGGCTGTTTTCTTATTTTTCCATGAATATCTGAGCCCACAGAAGTGTCTCATGCACCCCTTTTAAGAGCTATCTAGCATTGTCCCCATGGGAGGAAATGATACAGTGGTCTTTTCTTCATAAACTAAGCCTCTTTCCACCCGCACTCCCAGGAGCTGCCCTCACGTGTTCTCTCTGTTAATTGACCTATAACCTGGACTAAGTTGCATCATAACATAGCTCGGGATATTGCTATAGGCTGAGGAAGAGTAGAAGCTATTATACGTCCATTTGATTTGCTTGTGTGACTCATGCAGAATCTAGAGGAAATCTAAAAGAGACTCATAGATTATTACCATAAGCTCAGACAAAGAGTAGCTCCAATTGTTTTAGATGTGGTATTGTTGCTATATTAAATTAACATGGCCTCAGATGCACAGTATGCAGCCATTGAGTTAACAAATGCAGTTCTGCTAGTCTGATTAAAAGGAGGAACATGGGGGCTGGAGAGATGGCCTCACAGTTAAGAGGCTGCTCTTCCAGGGAATCTGGGTTTAATCCCCATCATTCACATGGCAGCTGGCAACTGTCTGTAACTCCAATTCTAGGTGATCCAATGCCCTCCAAGTGTACCAGGCATGCAAATAGTGTACAGATATAAATGAAACCAAACATCCCTACACATAAAATAAAATAAAAATTAATTTCACACAGAACACAGTTATTGTGCAGGGTTCTCCTGAGAAGACACAGTGTTAACTGGCAATCTAGAAACCCAGGAGAAAGCAGAACAGAGGGAGCTGGCAGACTAATTCCCACTAGAGGCCCCTCAGTTTGGAGACCTAGGAAAAGCTAATTTTCAGTTTTAATCTAAAACAAAGAAGTTAAGTTCAAAGACAGCTAACCATAGAAATCTTTCTTGTTTGGGGGGAGGCTAGCCATTTTTGTTCTATTCAGGCTTTCAAGTGATTGAATGAGACACTCATTGGGTGGGAGGCAACCTTTTTAACTCCTAGATGATAATCTCATCTCCACATATCTTCAGAGAAATTCTTGGAATAATGCTTGATAAGATATATGGGTACTCCATGACATATTAAGATGACACATACAATTAACTAGCTATTTATAGTTTTGCCTTAGAATTGTTCAATTTTGGCCTTTTCTCATTATGCAGTGTGACTTTGAGCATCTCATAGATACTGACCATAGCAAGCTGGTTGAACAAAAGAATGAAATGTTATTAAATAAGATGCTGGTGGCCTATCTAGGTAAGACATAAGCTTCACAAGGTAGGAGATGAGCTCCAAGCAAATTGAACACCTTTCATGCTGGTAAAAATGTATATGGACCCAGTTTTTGGGTGTGCCAGGATTATCTTGTCCAAAGTGGTAGGTAAAATTGTTACTTCTTAGATCCCCTAAAACAGAAAGAAGTATGGACTTAGGGGCTGGAGAGATGGCTCAGCGGTTAAGAGCACCGACTGTTCTTCCAGAGGACCTGGGTTCGATTCCCAGCACCCACATGGCAGCTAACAACTGTCTGTAGTTCCAGTTCCAGGCAAACACCAACGCAAATAAATAAATAAAGTTTTTTTTTTTTTTTTAAAAAAAAAAAAAAGAAGTATGGACTTAATAGACTCTCCAGGTTCTGAAGGCAACAGAGCATCTGTTCACACCTGGGAATACAGCTCCATCCATATGCTTAGGTGATGGAATGTTGCCAACAAGTTCAATCATAGGTTCAATCTCTACATTGGGTGAATAAACTACAGAAACAGTGTATCTCTTATTCACTTTGTTTTTTGTTTTGTTTTTTTTTTTTTAAAAAAAAACTTTATTTATTTATTTGCCTTGGTGTTTGCCTGGAACTGGAACTACAGACAGTTGTGAGCTGCCATGTGGGTGCTGGGAATCGAACCCGGGTCCTCTGGAAGAGCAGAGGGTGCTCTTAACCGCTGAGCCATCTCTCCAGCCCCCTCTTATTCACTTTGTAAAGGAGGAGTTCATAGAGAGAGGTGGCGGCCTGTACAGATTCTTGTGTAGTGGCCCAGGCTCAGGGAATTTGATCAGGGACCTAGATTTTTTAATATTATACATTAATGACCACTAGAAAGCACCTATCATAGTCAGGCAGAATGGAGCACACCTTTAATCTCAACACTCTGGATTAGGTATATCTCTGTGAATTCAAGGCCAGCCTGGTCTAGTGACTTTCAGGATATCCAAGAATACACAAAGAAACCCTGTCTCACCCCCAGTACCCCCCCAAACCAAACTAAGCCAACAACAAAAAAGCACCTATCGTTGAACAGACACTGAGCAAACATACAAAATGACATGGTGAGGCTGTGCCTTTGTCTTTGGCTACCATAGGACTGGCACAACAGGTACATGAAATAACAATCATGCTAGTATAAATAGAGACCTGATATAGGCCCATGGATATAGGTCCAACACAGGAACTTCCACTTACAAAGGTTGGTCTTTATGTTTAAATTACATTTAATTATTTATGTACTTGTTTAGTGTGTGTGTATGTGTGTGTATGAGAGAGAGGGAGGGGATATATGGGTATGTATATGGAGGTTAGAGGAAAATTTGTAGTTGATTCTTTCTTTCCACCATGGGTTCTAGGGACCAAACTTAGGTTTTCAGGCTTGGTGACAAGTGTCATTTCCAACTGAGCCATCTTGCTAACTGTAGATTTTTTTCAATTTGTGTGTGTTCACGCATGCCTATATAACATGTGTGCAGAGGTCAGAGGATAGCTTCTTGTGTTGGACCTCAGGATGCTCAGGGCCAAACTTTTTGTTTGAAACAGGGTCTATCTTAGATAGGTTTTTATTACTGTGATTAAAATGATGACAAAAAGCAACTTGGAAAGAGTTTATTTGGCTCATCCTTTCACATCATTGAAGAACATCAGGACAGGAACTCAAGACAGGAATCTGCAGGCAGGAATTGAAGCAGAAGCCATGGAGGAAATACTGTTTATTATCTTACTCCCATGACTTTTCAACTCACCTTCTTATTCCACTGGCCCAGGAGTGTACTGCCCTCTGTGGGGTGAGCCTTCCTCATCAATTGGGAATCAAGAAAATGCTCCACTGACTTGCTTATAGAGTCATTTTAAGGGAAGAATTTTCTCAGTTGAAGTTCTTCTTTCCAGATAACTCTAGCTTGTATCAAATTGACAAAAAAGCTCAACCAGAACAGAGTCTCTTACTGGCTTGAAACTTTGCTAAGTAGCCCAGGCTAGCTGGCCTGTGAGCTTCCAGGAATCCACTCATCTCCGTCTTCCATGGAGTTATATGCATATTACATTATACCTGGCTTTTTATAGGGCTGTGGGGACTTGAACCAAGGACCTCAGGATTATAAAGCAAGCAGTTTACTGACCGAGGTTTCCCCCAGCCACAGGTTAATTGTGAATATTCAACTCTTGACAACTGAGGTAAACAACTAAGCCCTTAGTTACAGCGCTGTTTCTCAGAACCAACTAATCGCTGATAGAGGATTGAGTAAACCAAATATTTTCATTTAGAAGGCTCAGAGGCTTGCTTTCAAAAAGATTTATCTGCATCTGGGCTTGCTTTTCCTAGCTGCATATATCAAATATCACTAATACTGAGGATTGGTACCTGGTCTACATGGACTAGCTGCCAAAGAGGGAACCCATTTCAAAGCCAAAGTTGTATATGTCTTCTAGGCTGTCAAAAACCAAGAAGCTGTGAGGGTCACAAAGTACTGGAATGGCCTTCTCTAGGCACATTTGGAAGGCTCAGCTCAGATACAACATTCTGAAGAGACAGATGTTCTCTCTGAGATGATGAGAAAGAATCATCATATAGTGCTGTGCCTCCAATAAAGGAAAATGAAGGTCCAAGAGTCAGTGAGTAGAAGCAGGAGTGGTCTCATTTACCATTCTCAGTGACCTTCTAGGGGATTCTGTGCTTGTTGTCCCAACACAAGGCTTTGTAAGATTTTAGGACTTGGACCATTAGAGCCTGAGTTATAGGTACTGACAGGGAACCAGAGACTGTGCACAGGGGCTAGAAGATGGCAGTTCCTGAAGCAGAAGTTGCCCTTGTATTCAGCAGGGGCAGAGGTGACTCCAAGAATCCTACCAGGTGCCTTTTCCTACTGCATCTGTGAGCAGATACATGAGACATCCTGACCGGGAGAGGTACAGCTGGGTAGGACTCAGATCCTTAAGGATATAGGGTTTGGGTCACACCAATAATTTCTAAAACTTACTGAACCGGGAGGTGATAGGGACTGGTTCTTGGCATGGGTGGTGGAGGAGGAGCTAGCTGTGGCTCCAAGATCAATTGTAGTGGCTAATTCACCTCCTTGGAAAAGAATCACAGAAGTGCTGCTCCCAGATCCTGCGCGGGGAAGTAAATCTCTGAGCTTCTAGTACTGGGTTATGGCGGCCACCAGCATGCTCTCTCACATCTGATGGTGGGAAGCACGTTTTATTGACTGCTTTGCTGTTGTGTTCTGAGTTCACATGTGGGCTGTTTGCAGGTGATGGCTGAGGGAATAAAGGGTGCTGGGACAGACCCCCTCTCGGGAGATTCCGGACTTCTCTCATGGACAGATTGAGTCTCAGCAAACTTTCTTATACCTGCATTGCCATTGAACAGCCATCCACACGCCCCTCTTTTCCTGTTGTCTGTATTGAAATCTTAGGGCCTTTTCAGATTTCCTTAGTTCCTTACTTTTCTTGTTTTCTATAAAACATAATCTGTAATCGATTTCTTACATATTTAAACTCATCTTGACTAATATACACCTTAAATGTTCACCAAAGAGAGTATAAACATGAGCTATATTTATATAATTGATTACCACGTAAGATAAAGACAGAACAAACTTTCACTAAGTAACATAGATAACTCTTATAAATATATGCTTAATAAAAAAGAAAGTATACTACCTGATTTCATTCATATGAGTAATGGTTTGAAATGTGGGTGCTGACTGGAAAAGAACACAAAGAAACCTTTCTAGAATGGCAGAACATTCTATGTTTTGATCCATGTGGTAGCCTCATGGATGCACACATATCAAAAAATCATCAGGCTTTGCATTTTAGATTTGTACATTTTGATGGATGTGAATTCTACTTTAATAAAGTACAGAAAATAACAAAGAAGACTCATTGACTCTGTGTAATCGGTTGCTGATACGCATAGAGGACACCGAGTAGACTGGGTTCAGCTGTTCAGCAGTGCTGTTAGAAATCGAATTATTTCCCATCAGCCTTTTGGTGTGTCAGTCAACTAAGCCCGGCTTCTTTTCACCACATGTCGCCATGTCACCCACAACTCCTTTGCTCGATCAATATGCTAAGAGAATTGTTTTTATCAAGCTTTCTCTCTCTCCCTCTCCCTCTCTCTCTTTCCCTCTCTCTTGCTCTTATTTTTTTGAGACAGGGTTTCTTTGTGTAGCCATGGTTGTCCTGGAACTCATTCTGTAGACCAAGCTGGCTTTGAACTCACAGAGATCCACCTGCCTCTGCTTCCTGAGTGTTGGGATTAAGGTGTGCATCACCCAGCCATTCATTTAGTTTTATAGCTACTTCATAACTAGAGGGGGTGTGAGGGCTTTAAGGAAGACAGCCATCAAGTTTACTATAAAAATATGTAATTAACACATTAATTAAACATCATTTTAAATCATAGTCTCCTTTTCCATTCTCTAAATATCTTTCCTCCTTTCCATTTCATACAATGTTTACTATATAACCAAAGTTAGTGTACATATGCCCTCTGGGTGTGTGTACACATGTCCTGGGTGTGTGTGTATGTACATATACACATACCCAAAGTTAGTAGTATCAAAGGCATAAGTGGGGGCTTATAACTCAGTTGGTAAAGGGCTTGTCATTTAATCACCTTCACCTGAGTTTGATATCCAGCACTCATGTAAAAACTGGGCATGGTAGCATGTACTTTGTAGTCTCCATGCTGGGGAGGGAGAGACAAGGGCATGCCTGGGGCTTGCTGGTCAGCTGGTCAAGCCTAATCAAGTCCACATGAGAAACTTTGTCTCAAAAGAATCAAGATGGCAAGCAAACACTCCACTAACTGTGCTACATCCTTTAATTGTTATTTAGCTAAATAGACATAACAGCTAATTGCCATCTAATTTTTTTTTTGAGACAAGATTTCTCTGTGTAGCCCTGAACTCACTCTGTAGACCAGGCTGGCCTCTAACTTAGAGATCTGCCTGCCTCTGCCTCCTACGTGCTGAGATTAAAGGTGTGCACCACCACCACCTGCTACCACCTGGCTTGTCCTCTAAATGTTTGCTTATACTCAGAGACAAATTCTATTCTTTTAAAATATTTATTTATTTGTAAGTATGTGTGTACATGCACACACACACAGAGGAAATCGCAGTTGTCAGTCTTCTGCATTTTGAAATGGAAGCCAGATTCTGTTATTAAATTAGTAATGAATAAGCTTGCCTATGGTTTGTTTACCTAAATCCTAATCTCTAAACCCTACTTCATCCCTCACCTTCTTCTCATCATTAATTCCCATGCCAACCTGACAGACTAATACTTTTCTATTTTAAAGTTTCTTTTCTAAAGTTAGTGGATAATTTCCCAGGCATTAAAGGAGCTTATTAAGATTCCTGGTAATTTTTGTTTTCACTCTGGACATTGCAACATTGTTAAAGAAATATCTTTGGAATCTCACATTCTCTCTGAAATGGGTCAGTTTCTCATCAGAGGAGAGGGATCAAACGGAGAAACACAGGCCCAAAGCCAGTGTTAGCCCAGCGGCCCTGGGTGAGAACTGACAAAAGGGACCGTTTATTCTGTGTCTGGCTGTCCTTGGCCTTCTCCAGGTTTAAGCTATGAGTGTAACCTACAGCTCATTCTCTGCCTCCACACTCTATTCTTCTGGTTCTTCCTTTGTATTAACCAGTGGATAATCCTTCCTATTGACTAACTTTCCCCAGACCCCACCTTCTGACAGTTGTCCTCCTATCCACAGCATCTTTACTAGCTGTCTGCCAACCCAAGAGTGTTCAGATTCTTTAATTAGGCATTTTAAGTTTTTTCACACTGTCTTCTGTCTCCTTTGCAGTTTTTCTCATTAACTCTCCTTGCAAACTTTGAGTTCTTATCAATCTGGGATACTTGCTATTCCCAATATCATCTTGCATATTCCCAAATGTCTCACGTGACATGTATAACCATCTGTGTTTACATGTTTGATCAATGTCTGTTTCTGGAAGCCGGCTATGAGCTCCTTGCTGTCTGTGTTTTGGATTTTGTATTTAGAGCACTAGAAATGTCAATGCCAACAAACTGGTGCCATTTTCATTCAGACCATAGGACTGTCTTGAAAGGAGCTGGCAGATGTCAACAGAGACCTTGCATGGCTCGCAGTAGCACTACCCACCTCCATACTCACTGCACACACTATGTACGAACAAGGCTTTACTTTGGGTTTCATTATTATTCCACCTGCTTTCATATCTAGTGTCTCTTGCCACATATCAGTGCTGTGTCTCCTTCCGTCTCGCTGCCTCTTCAGTTTTTCCATTTGAAGTAGATAATGGCATGGTTCTCATACTTCACTGGAAACTTTAGTTACCATTCATGCCTTTCTTTGTCAAATATAAATCTGCGTTCGGGAAAGATAATCTAAATTTTTTGAGACAATCACGGTATGGACAGGAAATTTCACTGCATTCTGAATTTAACACAGTGGATTTGAGTTTTTGATTTTGCTACTCATTTGTTTATAGCCCTAAGACACAGATTTTCTCAGTCATCTCTGATAAATGGGGATAAAAGTACCAATCTGTTAGGAATATACAAGAGTTACAAAGCAATATGTAGAAGCCAGTTGAATTAAAATGGTAGTACTTCTGACTGATACATTCAATGAATTTTCTTCAGCAATATTATTTTTCCCCAAGCTAAAAGCTGTAAAACTACTGCACTGATTTACAGTATTATTATTATTATTATTATTGAATTTCCCCACCTGTTTCTTTCTGTAGCTTGTTCTGCATCTGGCCTCAGTTCTAGAACAGCCTCAGTTAAGGTGCTTTTATTCCTAATACCTGGGAAGTAGCACTCACATACAGTGCTAGTGAGAGGGGAATGTGGCAGGCAACATCCATTATGTCCCTTGAATCTCTCTTCTGGTGTTATCTTCCCTCACATTGAAGTGTCTGCACTTCAGTAGTGTACATTACACTACAGTAGTGATGGCATGTGACGTCCAAGACTGGATCATAAAGGTGATGCAGCATCTACCTTGCTTCCAATTCTTTTTATAGGAAACCAGTCTATTTGAGAGAAGAACTGGATGTAAACTGGGGAGTTCTGTTAAGATCTACCTCAATTTTCCAGCCACACAACTTTCCAGTTAAGCCTTCAAATAATTGCATCCTCAGCCAATATCTGATGCCAGTTTCATGAATGATTTTAAGCTAGAACCAAAGAACTGAGCTACTCCCTAATACTTTCATCCACAAAAACTGTGAGAGGTAATAAACTACTGTTATCTGATACCTCCAAATTTTGGAGTAAGCTGTTACCCAGCACTAGCTACAAATTGTCCACATTCACTACACGGAAAGTATTTCTATCCCATAATTACATTCCATTCTAGTTACATTCTCAGAAAAGATTCTAGAGTGTATGATGTAAGGAAATACAGAAAATAATGTTCATTAAAATATTATTTGGAAAAAATGAAAAATTCATGTCTGCCATTAGTGAAATAAACACACAAATAATAGCTAACATTTGTTAAGCGTGTATTATTCTACAATATATTAGTTATAAAACAACCTTATTAGATAAGTACACCTAACTTCACTTTTCAACTTATAAAGCTGATGCATATAAGGTGTAAGTCACTTCTTTAAGTATTTATAGATAACAACTAGAGGCATTATGCTTTAAAAATTGTGAAATATTCATTTTTTTTTGAGATAGGATTTTTCTTGCATAGTTCAGTCTGGCCTTGAACTCACTGTGTAGTTCAAGCTAGTCTTGACATGGCAATCCATCTACCTTAGTCTCTGAAACATCGAGATTTCAGCCATGAATCACCATGCTATGATCAAAATTTGAACATTTTTTTTAAAAAATGATTTGGGGGGGCATGCACATGCTAGAGTGTCAAGTGAAGGCCAGAGGACATCTTTTGGCAGTCTGTTCTCTTTTGCCATGTTGATTGAGGGACTTGAACTCAGATTTGGATGCTGGCACCTTTCCCCACTGAGCTGTCTCACTGGCCCTAAAATGTGATAAATTCTTGTGTGTATGTGTGTGTGTTTATTGGTGTTTCTGTTTATTTGAGTGCATGTGTATGTGGAGGCCAGGGTTGATGTGTGTGTTGAGGGCCCTTCCTTGATTGTTTCTCCATCTTAATTTTTGAGACAGTCTTTTATTGAACCCAGAGCTGATCAATTTTGCTAGGTTGGCTAATCAGTAAGCTCTGAGGAGCTACCTGTCTCAGTACCCCTTAGCTCTGGGTTTATAGATACCTGGGATTTTATGTAGGTGCTGGGGGAATCTAAAATTTTATGTGTGTGCATGTTTTACCTGTATGTATGTATGTTTGTGCACCATGTGTGTGTCTGGTGCCCTAATAGGCTAGAAGAGGGTGTAAGACTCCTTCGGAACTGGAGTTAGAGATGGCTATGGCGATAAGAATGCTGGGAACCAAACCCAAGTTCTCTGCAAAAGTAGTATACTCTCTTAGCCACTGAGCCACCCCTCTCCCTGGACTTGGGAAGCAGGCCCTTGATCAACTGAGACAGCTCCCCAGCCTCAAAATATGATACATTCTTAGATTGTTTTATGGTACCTAGGAATGCCTGAAAATTTTTATTATACATAGGAAGAAACAGGGAGGGCACCAGTAGAGGAGTACAATTAAACTATTCAATAAGCAAAAATATACAAAAGTGTTTCACACATGCAACTTGGAAATAAATTCTAAATTCAAATTATAGTTGTTTCTGAAGAAATTATATGGAGATGGTTGAAATGAACTTTAGATATAGTAAATAATAATGATTAATTCTGAGTGGTGGGCATATATGAGTGTAGATGTTATTCTTTGTACTTTGGCATGTTCTCAAAAATTATAAAATCTCCTTAAACCAAACTTTACTGTTACTATGTTTAAGTAACATTTCTTCCTATCTCACTATCTATTCACAATGCGTGTCAATGACTGATTAAATTAACATTCATTGATTCAAAATGAAATATTCTTTTTTGGGAATCATTTTCCTTTATTTTGTAAAAAATATTCTTCAAGCAGCTTCCACTAAAAAAATATTTATTTGCATTGGTGTTTTGCCTACATGTCTGTGTGAGGATGTCAGATCTTGGAGTTACAGACAGTTGTTGGCTGCCATGTGGATACTGGGAATTGAATCTAGGTCGTCTGGAAGGGCAGTCAGTGCTCTTAACCACTGAGCCATCTCTCCAGCTGCACAGCTTCCATTTTAGGCATTATAAAGGAATATTCTCTCTCTCACACACACACACATACACACGTAATTTTCAAAAGAATGGGTGTTGTGAAAGCCTATGACTATGGTATGAAATTCAAGGAGAGGCATTTAAGTAGAGACTGATTTTTCACAGTAATCCAAGTATATTTGCAGAAATAATATCAACTACCATTTATGAAAGAAACAATTGACCTGATTTTTAATTCTTACAAGTTATACGCAGGCATTGTTACCAGCTCCCTTTTACAAATCAGTTGTGTTGTGATTACCACCACACAACTAGCAAGAGCAATTCGTGTCTAAGTTATAGGCTGCGCTCTTTATTTCTGCTCCAGCCCCTCTTCTCTTACCCTTCCTTTGTACTTCACTCTCCAGCTGGACTCAGCCATAGGATCTCTTCTAATACAGTTCTTGGAATTTTTAAAAGGTTGTAGTGACTCATTTGTCAGCAAATTCTACAATTTGAGTAAAAGACATTCACAACTCTGTGTTGTTTCTGGAGCAGTTATGATTGAAGTTGTCATTCTTGAGCGCCCACTATTGTACCTGGGTGAGAAGCCACCACGGTGAAGAAATGGACATGACCTCACTGTCATAAAGTTACTCCTAGTTGGGCAGTTAGACATTAATACAACAACCACAACAAAACTAAACAAAAACCGCATATATTTTTGGCTAAGTAATTCAGGGGAATAGAAAGCAGACAAGAAAATATGAGAATCCTAATTTAAATCAGAGGCAAGGACCAGAGAATTCCATCAAAAGCTACATAAAAAGTGTTGTTTTTTCTTTCCACTGGATGCAAAGTACTAGCACCCCACTCCCCCAAAGGACCCCAGGAGGGTGCTGCTGCCTTAGCAGTTAGGTCCCGGCGCCCCATTGTTTGGACCGGCTGGTGGACTTAGCCAGTTTCTGAGCTGACGGGGGCGCCGTCGCTATCCTATATTGTGGACGAGAAGAGTTTTTCATCCCTCGAACTTTCTGATTCCACCTTCCTCCAATCCCACCACGGTGTCTTCCTTCCTGGCATCTTTCTGCTCGGTGGATGCTCCTTTCAGCTGCGACGGTCGCCTGTCAATTCCGTCCGCCGCAGGAGCCTGATCCGGAGTTCTTTCCTCTCTCTCCTCCTCAATGCCTCCCGCAAACCTATCACTTCATGGCGACGGTCTTTCCACTTAGCCACGCGGTCCATTCCTTCCTCTCGGGCCGGGCGGCAGGTGGGCTGGAGGCACCTGGTCCCCGGCGGGCGCTCCTAGTCCTCGGCGGGCCGCGGCCGGGTGCGTGCGCTCGGCTTGTGTTCCGGGCTGGCTGCGCCCGGAGCGCGCGGGCAGCCTGTGCTCGCTCCCGCGTCTCCTCGCGCCCGCGGCGGCCCGGACGGCGCGCGTCCCCCTCGCGCTGGTCCTCGGACCAACCAGCGCCGGCCCCAGCGGCTCGAGCACGGCACCGGCTCCCGGTTCCCACTCCGGCCGGCGAGCTCGTGGGTTGGCTCGCCCCGCCCCCTCCCCACAGCGCCGCCGCTGGGCGCTTGCGCGGGGCGCGTGGCCGTGGCCGGGGTCTCCGCCGCAGCCCGAGCAGCCGCCTCCGCCTCAGTCAGTCAGTCAGTCGGTCCCCAGCAATGGCGGAAGGAGGTGAGCGAGAGGAGCTGCTTTCGCCGCCGCCGATCTCTCCGGCCAAGCGGCTGTGCTCCTGGCCCAGCCCGCAAGCTCAGCACCCCCGCGGGACTCCCGGGGCAGCGGGCGGAGGGGCGGGGGTCGGCGGCGGAGGCTGCCTGGCCCCCGGGGCCCGCCCCCACCTGCAGCCCGAGTCCTTGCTGGACTGCGCCGCCAAGACGGTGGCGGAAAAGTGGGCGTACGAGCGTGTGGAGGAGCGCTTCGAGCGGATCCCGGAGCCGGTGCAGCGCCGCATCGTCTACTGGTCCTTCCCGCGGAATGAGCGGGAGATCTGCATGTACTCCAGCTTCCAGTACCGGGGCGGCCCCGGCGCCGGAGCGGCTCCCGGCGCGGCGGGGTCTTCGCCGGTCGAGGAGGGGCCGCCGCTACCCTCGGGGGCCGCCACTCCGGCCGGCTCCGCCCCCGGGGCCGCCGGGGCAGGCGCATCCCCGGGGCTGGGCATCGGGACTGGCTTGGCGAGCAGTAGCGGCGGAGGAGGAGGCGGCGAGGGGCTCCCGTTCCGCCGGGGCATCCGTCTGCTGGACAGCGGCTCGGTGGAGAACGTGCTGCAAGTCGGTAGGTGCTGCCCGGCCCCTCTCAGTCCCCTGCCTCTTCTGCAGGTGCCTCCCGAGCCCTGGATGGGAACCCCGGCTTTCTGCCCAACTTCTGCACCCCCGCCGGAGGATAAAAAGTCACATAAAAAACTTTTCCTAACGTTTCCTTTAGGTCCACTTCTGTTCTTTCCCCTCGTCGGCTGCCCCATTTCTTTTTGTTTGAAGAGCGAATAGGGGTCTCTCTCTCTCTCTCTCTCTCTCTCTCTCTCTCTCTCTCCATCTCTCTCTCTCCATCTCCATCTAAAGGCATAAGAATGGGGCGATGGGTTCGAAACGCGTTTCATTGCTTTAAGTTTAGAGAAGGGATTGTTTAGTGAATCTACAGCAATAGGTTTTAGAGGGAGCGGTTGAGGGACAGGCTGTCACAGCCATCTGTAGTTATAGCAGACTGAATAACTTTCACATCGGAAAAAGCAACAGAATACTGTGCATTTTAGACAATTTTAATTGTCCGTTTTAATATTTTTTCCCCTGGGCCAGTGATGCTTGGGAATCTAGGCTGCAGATTAACAATAACCGAAGATGGAAATGTGACAGCTTCTCTACACCCCCATCCATGGGAAAGAAAAAAAAAAAGCCATACAATCTGGGGTGGGGGCGGGGTCTGCCTTCCTTGTCAGACTGGGGTAAATCAAAAGCCAGTCACGTTGGATGTTTCAAATGCTTTTCATTTAACACGTCTTCGTATTTGCTTTTGTTTTATCTTTCTGTTTATATAAAAATGGAAACTAGGTTTTTTTTTTTAATCTACACTTTCTCTTGAGCTTCCAGTTAGTTTGTTAATCTTATTAAGTATTTAACAAAAGTGTACCTGATTTGTGGGATGATCAGAGAGAAAGAAAAAAAAGCGACATTGTTCACTATTGATTTGCTATGCAGAATATTAAAACACTTTTGGGGGCCTATTTGGATTATTTTGGCATTCTGGAAGTACATATCTCTATGTATCTTATTGTACAATATGTGCTTATTTTTACTAAAGGAAATACTAATTTTTCCAAAGCAGTTCAAAGGAGGACGTTTTCACAGGCTCAGGCCCACATTCATATACAAACCCACACATCTAGCTAGCTCACTTCTTCCCAGGTAAAACCAACATATTTGAAATTATTTCTCATTGAAAACTAGTGTATCACAGTGGTTTTTTTTTTTATATAGAATAGTCTGTTTCCTGTTATTGAGAGTGAGTAAACCAAGAATAAATAATTTTTTAAAACATCATATTTTTAAATAAATATAAAATGCATATTTATTATGTGCCAGAATATAGGGACTGGATTGAGAAGTTATGCTTATTTGAAAGATGTTGGTGCTTTGTGTATTTATATTTTAGAAAGAATGAATTGGATAAATAGTTGATTATGGTATACAACTTTAATATTGACAAGTTGAGAACATGAAAGTGAACATGGTTCATTTATTTAATCTCTAAGCTTTAATCTTTCTGAGAGTTTAGAACAGCTAACCTTTAAAGATTCTTATTTAAGACATTTTAAGTTGACGAGTCAGTTTAAGTGGTTGTCTTAGGGATAGAAATGGATTTGAAAGAATTTCAAACTTAAAGGGAGCAAATAAGGGAGAAGAGTTTCATCTTCCCCACCCCCACCTCCCAGTGCTGGGAATTGAACCTAGGGCCTCTGGCACTAGGCAAACACTCTACCACTGAGCTGTATGTAACTCTAGCCCCAAGAGGTACCTATTTTTAGAGTGATTAAAATGTCAAGTTCCAAGTGAAATCAGATTTAGAGGATGATCCAGATCATATTTAAATCACATATTCCTCTTTTAATATATGATAGTTGGTGTACTTATGGAGTAATGGACTTGTACATGGTCATTTCATAGATTCTGAGGACACAAACATTGTCTGATTTATTTGGATTTCCTAGATAACGAATTATACTATATTTGAGAACCAGGAACTTTGTGTTATTTATTTCTGTGACCTTAATTTGTAGTAGAAAGTATGCAAGAAGATATCTCTTTCTTCATTATTTAAAGCATTTTGACATTAATCACCTTGTAATGTACAAAACTAGAAACTCACCCCTCTTAATGTTTGTGTGACTTAATTTAAGTGATCAGTTCTCCAAAAGCATTGCAAAAAGTGAGTTATTTGCATATAGTCTGACAGTAACTCCTGTTCTTTAGTCTATAACCTCACTTCAAACTCAGTTTACTCTTACTAAGAATTCTCTGTATATCCTTAGTGTTCCTAAGTCGTATTATAATCTTGAAATTGGGGGTTGTTAAAGGTGGAAAGGAAGAAAATTCTGGATAGTTCTATAATAACATCATTTTATTTTTTAATTTTATTTTAAAGGCTGATTTTATTTATACATGTGAGTGCCTAGATGTGTGCCTGATGCTCATAAAGGCCAGAAAAGGGTGTCAGAAATCCTGGAACTGAAGATACAGGCAGTTGTGAGCTGCCGTGTGGGTGCTGGGAACCAAACCCAGATCTTCCTCTACAAGAGCAGCCGGTGCTTTTAACTGCTAAGCCATTTCTTTACAGCCTTAAATTTTTGGTTTTTGAGACAAGGTCTTATTCTATAGACCAGGCTGGCCTCAAACTCAAGGCAATCCTCCTGCCTGAACCACCAAATTTTAATATTTTTAAAAAGATTCCTAATGGAAATTTTAAAAAATATTTTTAATTTTTAATTACTTGAGTATGTATGTGGGGGTGCTTGTGAGTGCAGGTACCTTCGGAGTACAGAGAGGGCAGGTGAGATCCTCTGGAGCTGGAGTTATAATGGCTGAGAGCCACCTCATGTGGGTGCTGGGATCTGAATTCAGGACATCTGTAAAAGCAGTCATCAAGCATTCTTAATTGAGGCACCATCTCTCTATTCCTTATAATGTATTTTTGCTTGTTTGTTTTTTACACCAGCACTCTGCAGGAGAATTGTAAGTTTGAGCCAGCTTGGTTACATAGCAAGACCCTTTCACAAACAGATAAAAGCAGGCACAAAAAAGTTTTTACAGAAAATAAAAGCAAACATAACTTTTATAAAGACTATATAGGTTAAATTCCATAACTTCAGATTACTTTCCAGTAAGTACTGAGTTCAGTGTGTACATTTGTGAAGTGATGTTTGCAGAGATCAGAGGATAATTTGTGGGACTAGGTTCTCTCCACTTTGGTCCCAGGTATTAAAGTCAAGTCATTAGTCATAGTGTTAAATGCCTTTATCTACTCAGCCATCTCCATGGTCTGGTAACTTTTTTTTTTTTAGTGAAGAAATTTATCAAGTTTTAATTTTTTGTTTCTTTTCTATTTACTTATTTATTTTTCATAG
Organism: Sigmodon hispidus; assembly: GCA_004025045.1. Classification (NCBI taxonomy): domain Eukaryota; kingdom Metazoa; phylum Chordata; class Mammalia; order Rodentia; family Cricetidae; genus Sigmodon; species Sigmodon hispidus. Next base: position 213,877 of record PVIH01001117.1, on the reverse strand, counting down.
TGAATTCTCTTCTTATTGCATACATGGAGTTTTAATTTTTTTATTTGTGTGTATATGTTTGTGTACAAGCATGTGTGCATGTTTATGTGGAAGCCAGAGGTCAGGATCAGGTATCATTCCGATACTTAAGAGAGCCTTTCACCTCTCCTCTCTTAAAAAAAGTTTTCAATTGTATGTATGTGTGTCTGTGCACATTTCAGTATGTGTATGTAAGTGTTGGTGTCCTTAGAGGACACAGGCTTTGGATTCACTGAGTTACAAATGATTGTGAGCTACTTTATGTCGGTGATGGGTCTATGCAAGAGCAGTATGCACTCTTAACTTCTTTCCAGACCCCACCTTAGTTTTTGAGACAAGTTCTTTTAATATAAGGTGGGGCTCATGGCTTAGACTAGGTTGACCCTGGAATCTGTTTTGACTGAGCCATCTTCCCGACTTCTGTATGCTCATGTTAGTATTCAATAAGTGTTGATTGAACAAATGAATGTTAAAAATGGACTTTTCAGTATGCAAAACTGAATGGACTGTTGCCAGTGCACCTTTGGCCGAGCTACTCAACAGGCTGAGCTAGGAGAATAGCTTCAGTCCAGAAGTTTCTGACAGCATAATGTAAAATAACAAGACTTCTTCCTCAAAAGTATCAACCAACCAATCAGCCAACCAAGCAAGCAAACCAACAAAAAATATCATACCCACATCCAGAAAAGCAAAAATCCTGAAAGGAGAAGAGAGAGAAGCCTGAATTTTTAGTATGAGCATGTCATAGGAAGTGGTAGTGAAAATTTCAAACTTGCCTACATAAGAAATGGATGAGTATTGCAGCATCATATATGAAGTAGTAATTTATCATTTTTAAATATAAGAAATTATATGAAGTTTTTAAAAGATGACTGTTTCAAGAATAGAGTTTTAGATTTTAAAGATCATGGAGAAACTAAAGAGAGTAGATTACATTTTAGAAGTTACCTCTGAGAATTTTTAGGGCAGGTGCTGTGGTGAGTGCTTGCCTAGAGTGTTCAGGTCCCAGTTCAATTCCCAGTGCCACAATTTTTAAATGTTTTAGATTACACACATATGCTTCACAATGCAGTTTTATACCAAATGCTAGGAGCACTTTTCTTTGTATTTTACAGAAAAGCTTGAAACATACAGATTTTTTTTAGCATATCAATGTACATTCAAATTTTAAAAATAGTTATTTTTTGACATGTGAGCTTAAGGCCTAGCTTAAAGTTTATAGTGAAAAAGGCTGGAAATTGATTTATTCATATGTGAATCAAGTAATTTTTCCTCCTTCAGCAGTGGTTATGAAGCTGGACATGGTGGCACATGCCTGTAGTTGAGCATTCTACAACAGTGGTTCTCAAGCTGTGAGCCGTGACCCCTTTGGAGTTGTTGAATGACCCTTTCATGGGGCTGCCCAAGACCACTGGAAAACACATATGCCATAGTTCATAACAATAACAAAATTACAGTTAGGAAGTAGCAGTGAAAAGAATTTTATGGTTGGAGGTCACAACACGAGGAACTTTATTAAAGAGTTGCAACATTAGGAAGGTTGAAAACCACTGCTCTAGAGTCTGAGGCAGGAGGATCAGTAGTTTAAAGTTATCCTCAGAATTTGAGGCTAGCCTGAGCTACATGAGAAATTATCCCAAAACAACATCCACCCCGCCTCCACCCCACACCCCCACTCCCCCCCAAAAATAAAAGAAAAAAGAAAGAAACCACATGGCTGTGAAAAATCAAGGCATTAACTAATGGTATTCTGTTTTGGTTAGGATTTTAAAATATGGGACTACTAAAAGGTCAGTGGTTCATATGAAAAAGAGAAAATTTCATTGTGATAGGTGGTGATAGGTTTATCTCAGCAGTAAAAGGCTTGTCAAACATGTAAGGACTGTGGTTCAAACCCAAACATTTTTTAGAAGATGATAATTCATTCTTTTTTTTTTTTTTTTTTTTTTTAATCGTGTAGGCCAGGCTCACCTCAAAGTCCTTTAATTTGTTTTCAATCTTGCTAGCTCAGCCACCTGAGTGCTCGATGTACACCAAATGCTGGCTCTGGGTTACTTTTAATGTGAATTTTCTACCTTGTAATTTATTTATAAGCTTGTTTATTTCTTATAAAGGCAGTATACTTTTTGGCCATTTTTAACTTGTTTTTGAATTAGTATGGTAAGGAACTGTAGTCATTTTAATATTAAAATTTAGCATTTGTCCTGGTTAGATTTGTTTTATTTTATTTTTTGTCAACTTGACACAAGCCAGCATCATCTGGGGAGAAGCATCGATTGAGAAAGCACCTCCATCAGATTGGCCTGTAGGCAAGTCTGTGGGACATTTTGGTTAGTGATTGATTTGGGAGGGTCCAGCCCACTGTGGGCAGTGCCACCCTGGACAGGTGTTGCTGAGTTGTCTAAGAAAGCAGCCTGAGCAAGCCATGGGGAACAAGCCAGAAAGCAGCATCCTTGGTCTCTGCTTCTGTTCCTGCCTTATGTTCCTGTCTCAACTTCCTCTCATGACAGCCTACAATTGTCACAGCCCTTTCTTCTTTGGGTTGCTTTTGGTCACAATCTTTATCACAGCACTAGAAACCAAACTAAGACAGCATTTGAGATCATATGCAAACTTATTTCGTGATACTTTTCATAATGATATGTGCCCACTGGTTTTGGTTTTCAGTATAACTTTCTCTTCCTTAGCAAAGTTAATATGCTTTACTGTAAATGGTATTCAAGAAATATGTAGTTGTGATTTTGATTTTTCTTTGGGTCACAAACCAGCTTCCCAAATAAAAACATGGAGACTTTTCATGAGTTATGAATGCTCAGCCTCAGCTTAGGCTTGTCCCTCTAGCTCTTTTAACTTAATTTAATTTGTTTTTATGCATCTACTTTCTGCCTTGGGACTTTTTTCCCTTCTTTCATTCTGTGTATCCTACTTTCCTATTCCTCTGTGTCTATCTGTCTGTCCTGGGCCCTAGTGTCTCCCTGTCATTTCCTTTCCTTTGTTCCTCAAGCCTAAATTCCTCCTGCTTACTTTCTCTGCCTGGAAGTTCTGCCTATACCTCCTTCACTTTTGGCCACTCAGCTTTTTATTAGACCAATCAGGTAACTTAGGCAGGCAAGGTAATAAAGCAACATATCTTTACATAGTTAAACAAATGCAACACATCTTTACTTAGTTAAACAAATATTCTACAGTATAACAACTGAAACACATAGTTACATAGCTAAATATTCTGCAACAGAAATATTTTTTAATTTATATACTTATTTTAAGGTGACTTCTCATTTTATAGCCCAAGCTGGCTTGGATATCATTGTAATTCTCCTGGCTTAACCTCTTAAAATTATAAGTGTGAGCCACTTTACTTGGCTAACAAATGTTTATTATATAAAAGAATAGTCATGTGCCATTTTTACATTTTGTAGTATGGATATATCTCTTAATTAATTTATATGTAACTGGAGTCTGGAAGACATGATGACATTTTATGGCTTAATCTTTGGATATTTCTAATATTTAAAACACTGTATTTTAAAAGCGGTGAAGGTTGTTATTGACTAGTTTTTTGTTATTTATTGAGTTAACACATTCTTATTTTGTGTAAGGATCAGTAAATAATTGTTTACCATCTTTTAATAGAATTGTTTCCAATAAACTTTGTATTCTTCCTTTAGGGTCTAAACAAAGGTTAAAAATACCAAACCCTAAGGTTCTAAGGATTATATTATGTTGCCATTTTTATTTAAGCAAGTTATAAGTTGAATGAATACCATGAGTGTCTCTGAAACTTGTATTTTAATTCTTTGTGTTGTTTATATTTTCTTTTCTCCCTCCTTATAAGTGTTAGGTGAGTGTGGTCCTAGGGCCATTTAAGTAGAAGATGAAATGCACTAGTGTTATCTTGCTTCAAAGACAGTTATTTGGCTACTTGTTATCATCAGTTCTTAGAGAAATGGGAATTAAAATCCAAGGAAATACCTACTCTACACATATACTCCATTAGCTAAAAATAAAAAAAAGACTGAAATACCAGTAGACCTTTCCTATTGACATTCAGGAAGCAGAGGCAGATGGATCTCTGAGATCGAAGTCTGGTCTACATAAGAAGTTCCAGGACATCCAGGGCTTCATAATGCAACCCTGTTTCAAAAAAAGAAAAAGAAAAAGGACAGAAAACCGTAGAGACAACATGGTACAAAGGGATAGGAACACTGCTGTGCTGCTGGGGACTACACTTTGGGAAACAATGTCTTATTGTCAAGTTTATGTGAAAACAATAAGATTTAGCAGTCCTGCTCCTAGATAAGTTTGTCCAAGAGAAATGAAACTATATGTTCTTGTAAAGACTTGTATCTGAGTATCCAAAGCAGCTTTAGTCATATACCTTCAAGTTGCAGACAGCCTAGTACTTATCAAATGGGTAAATAAATAAATAATTTTATTGTCATGCCATGGAATAATATTCAGTGATAAAATGTAATAAACTGGCTGTGAGTGGTGGCAAAGGCAATTGGATCTTGGTAAGTTTGCTGATCTTGGTAAGTCTACATAGGGCGTTCCAGGCCAACTAGGGCTACACAGTGAGAGCCCATCTTACCCAGCTTCTTCCCAGAAGCTAATAAACTAAGATCCCAGGAACATGAAGAAATCTCAAAACAGTATGCTTAAAAGAAAGAGACACCAGACACAAAAGACTACATACAATACAATTACATGCAAATGACATTTTAAAATGTCTAAGGTAATGTAACAGATCATACATTGGTAGTGCTAGGGGAAATGGGTTTGAGAAAATGTCTAGGTGACATAAAGGGAATATTCAACCTCATAATGTAGTTACACGGTTATAGTATCTTGTCAAAATTGGTTGTTGATCAAATTGAACAACTAAATTGATAGCTTTTGTTGAAGATGATAAATTGTACTTCAAAATTTGTTTTAAATTTTTTTTGAAACAGGGTCTCTTAGGTCTCACTATGTTGCCCTGACTATCCTGGAACTTCCTCCGAAGACTAGGCTTGCCTCAAAGTCACAGAGGTCTGCTTGCCTCTGCCTCCCAAGTGCTGGGATTAAAGGTGTTGCATCACTATGCCTGGCTCAAAATTTTATTTTAAAGAAAATAATTCTGAATTATTGTGCTACTTATCTGAGAATGTAGTTTCTGAAAAGGGTTCCAGAGGACTGTACAAGGAATTCAGTCACACTGGGTAAAAGTGAGCCACTCTTCTTGGAAAGGAAAGGGGACCATCAGGCATGGTGGTCCACACCTTTAATCCCAGTACTCAGAGGCAGAGACAAGTGGATCTATGTGAACTCCAGGCTAGCATGGTCCAAGTATTGAGTTCCAGGCAAGCTAGAGCAACATAGAGAGAGACCTTATCTCTCTCTCTCTTTCACTCTCTCATTTTGGTTTTGGTTTTTAAGACAAAGTTTCTCTGTATAACTCTGCCTGTTCTAAAACTCTCTGTAGACCAGGCTGGCCTTGAACTCAGAAATCTGCCTCCTGAGTGCTACGATTAAAGGCATGTGCCACCACCTCCCAGTGAGACCTTGTCTCAAAAAAAAAAGAAAGCTCTGGTTGACAAATAGTTGAGAAACAGCAAGAAACTGGATACTGTTTGTGCAGTTATATAGTGAAAAGATGAAATGTTGGGCTCCTGTTGGAAGAGATCTGATCATGCCTATTTTTTTTTTCATCCAGGTCAATATTCAGAGAGTGGATTTCTTGTTGAAATCCAGAATTTGTTGGGTGGAAAATATATCCATAACACTTGAATGGAGCCAAGTGTTGCTTGTTTAGTTGCGCAGCCCCAGAATGACTAGTTAATCCTTGAAGGAAACAACACTGAATGTGTTTCTCATGCAGCTGCTTTTATTCTGCAAGCCACATAGTTAAAAGTAAAGGATGTCAGAGTTTTGGGTGTAGTTTAGTAGTGCAGGGCTTGCCCTGGCACCTGTGAGGAGCCATCCTAATCAACAGTAACAGCAAACAGTATCAGAAAAATTCAGAGGGTATCTGTTTCCATAAAAAATGGACAGGTCTGCAGGATGAGAAGTAAGTTTTAAGAGTTATCTGGCTACAGAAACAAGAATCTGAATTAAAAGACTAATTTATGCTAGGTTAGAGATGTAGTAAAAGATCTTTATTGGATTAGGAAAAGAAAAAGAAAAACATATGGGCTATAATCTTGGTTTCACAATAAAATCACACAAGTTCTTTTTTTCTTTCCTAATAATTATGTTCAAGACCCATATCAAGCTATTAAATTAGAATCTATTGAGAACAGAACCAAATTCAGAATTAAAACAAAACCAAACTTGTCCAGAGAGTTAGTTGGTACTGGGATTGAAGCTAGAACCTCACAGGTAGAGACAGGGGCCCTTACCTGAGTTCATCTCTGCCTTTCCAGGTATTCTGTGTGTAGCTGTATGAGAGACACTGCTCTTGAAACACAGTACCTCATTATTGGTGTTGCCACTGTTTCTAAGTGTACTGTTGACAATCAAAACATTTTGCAGTTTTGCCAACATAAATGCTATGGCTTATATCGACTTCTTGTTAATAGAGCTCAAAAAGAATGATTTGCTTAGTACATAGTGTTTGTCTTTTGAAAGTACAAAGTACACACCCATTTTTGCCATTGTAGGCATTGTCAAAAGATCATTGTATTAGTGTGATACTAAGCTACAATTTTCTTCATGCTCATTCATGCACTCATTCATTCATTTGTAAAACTCAGTATTTTTAATGTCCTCTAAAAATAAAAGTTAATTTCTATATCATAAGTAATATATAGCTTAATACTGCTTTTAGGTACAAATACATAATGGATCCAGTAAATAAAATAGCCTTTGTTTTTTTTTTTTTTAATCCAATTCTTTTTTTTTAAACTTTATTTATTTGTTATTTATTTATTTGCCTTGGTGTTTGCCTGGAACTGGAACTACAGACAGTTGTTAGCTGCCATGTGGGTGCTGGGAATCGAACCTGGGTCCTCTGGAAGAGCAGACGGTGCTCTTAACCGCTGAGCCATCTCTCCAGCCCCTAAAATAGCCTTTGTATATCCTTCACTATATTATACTTGTAAGCAATCATTGTTTTACTTTGAAAACTTTGGTAATACATGGCATTAAAAAATAACCTGAAATTTGTATCAGTATATAAAAATCCATTACTAATAGAAAATATTTGGAATTAGTAGTTGCTTTTTAGTTTGTGTTGTAGTAAGTTTTCCAAGCCCTTTTGAGCCCGGGAGGTTTGTGACCTGGTGCGCACGGCTGGCTTTTGTCCCTCAAAGAAATGAATCAGACACTTATATCACTTCATACTGTTTGGCCCATATCTTAAGCACATTACTAGCTAGCTCTTTCATCTTAATTCAACCCATTTCCATTTATCTTCCCACCACGTGGCCCAGCCCATGGCTGAGCCAGTACCTCTACATGACTGTCTTCTTCGGGGGTCGGATGGAGACTGGCTAACTCCACTCTTCTTCCTACCTGCTTGTGCTCTGATTCTCCACCCACTTCTACGGTGCTCTACATAGGCCAAAACAGTCCTTTATTTACAGCATACAGAACATTCCACCACAGTTTGAAAATAGATTCAATAGTCTACCCTTTTATTATATAATTTCTTTTTTCTTTCAGAATGAGATCCATGAATCTAATTTCCTTTGCTTAGTTTCCTTTCTGACAATGACCAATAACAACTGTAACCAACTCAACTAAACAAGGACAAGCATCCATTGAAGGACCAAAAATCACCTAACCCACCTATTGAAAATGTGGCTGTTATGGTCTTAAAATTACCTCCTGCTGCCTAGGGACTTATGGTATCTTTAGGGGAAGCTGAGAAAATTGAGATAAAGATCAAGATCTGTCAAGGCTAGCTGTTGTCCAATCTCAGTGTGATAGGAGAGTGCAGGGCTTATCTGAAGTTCCCGACTGGAGTAGTCTATGAGGCTGGACCATCTTAGCTAACTGTTTTGAACTGTCCTGAGCAGTTTGTAGTCCATAGCTGATCTTTGGGTGGTGGTTGTCAGCTTAGTGCCATTACCACAATCCAGGTGGATTCATCATTGTGGGGTCCCAATGACCTTTTGGAGACTTCAAAGGTCACTGTTAGGAATCATCATGTTTCACTGAAGGAAACATAAACATGTTAAATGTCATAGGCAACAGATTTCAGAGAGGCTAAAAGACCACAATCTGTTAAATATATCCATGGTACAAAAACTTATTTCCTAGTTACCTGCATCAAACTCAAGCCTGAATCATGTACAAGAAGCTAGATAAAGCCTATTTCTAGAATCAGTTTGTATTTTATATGATAATTAATATCATGACAGCTTTAAATATATGCATATTAATCTTAGAAATTTTGAGATAATATTTATACCGAAAGTATTAAAGAGTCAAAATAAAACCAAAGGATTATGAGATTAGTGGCAAAAGAATAATCCCTAATTTTGACTTTTCTTCTGTCCTTTACTAGGTGGCTCTTCTGACATGAGACAGAGATTTTGAATTTTCCTTTAACAAGCATACATGGGCTTAGAGATGGAGAAAGCCATGCTACAACTCCAAAGCCAGTTTTAATTTTTTTATTATTATATATTTTAATTTTTAAAATTTTACACACTAACCACAGTTCCTCTTTCCTTTCCCCCCTACTCCCTTACACCACTGCTCAGAGAGGGTAAGGCCTCCCATGGGAAGTCAACAAAGTCTGGCATATCATGTTGAGGCAGGACCAACCTTCAAGTCCCCTGCATCAAGGCTGACTAAGGTATCTCACCATAGGTAATGGACTCCAAAAAGCCAGTTCATTCATCAGAAATAAATCCTAGTTTCCCTGTCAGGGGCTCCACAAACAGACCAACCCACATAACTGTCATCCACATTCAGAGGGCTTATTAATTTTTAATTGAATTGGGACTACAAAAAGACCATTTGCCTTAAATGTCTGTAGGGAACAGCAGAAACACATATTTGGGGATATTTATGAGATTTTATTCTATTGGAAGTGTGCTATACCATTAAGCCAATTTACTCTTTTTCTTGGGCATTTCCTCTGGATGTTTCTCCTTCTTTATATTTCTCGTTTGTTCATTTGTCTTCAGATTTATTAGTTGGATGCTTTTGTTCTGGAAAGACAAAAACAAAACCCTGCCCCAACCTTAACTTTGGGGTCTTTCCTTGTTTGGCAGGTTGAATGGCCACAGTGTTTGATGAACTATTGCCTCTCCTAATCAAGAAGTCTCTCCTGTTCAAATATAATCTTTTATCAATTTCAATGTCTCCTGTGGAAACAAAAGCAAAACCTCTTCCCCAGTATAACACATATCCTGGTTTTCATTCTGAAGTCAACACATCCTTAAATTATACTGGCTGATTTAGTTCAATTTTTTTTTCTACTATCAGTGCCTCTCCACAGTTTTTGTTCCTTTCTCATTAGTATTTAAAAATTTAAAGTTAATAAAGCATTGTGTAATCTATCTCTGGGGATCTTTATTACCCCTCTCTGTTTATTAAGCATATCTTTTTAAAGTGCAATTAGATCTTTCTATAACTGCTTGTCCTGTAGGATTGTGTGATATGCCTGTAAATATGCTTTATGTTGTAATGTGCAAAAAGTTGTTTCATTTTACTAGAGATATATGCTGGAGCATTGTCAGTCTTAATTTGTATAGGTATTCCCATAATGGCCATACTTGTAACAAATGTGTGATTATAGAATTAGCCTTCTCAGAACTCAAAGCAATTGCCCATTGAACTCCTGTATATGTATCTATGGTATGGTGCACATATCTTAATTTTTCAAACTTTGCAAAATTAAACACATCCATTTGCTAAATTTTACTTCTTTGAGTAACCCCTGGGTGACTTCCTACAGATAGTGGAGTTTGGTTATACAAAGATCAAGTAGGGCATTTCCTTATAATTTCCTAGGCTTGTTGCAAAGTGATAGAAAAAAATCTTTCTTCAAACCTTTGCTATTAACTATTAACATGGTATTTCTTATGAAATTCTGAAGTCTCCAGCACATTTTCTACCAATAGGTCATCAATTTTATCATTACCTTGTGCTAGAGGCCCTGGTAGACTCATATGGGATCTGATGTGTGTTATATACAAGGGATGATTTCTATTTCTGATTATTTCTTGTAAGTGAATAAATAGAAAAGTTAATTCTGGGGGGCTGAAGAGATGGCTCAGAGGTTAAGAACACTGACTGTTCTTCCAGAGGTCCTGAGTTCAATTCCCAGCATCCGCATGGTGGCTCATAACCATCTATGATGACATCTGATACCCTCTTCTGTATACTGTATACATAATAAATAAATAAAGAAAAGTTAATTCTGAATCATCTGGAATAAGTTCAGTGGTTTCAATGTGCATATTGAGAGTCAGTAACTATATTAAGAGGCTCTGGAAAATCTAATAATACTATGAGAATAGCATATAATTCTGACTTTTGAACAGAATCATAAGGGCTTTGAACCACTTTACTTTAAATTTCTGACTTTATCCACCCCTCTCCAGAGAAGAATCTTCAAAGGCATTCTATTTAGAATGAGGTCTAAATTCCTAATCACTGAATCTAGAGACTTGTGCTTAGATCCTAATTCTATCACTTTTTAGCTGTGAAATTTTGGTCACATTCTTAGGCTGATTCAGTTTCCTTGTTTATAAACTAGGAACACAGTATCTTGTTAAATGACTCCACATATTTAAGCAGCTCAGCATTTCTTAGCTGTTGTAGGAATATCTGGCTTTAGCCTCAGAGATCTGCCTGCTTCTGCCTCTCAAGTGCTGGGATTAAAGGTATGCCCCACCGCTGCCTGGCCTTGCTTTGCTTCTTAAAAAAAAAAAAAAGAATTTTATATGTATATGCCATGTACTTTGATCATGTCTATTCCTTATCCTCTCCCTTCTAACTCCTCCCTCATCCCCACCCTAATTTCATGTGTTCTTTTTGAATCCTAATGAGTCTACTTAGTGCTGCGGACATGTGCATAGGTGTAGGGCTGTCTGCTGGAACATGGGTAACCTATCAGGACACATCCCTAAAGAAAACTGACCCTCCCCTCCCAGAAACCATCACTTGCCAATAGCTTTTCAGCTGTGAGTGGGACTTCTTGGCCAACTCTAATATCCAGGCTGGGATTTTGTCTGGCCTGGTCTTGTGCATCCAGTAGTCACAGCCTCTGAATTCATTTGTGCAACTTCCCTGTTGTGTTCACTGTAGTGATTTACCCTGTCTTCTGTATACTGATCCTTGTATATCTATGTCTCATTTAGGTCTGAGCACTTCAGAGTGTCTCCTCTGTGTCTCACAGATGTCTCTTGACCATTGGGGTCTCTGTGTTAACTTCCATCTACTGTAAAAAGAAGCTTCTCTCCCTTTCTCTTAAAATTCTTTTTTGTTTTCAAAAATGGTATTTCCTTATCCACTTAGTTTAAATTAGAGTTTTTAGCTTTTCTGTTATTTAGCAATTATTTATTGAATACCAATGTGCCAGGTTTTAGTTTATCTTCTGGATATACAGCAATGAACAAAAAAGATATTTTGTATTTATCTCCCAGGGTGCACATTTTATCAAGGTAATAAACACCTTTTCTTTAGCTTGTGTCATAATTGTTTGTTATAAGTATTGTCCTTCCTTCTTGACTGCAAACTCTTCCGGGACAAGAGTTACATTCTACAGTGTGTTCAGTAGTGTCTCTTGTAGGCTTCATCATAACTTTGCTGTTGTCTTTGTTGTGCTAGGGCTTCTGCCTAGAGCCATCTGAGAAGAGGGAACTTCAGTTGACAAAATGCCTTCATTAAATTGGCCTATAGGTGGTGACCTTTTCTTGATTAATGATTGATGTGGGAGAGCCCAGCCCACTGTGAGCCTAGGTACCTCTGAGCAGATGGTCCTAGGAGATATAATAAGAAAGGCAGCTGAAATCGAGGAGTGGTGGTGCACAACTTTAACCCCAGCACTCAGGAGGCAGAGGCAAGTGGATTTCTTGAGTTCAAGGGCAGCTTGGTCTACAGAGTGAGTTCCAGGACATCCAGAGCTACACAGAGAAATCCTGTCTGACCTGACTTCCCTTTATGATGAGCTGTAAGATGAAATAAACCTTTTGGTCATGGTGTTTATCACAGCAATAGAAAGCAAATTATCTCCTCTCCCTAATAATAGAGTTTAAACAGGTTTCTGTTTTAAGTAAATTGGGAGCATTAATTTTTCCATTTGTATAACTTTTTTTTTTTAAACTTTATTTATTTATCTTGGTGTTTTCCTGGAACTGGAACTACAGACAGTTGTTAGCTGCCATGTGGGTGCTGGGAATCGAACCCGGGTCCTCCGGAAGAGCAGACAGTGCTCTTAACCGCTGGGCCATCTCTCCAGCCCCCCATTTGTATAACTTAACTAATATTGATTCCCAGCCCTGGCAGCTTTCAAGAGCCACTTGAGTTTTGTAAAGTTTTTATCCTGGAGCTTTACTTTCTTAAAATCTTGGTAACAAAGATTGGTATGGGAGCTCATGCTTAAATGCTTGGCAGTCAGGGCTCTTAGCATACTCACTTGGAAAGTGGTTAAGACATTGATAGGATTAATTAATTATTCCTAACTAGATTTGGAATTTGTAGGTTGAGTTGTATTAAATGATTAGGCTGGGCTCTGGAAAGAGTGAAAAAGGATTGTTTGGATGGCTCAGCAGTTAAGGGTGTACTTTCCAACAAGTTTGACGGAGTTCTGTCCAGGGACAAGTATACAGATGGTTGAGCAGAATGAGCCAGCAAAGGTTGGTAGAAGTGAGCCTGAGAGACCTGCCTGCCTGATTGATTTTTGGCCAGGTGTGTGCTGCAGCTGGACTTGTTCCTATTCACACTCATTCTGCTGCCTTGCCTTCCTAGGTGATGGCAGGCAGGTTTCATATCAGTTCTGATGTCTACTTTCAGAGAGCTCACCTGGAATACTTTGGTTGAGGTTAAGTTTGTGGAAGGCGACACAGCTGTGAGCTATCAGCAGACAACTAACCTGGTAGTTAAAGAAATGAGCACCTTGATCCCAAAAGAAGGATCTAGGTAATACATTCCCTGTATCTCCTGAACTTCCTTCATATGGGATATTCACCTTGTGTGGATGTAGCTTCTCCAGGATTCTCTTTTGTGAGGAAATTTAAAGAGTAATATTAATAAGTTGCTACAGCTGCTATCCTAAGACTGATAATGTACACTGGATTCTTTTTTTCTTTTTGAATAAAGTCTCATTTTTTTTTAATCTATGTATACCCTTGTTCAAACTCCCTTCCCCCTCCCGCCCCTCCCAGTCACTCTTTCTCCTTGAACAGAGTCTCTGCAGAGCTTGGTAGTTTACCTGAGGGGTGAGGGTGGATGTCTTCACTAAGGCATCTGAGCCTCCTTATCAAATTCTTTCTTAGGCCTCATTACTCATTTCTGTCAGGGGGTGCTCAGAGATGTCTCAATGACAACCTAAATGCTGAATGTCACCTAATTCCTGATGGTGTTCTTTATGTTGGTGAATCTCATGTACAAGTTTTTTTTTAAAGGGAGCACTTTACATGCCCTTACAAGCAGATGTGTTATATTGGCATAAAGATCAAGTAACAGTATTGTTAGTCTTCTTACTGCTTTTTATTTTGAGGCTTGGTGTTACTAAATTTCCAAGGCTGGCTCTGAACCTGCTGATCTTCCTGCCACAGCCTCTAGAGTACTGGGGAGTACATACTTGTGCCATCAGGTTTGTATTCCAGCTTTGAATGGGGACATCTTTTGTTTGTACCATAGAATGCATTGAATATAAGGGGCAGTTTTGCTTGCATTGAATTGGAAATTGATTTTTTAAAAAAAAAACAAAACACTTTTATTTATTTATTTGCCTTGGTGTTTGCCTAGAACTGGAACTACAGACAGTTATTAGCTGCCATGTGGGTGCTGGGAATCGAACCCAGGTCCTCTGAAAGAGCAGATAGTGCTCTTAACCACTGAGCCATCTCTCCAGCCCCTGGAAACTGATTTTTAAAAACAGTATTATTGTGTGTGTGTGATGTGGGGGGGGGTGAGTGTGTATCATGGCACATGTGTGGAGGTCAGAGGATATTAGTTCTTGCATTCTACCTTTATGTGGGTTCTAGGGATCAAACTCAGATAGTTGGGCTTGTGTGGCAAATAGTTTACCTACTGAGCCATATCACTGACCTGGGAAATGATTTATTAAAATTCTAAATAATTGTCATTGGGGGCTGGAGAGATAAATCATCAGTTAAGAACACTTGCTAGTCTTTCAGAGGACCCAAGTTCGGTTTCTAGGACCCATGTTAGATGGCTCACAAACACCTGTAACTCCAGCTCTGGGGAATCCATCTGGCATCCAAGGGCACCCACACACACACGGCCATACATAGTAGATACAGTCACATAAATAAGAATAAAATATTTCAAGAAACTGTAATTGGTTGTGTTTGTAGAGGAGTGTGAGTGTGACGTGATTTGTATGTATGTCTCACACATTCCTGGCACATGTGCAGAGGTTAAGGACAGCTTGGAGAGTCGGTTTTCTTCTTCCACTTTTACACTAGTTCTGGTGTCAAACTCAGGTCTTCAGTTTTCAGTGTAAGGACCTTTATCCTGCTGAATCATCTCCTTCACTGTTGGGATTTGTTTTGTTTTTTGAGACAGAGTTTCTTTGTGTAGTCTTAGCTGTCCTCAAACTTGCTCTGTAGACCAAGCTGCCCTCTTAACTTACAGAAATCCGCCTGTTTGTGTCTCCAAAGTTCTGTGATTAAAGGTATGTACTACCACTGCCTAAAGGAAAGTAATTTTTAATATGCTACTTTGCTGTTCCAGAGAGGCAGGAGTTAAGATGTAGGAGGTTGGGAAGGAGGCAGAAGCAGTGTGAGGGCTGTGACAGCTCATTAGCATTTGGTGTCAGGTAGTGACTGACTGCTCAGTCTTCCTGAACTTTCTCATTGACGGGAGGGAGAATAGCTTGTCTTTTGTCTACCATTTAACAAGAATTCAAATGGAAAAGTATTTTGTTTTGCATTAAGGGATATTGCTCTCTAGTTTTACCCATTATTGGTTGTAAGGACCCGTAGATTTGGAAGAATTGCTACACTGCTGTTGTCCCCTCCTCCCCACTTCTTTGTGCACAGTGCATTTGCTTTCCTAGTTACCATATGGAGAAAGGGCTGGTCATAGTTCAGAACCTTGTCATAATCTGTGGCAACTACTAATAAATAGTTAGCAACACAAAATAAGTTGTGTTACTTATAAAACAAATGCCTAATTCATTTAAGGAAATATAGGGCTGGAGAGATGGTTCAGCTGTTAAGAATACTGACTGTTCTTCCAGAGGACCTGAGTTTGATTCCCAGCATCCACATGGCAGTTAACAACTGTCTGTAATTCCAAGATCTGACACCCTTACACACTTGCACATGCAGGCAAAATACCAATTCACATAAAATAAAATAAAAAATTAAAAAAAGAAAATACTTTCTCTTTTCTATATCATATGATTTTTTATTTTCTATATCATTATTCCTTATTTTCTATTTAGTTTTGGGGAATATAAGGAAGGGCTATTTAGTACATCTCTCCAAGAAAGTGACATAAGATAACATGTAGCCTGGATGTGGTGGCACATGCCTTTAATTCCAGCACCAGGGAAGCAGAGGTAGTTGGATCTCTGTGAATCTGAAGTCATCCTTGTCTACATAGTGAGTTTCCGGAAAGGGCTATGTAAAGAAACCTTGCCTCAAAAAAAAAAAAAAAAAAAAAAAAAGCGTTGTCCCACAGAAACACACAGACACTTTTTCACTTTTTAAAACAATATTTATTTATTGTGTATACAGTATAAGGAAGAGAGTGCCAGATGTCATCATAGATGGTTTTGAGCCAGCATATTGTTGCTGGGAATTGAACTCAGGACCTCTAAAAGAACAGTCAGTGCTCTTAACCTCTGAGCCACCTCTCCAACCCCCACATAGACACTTATATTAATTTTTATGCTGATCAGCCTAGGGCCCAGGCATATAACTTGCTAACTCTTTACTCTTACACTAACCCATTCTTATCTTGTTCAGCCATGCAGCTCGGTACCTTTTCTCAGAGCAGCATAGTTGTCCTCTGCAACATAATAATCTCCATGGGTGATTTTCAGTTTAAGAGATGAGTTGTAATCATATCTTAGTTACTTTTCTTAATTGGAATTATTGAAAACAAAAGTGTTCACAGAAACTTAAAAGAAAAATTGACTAAATTAACAACTATTTACTATATGCTAAGAGAATTGTGTGCTAAGTAAAGATTTTGTGAGGCTATCTCATTTAATCTACATTAGATAATATCTGCATTTACAAATAAAAAAATTTAAGGCATTAACTAATTTAGCTAGTATATTAGAGGGACAGAATTTGCATCTAGAACCTGATACACACCCAGATATATACATAGACATATAGCAATAACCATAAGAATAAAAAATAGAGTAGGTGCTGGAGAGATGGCGCAGTGGTTAAGAGCGCTTGTTACTCTTGCAAAGGCATCAGATTCAGTCTGTTCTCAGCATTTATATGACGACTCACCCATCTGTAACTTCTGTTCCAAGGGGATCCAGTGCCCTCTTCTGACCTTCAAAGCCATCTATTATGTATGGTGATATGTGGATATATATTACATATTTAATAAAACCTGAATATCAGAGAGAGGAAGCACTATAGTTAATCTTTATTTAGCCATCTTGCAACTTCCTCAGCCTTGCTTTTGGTTGCTTTTGTCAGTGTTTTTGTTAGTAGCTTTTCTTAGTTGCTTCTGTTCTCTCTGGTTTTCTACAAGCCCTTATATACCCTATCCCATTTAGGTTAGGATTAAAGGCGTGTAGCCTTTAACTCACAGAAACAGAAGTTTTGTCTTTGGAGTTGTGGGTTCAAGGGTATAAATTTTTTGATCTGTCTGTCTAGGATTTGACTGGGTGCTCTCTCCTCAATATTTAGGTTTTATTAAATATGTAATACATATCCATAGTGATATGTTAATAAAACCAGTCTGGAATATCAGAGAAGAGATCTACACACAGCCAATCCAGGAGGATCAGAGAGTGGTAACTCACACCTTTAATTCCAGCACAGATAGGGGATGAGGTGTGTGTTGGGGGAAGGTGACTGGGTGTGATGATTTACGCCTTTAATCCCAGCAGATCTGAGTTTGAGGCCAGCTTGGTTTACAGAAGGAGTTCAGGCTCCCAGGCAAGCAGTAGTGGTGCCTTGCCTTTAATCCCGTAACTCCAGAGAGAGAGATCTTTCTGTGTTTCTGTGAGTTCAAGGCTGACTACCAAATATTAGTAGTTCATGCCTTTAATCTTAACCTGGATGTGATACAGCTGGGCAAAGAAGGTATTTAAGACAGGCATAGCAAGATAGATTAGGTATTAGAAGCAGATGAGGAGCAGACTGAGGAAGCTGAAAGATAGCTGGGTGAGATTTGACTGTGGTGTTTCTCTCTTTGATATTTCAGCCTTTCCCTGATATCTGGCTTTGAGTTTATTATAATACAACCAGAATTTGTGCGCAACAATCATGTAAATGCTACACAGAAATACATGCAGGCAAAATAGTCAGACCCATAATATAAAATAAACCTAAAATTCTGCACTGTATAGCTCTTATTTACAGTGGTTATAAAACTTATTTTAACTTATGTTTAGATAAGTTATTAGTATAACTTTTACTAACATGCTGAAGGTAATTTTACGTGCATCTTTTATACAATAGATAACATTTGACAAATTCTAGTATAGATACAATTTAGCACAAATGTTTGTACAATAGCATGTCATTTAAATTTTCATAAGCTATAGGACATGACTGTTTAGCACAATGTAATATAAATTCTGTACTTTTTTTCCAGTTTTACCTCCAGATAAATTTCTTTTGATTTGACTATTTTTAGATTCAATTTTATTTTGCATGTTACTGTACTAGGATAAAAGAAAGACATGTTAATCTTTTCCTCGGAGCCTTGATATTTTTATAGTCTCCTATTGAAATGATTTATACCTTTGCGAAAATTTAAATTTTTATAGAGTTTTACACTCTAAGAATTGCAGTTCAGTTATTTAAGGCAGCAACTGCCATATTATCATAGAGCTAAAATTAAAAAGGAACATGACTAACACCTACTTGAGAACTTTTATGTACCAGATATGTCGAGCTTCATTGTCTTAAGTCATCATAACTCTATAATGATAAGCTTTATCTCTATTTTATGGCTAAAAAAACTTCAAGAGTTAAATACCTTGTTCAAATTCCCACAGTTAATTATAAGTAGAGCCAAGTATTAGCCAAAATTAAAAAGTACTTGATTTTGAAGGGAGGAGTTTAGTCAATAAATATCTGTCTCTTTGCAGATATTTGCCAAAAGTTTAGAAGACAACAGATTGTTATCTAAGGCATGTAGACAACTTAGTAAGAAAAAAAAGATAAACAACTTAATAAAATACAGGCAAAAAGGGAGACAGACCCATTACAAAATAGTATGTTCAAGTAGCTAATAAATACATAAAAAACACTTGGCATAATTTCTCATTAGAGACTCCCAATGTAAATCTATTCTGGTATTACTACATTCCAGTCAGAATAGCTGAAATTAAAAATCAAATTCTTAGATGTATATTGTTATTAGGAATCTAAAATAGCACACATCCACTTTGGAAAATGGTCTAAACATACATTTATCTTACATTCTACTCCTGAATGTTCACCCAAATTAAATGAAAGTGAATTTCATGAGAACCAACAATTTTTTTTTTACAAGTATGTTCATGTTAGCTTTAGTAAGAATAGCTCCAAACAAGAAGCAGTCCAATTGTACTTGAGCAAGAGAATAGCTGAATGAACTGGTATAGTCATACAGTGGAATACTGCTTTTTGGAAATGGAAAGGAACAAATTACAGATACATACAAACAGTTACATACTTTTATGCGTAGATCTAAAAGTATGCTGACTGATGGGATAGCAAAATGGCAGTAGAGAAAGGCATCTGCTGCCAGACTTGATGACCTGAGTTCAATCTCTAAGTCTCTGTGGTAGTTTGAAAGCAATAAGACAGCATAAGGAGATCAAGGGGATAATAATTGGAAAGGAAGAAGTCAAACTTTCATTATTTGCAAATGATATGATAGTATGCATAAGTGACACCAAAAATCTTACTAAGGAACTCATACAGCTGATAAATACCTTAAATACCTTCATTAATGTGGCAGGATACAAGATTAACTTTTTAGAAAAAAAAATCAGGGGCTGGAGAGATGGCTCAGAGGTTAAGAGCACTGACTGTTCTTCCAGAGGTCCTGAGTTCAATTCCCAGCATCCACATGGTGGTTCACAACCATCTATGATGACATCTGATACCCTCTTCTGTATACTGTATACATAATATATAAGTAAATCTTAAAAAAAAAGGTAGCCTTTCTATATAAATGATAAACAGGTGGAGGAAGAAATCAGAAAAGCATCACCCTTTACAGTAGCTACAAATAACATAAAATATCTTTGGGTAACTCTAACCAAACAGGTGAAAGACCTGTATGACAAGAACTCTAAGTTTTTGAAGAAAGAAATTGAAGAAGGTATCAGAAAGTGGAAAGATGTTCCATGCTATTAGATAGGTGGGATCAACAAAGTAAATGTGGCAATCTTGCCAAAAAGCAATGAACAGATTCAATGCAATCCCCATCAAAATTCCAACACAATTCTTCATAGACCATAGAACAGTATTCGATATCATATAGAAAAACAAAAATCCCAAGATAGTCAAAACAGTCCTATATAATAAAGGAAATTCTGGAGGCATCACCATCCCTGACTTCAAGCTGTACTATAGAGCTGTAGTAGGATTGTATTCTGTCTCATTGTAAATAATTGTCCTGCCTACTGGTTTAATAAAAAGCTGATTGGTCAAAGCCAGACAGGAAGTGTTGGCAAAGCTACCAGACTAAGAAAACTCTGGGAACATCTCAAAGCAGGGCAGAGTTGCTGGAGATGCCAGGAGACACAGAAGAAAGAAGCTGAAGTGCTACTCTGAGAAAAGGTACCTAGCTGCATGGCTGAACACGATGGGTTGAATTAAGATAAAGGAGTTAGAAAGTTATATGCCTGGGCCCTAGGTCAGTAAGCAGAAAATTAATATAAGTGTCTCTGTGTTTCTGTGGGACTGTGAGTCTGCAAGTCAGAACCTCAGGGCAAGACCAGAAAGTCCAGGCCAGAAACATAATACAACATAGAGCTAAAGTAATAAAATCAGCTTGGTATTGGCATAAAAACCAACATGTGGATCAATGGAATCAAATTGAAGATCTTGAAATTAATCCACACACCTATGATTTTTGACAAAGAAGCCAAAACTATGTAATGGAAAAAAGAAAGCACATCTTCAACAAATGATACTAGCATAAACAGATGTCAACATGTGGAAGAATGCAAATATATTCATATTTATTACTCTGCACAAAACTCAAGTCCAAATGGATCGAAGACCTCAACATAAGTCCAGTTACATTGAACCTGATAGTAGAGAAAGTGGAAAGTAGCCTTGAATGTATTGGTACAGAAGACTACTTCTTAAATATAACACTAGTAGCACAGACACTGAGAGCAACAATTAGTAAATAGAACCTCCTGAAGCTGAGAAGCTTCTGTAAGGCAAAGGACATGGTCAATGAGATAAAATAGCCTACAGAATGGGAAAAGATCTTTGCCAACCCGACTTCCAACAGAGAGTTGATCTCCAAAATATATAAAAAACTCAAGAAACTAGACATCAAAAACCAAATAATCCAATTTTAAAATGAGGTGTGGAGCTAAACAGAATTCTCAACAGAAGACTCTCAAATAGCTGAAAGACACTTAAGGAAATATTCAGCATCCTTAGCCATCAGGGAAATACAAATCAAAACAACTCTGAGATACTATCTTATCCTTGTCAGAATGTCTAAGATCAAAACCACAGATGACAGCCTATGTTGAAGAGGATGTGGAGAAAGGGGAACACTCCTCCAGTGCTGGTGGGAAGGTAAACATATTCAGCCACTTTGGAAACCAGTATGGTGGTTTCTCAGAAAATTGGGAATCAACCTATCTCAGGAGTTGGGGGAAGGACAGAGAGCATGAATAAGAAAAGAGATATCTTAAGAGATATCTTGACAGAGTGAGCTATCATGGGGCTAGGAAGGAAACCTGGTGCTAGGTAAATTACAGGAACCCACAAGGATGTCCCCAACTAAGACTCCTAAGCAGTGGTGGAGAGGGTACCTGAACTAGCTACTCCTGTAGTCAGATTGGTGCCTACCCTAACTGTCATCATAGAACCGACATCCAATGACTGATGGAAGCAGATGCAGACACCCACAGCCAAGCCCTTGGCTGAACTGGAGTTCAGTTGAAGAGAGGAAGGAGGAACTAGAGGAGCAAGGGGAGGTCAAGAGCACAGTGGAGAAAAGCAGAGTCAGCTGATCCGAGCAAATGGGAGCTCAAGGACCCTAGACTGACAGCTGGAGAGCCTGCATGGGACCAAACTAGGCCCTCTGAATGTGGATGACAATTGTGTAGATTTATTTGTTGCTGAGCCCCTGGCAATAGGATGAGGAATTAACCAGGGTACATGAGCTGGCGTGTTAGAGACCACTACTTACCTTGGGATGCCTTACTTAGCCTTGATTCAGAGAGAAGGAGATTGGTTTTGCCTCAATGTGGTATGCTAGCCTGTGCTGACTACTCAAGGGAGGCCTTTCCCCCTTTGAGGAGTTGATGAGGATGGGGGAGAAGGAGGTAGAGGAAGAATGGGAGGGAGGGGAAACAGTGGATGGTATGTAAAAGGAGGAAAAACAAACTTCTTAAATAGTAAAATATAGAGAGCGAATGCTGTCCCTCTTAAGCAATTGTTCCCTGTTTCCCCTCACATCTTATTGTAAATGGTTCTGGTCTGAACTTTCTGGGCCTGGACCTAGCAGACGCGCAGTTTCGCAATCCCACAGAATCACACAAACGTTTTTATTATTTTTACACTGATTGACCTAGGGCCCAGGCATATAATTTGCTAGCTCCTTCATCTGAATTCAGCCTATCTTGTTCACCTGTGCAGCTCGGTACTTTTTCTCAGAGCAGCACTTTTTTTTTTTCCCGTCTTTTGGCAGCTCCAGTGATTCTGGCATCTGTGTCTGGCGTCTATCTCTGCTCTGAGATGTTTTTGAGTTTTTTTTTAGCCTAGTAGCCTTGTCTATATTTTTTGTTTGCCTTTGGCCAATCAGCTTTTATTAAACCCATAGGCAGGACAAATATTTATATTATCAGCATAATCTCCCTACAACATCTTATATAACTTTTTGTTTTATTTTGTTTTGTTTTTCAAGACAAAGTTTCTCTGTATAGCCCTGGCTCTCCTAGAACTCACTCTGTAGACCAGGCTCAAACTCATAGATCTGCCTGCCTCTGCTTCTGGAGTGCTGGGATTAGAGACGTTGCACTACCACACTTGGCCTTGGTATCTTATATAAAAGAGAACCTACAATGTGGGACTTTTTGTGTTGCCTTCTTTCTCTTAATGCTTAATGTCAGCACTCGTGTGTGTGTGTGTGTGTGTGTGTGTGTGTGTGTGTGTGTGTTTGTGTGTGTGTCTGTGTGTGTGAATAATGTTCAAACTGTGGTTATACTAGAATTTTTTTCCCCTGTGGGGTGAGGATCAATCCCAGGCCCCTTGTGGGTGACATACTAGTACTCTTCCATAAACTCCATCTCCAACCCCATTTGTGTTTATAACAACTTTCCTATGTAGTCTAACAGTTACTATATTAACATAATTCATAGGGAAAAATCAACAAATGTTTATAAAGTATATAGTAGGACCAAATGTCATAGCAGATGCCTGCAATTCTCCTGCCTCAACATGGGAGGCTAGCTGGACTTAGTGAGGGCATCTAAGTCCAAATAACACACCAAAAATATTGTAGTCACAAAATAACTTATCCTAAAAAATTGCATGCTATTTTTTAATATAAGCACATATTTAGCTCTGTTTATTCTGTGTCACCTTGTAGATTTCATAGTTCATGAATCTGTTACAGACAAGTACAATTTTAATTTATATAAAACTGTTACTTTTTTTTTTCATTCTTAAATCCTTGGCTTAGCTTGGTTGCCATGATGCATTTTGCTAGGAGAGTTTTCCAAGCCTTTTCTCAGATTTTAAGTATAGATGTTATGTAACATGTGTGTCAATATGTAAAATTACTATTGTTATAAGTTATGAATTTAACAGTGGTAATATTTCCATATGCCTTATATGAACATGATCATTCCATAAAGATTTATATTAAAAATATTACTGTAGTTATCATTAGACCTGATAAAAGTAGTATTTGTTTTTAGCTAGTATCTAAAGTTTATTTTATTGTATTTGTAACAAGGACATAGTTTGTTGATAGTGGTGTTTTGTTATTTGTTTTTTTTTTTCTTTGTTTTGCTTTTTTCTTTCTCTCTTAAGCAACTGTGATTTGTGCTGTGTTTGTATGAATTAAAGGAAGAAAAATACAGTATAAATATTATGGGACAAGTACTATGAGGAAAAAGTATCTAGTATTTGGTATACTTTAAAAGGGTTCAGTGTCCATCCACCTTTAGGACATGAGAAACTACTAAGTGTAGCTACTAAAGAGAGACTATGGTTGTGTACCATTTTGCTTCTTTTAGAGAAATTTCATGATGCTCTAGAATATGCACTTACAAAGCTTTGAATCTCACAAAAGCCTGAATACATCTTTGATTGGTTATATATTAAGGGAAATAGCCCACAGCATGGTGCCAGACAAGTGTAGAGCCCAACCGATTTGATCCTTAAACAGGGAGAAAAATTCTATTCATCATTAAGAGGTTAGATTGTAAAAATGTTGTAATTATTTCAGCCTAAATTGGTTCACAGCTATTTTTTTTTCAATAAAAGTTCTCTTGAAATTGTGAGGCAAGAAGACAGTTTTCATTTTGATGACCTGTCCTGCATTGTGTTTTTCTTCAAGTCCTCCACCGTACCCTGTAGTCTACTCTGTTTACTGTTCAAATCTGAATCATAATGTGCATCTGGAGGGATCCCGAGTCATGTGACCAGCTGAAGAGTCTCTTGTCCTTTATTACCACTCTTTGAATGTCTAATTTTGACATAGCATTTAGTCATATCATGAGGAAACTTACTCCTGCTCTTGATGGCTTTAGGGTTTGTGCACATGTAACATTATTTTCTTTCATTTTCTTCTATGCACACGTTTCTGTTTTGTTTTGTTTTAATTACAAAATCAGACAAAGAATGCCAGCCACATTGGGCCTTGACAGAGAACCTTTTACGTGAAGGACCACTCATATAATGAATGATTTTTATTCAAGTGAATATTCATATATTTCTGACTCTAATCTGTATGAAATGACAGCCTGCACACCATTTTGTTTGATTACAGTCCCTTCACCTTCATTATCTTTTGTCTATGTAAGCTCCAGACTTGCCATAGCCATCTTGACCCTCCCCCACATCTCTGTAATTTCTTTCATTGCAGTTTCCTCCTTTCTGTGAGTATTCACAGATTGGTTTTTTGTTGTTTTTGTTTTTGTTTTTTTGTTTTTAGTTCATTAAAAAGGGAGTGTGTTGTCCGGGTAGAAAATTACATTTGCATGCTTTAGAGGGGGCTAAGGGTTTTTGTGAGGTACGCCAAAGAGCCTGCTTTTGGGAGGTAAAGGGGAGATGAGAAAAGGGAACCCTAAGATTAGAGTTTAGGGAAGAAAATACTGAGGTGATTTCCCCCATCTCATTTCTTTTCTTTTTGTATTATATATGGCTAGTTTTATCCTGTATTCATAACCCACTTGACTAACAATAGAACAAATTAGAGGCCTTTCTCAGGACTGGTTTTGAATGCACAATTGAGTTCTGCCTAGCAGAAACCTTTCCTCAGAGGGGAAATGGCAATTGTAAATGTACAAATGAGAAGCTGGCAAGTTGCAGGGTCGGTCTGTCTGTCTGCCTATCTGTCTGCCTCCTCCTGCCATAGTTAATTAGAAGCAGTTTTATAAGAAAATCATTTCTTGAGTTAATGTATTTCATCTAAATACTCTCTACATAAAACTTTAGTCATGTTGAATTAGGATCTCTCCCTACCCCGCTTTAAAAGTTTAGATTTGGGTGCTACAGATACAGTTCATTGGTAGCAAACTTGCCTACTATGTGTAAGGCCTCAGATTTGGTCCCCAACACTATAAAATATTGTGTTTGGGAAGCATTCTAGCTCTTTTTGAAGTTGATAACATTTATCCTTTATTAAAAATGATGTTTATTATTTGTAAAATGCTATTTATGCCCACTGGAACCTGAAAGAACTATAGAACATTTATAATCAAAGGTTGAATGAAGTGCTTCCCAGAACTTAAGAAGCTGAGGTAAGTGGAGTATCCCAAGTTCAAAGCCAGCCCAAAAAGAAATGTTGTCACAACAAAACAACAAAAGAAAACCCCCTGTATTTTTCAGCAGTGAAAACAGAATTCATCCAGGTTCATAGTAAACATGTAGGTAGAGGACTGAGGATGTAGCAAGATATGGAGTAGGAAGGGAAGTAAAATACTTTGGGATATAAAGGGTGTTCATAGGGAAGTGAGTTCATTTATCCCAGAGCTTGCCAACATTTTTTGGTTAGTTCATGTGTGTGAGTGTATGTGCACATGTGTGAGTGTAATTTGTATATGTGCATGTGTGTGAGTGTATGTAGGCGGTCAACTGTATTACAGAAGTTCCTCAGAAGCCATCCACCTTAATTTTTTTAAATTTTATTTATTATTTATTTATTTTGAGAGTTTCTCACTGTTCTAAAGGGTTACTGAGCAGATGGGTAGACTGGGTTAGCTGGCCATCAAGCTGCAGATGGCCTCCTTTCTCTGAGTCCCGAGTGCTGGGATTGCAAGGATGTGCCACAACAGTTACTTTTTGAAGTAGGTTTTGGAGATCAGACTTAAGCCCTTGTGTGGAGTAAGAGCTTTATCAACAGCCATTTCCCTAACCCTAGCCAAAGGAGTTCAAAAGCCTTTTCTTGATCCAGCTTATTATGTATTATAGCCATGAAGCAGATTTTTTTTTGTTGAATTACTGTACATTTTTAGGTATTAGGATTGTAAACATAAATTGGATAAAGATTAATCAGTATGAGAATATGCAGTTTTGTGTGTATGCACATATGTGTATGTGCATGATAGCTAGAAAGTTTGAGAATGAAGATTCTTCTATTATATATACACGCTATACAATATATGTGACATGTGAATATCATGTAATATATGTTGAAGGGGACTTTTGCACCGCGGGGGCTCCCTTCTAGACCCTGGATTAGGCACAAATCACACTCAAACACCTGTTTTCACAGAGAGACCCTTTATTATGTGGGAAGAAAAGTTAAAGTGGCTGCTTTCTGACTGGCAGAAAAACAGCAGCAAATGACCCTGCAGGTGTAATTTTAAGAGGAGAAGAAAGTGAGGTCTGTGTTAGAACCAGCTAGGGTTTGGTTGTAGAGGAGACAGAGGAGAAGGGAGAAGGGGGAGGGAACAAGAGAAAGGGGGCAGGGATATTTGTTCCAGAGGGACAAAGGACCACCTCTGGATAGAGAGGACACAAGTGTGGCATGTGGGCAAACGGCAGTTTATAAAGGGAAAGGGGGAAAGCCATGTTGTGATGATGTGTTTAATTTTAATTGGGCATATTATTTAGATAATACACGAATTGGGGATTAGGTTTGTTTATTTTGCTTATAACTGACTTATTACATGACTAGTTGCATATATTGAATCACTATATATCCTTGTGAAAACTCAGTTGGACAGATCTGTGTAAAATATTTCTAGACTATATTCTATTTTTGTTGTTTTTTTTCTTCACTATTATGTCATTTAATTTCATTTAATTTGAGATTGTGTTTTAGTAGTAGCCCTGGCTTGCATGGAACTTTCTATGTAGACCAGTATGTTCTGGAATTTACAGAGATCTTAGCTCTTTCTGCCTCTGGAGTGCTGGGATTAAAGGCTTGTACCACCATGCCCAGCTACAGTGCCTTGATAACTGTAGTTTTATAATCAGTGTGGGGTTGGGAGTGTAACTTAGTATTACAATGTGAGCTTAGCATGTGCAAAGTCTTAGGTGTCACTCCCAGCATCAATAGTACCACTACTACAATAATATCAGCAGTAATATATTATTCATATATATAATAATAATAAATAGCATGACTTCTGTAACAATTTTCTTCTCTTGTCAGATGTACCAGCTAAGACTTCTAATATGATACTGATCAGGAGTGGGAAGAATGTATATTTTTGAGGGCTGGTTAACACTGGCTGCCCTCCTCTTCTAGAGGTCCTGAGTTCAATTCCCAGCAACCATCTATAGTAGGTTCTAGTTCTCTCTTCTGGTGTTCAGGCATATATGCAAATGGAACACTCATATATATGAAATATACAAACAAGCAAACAAAAAACTACACTTATTCCTTGTTCCACATTTTAGGTAGAAGGCATCAGGTCTTTATTCTACTATTCTTAGTCTGCTAAATTCTTTTAAAATCATAAATAGAGCTATGTGTGATAGCACACACCTGTAATCTCAGCACCTAGGAGGCTAAGGCAGGAGAACTCTTGAGTTTTAGACCAGATGAGATACAAAGTGGGATGATGATTCCAAGGATTAAAACAAAACAAAACAAAAATTATAAATGGCTGATGTATCTTGCCAAATGTAATTTCTGTGTCAATTAGTATGATCATATTTTTTTCTTCTGTAGACTGTTCATATATTATATAAACTGATTTTCAGATATTGGTATAGGTTTTTTGTCTAGGATTCAGTTCATGTTCTATAATATAATAAAACGATACGTTCTTTGTATCTTTTTCTGGAAGATGCGAATATTTTGTTGAGATTTTTCTAATTGGGTACTCTGGTGTGTTCTCCGTCCCTGGGGCCCCTCCTACCTTAGAGCCATGGTAGTCAGGTGCTCTTATAAACGACTTTGAAAGGATTCACCACTGACATTCAATTTGTCTGTTAACTCTGTAGTCAACTTGTTGCTTGTTTGAGTTATGAAGAATTAGTCATTCCCTCAGAGTTGTTGAACCTGCATATGGAGTTACCCTAGTAATTCTTCATTATTCTTCTTAATTAAATTAAATGAATTAGGTTGGCATTAAATGAATGTAGTGACAGCCCCTCCTTTCTCTCTGAAATGGGCAATTTATGTTCTTCCCTTTTATCTCTTAGATTAGGTAGATGCTTTTCTCTTGTTAAGCTTCCAGAGAACCAACAATGGAATCTTGGTGGCTTGACTACCCGATGTCCACCTACAAATAAACCTTGAGAAATTGTTTGAGGGTTCTAGCAGGGAGTTGGTGACCAATACTGCAGGCCGGATCGTCAATCATTAATTTTTTTTTAATCTCCTTTCTTTTGCTTGATTTGTATTCACTTTGTGTTCCTTTTTCAAGTTACCTTTTCCAAGCTTAGATCACTAAACTGGAGGTCCTTTAAAAAGATACAGGCCTTAATGCTGGAAACTTCCTTTAAACACTGCATTAGCAACATCTTCCACTTTCATGTTATTTTTTCACTAAGTTGAAACATTTTCTAACTTTCCTTAACACTTTTAAAATCTTTGGTTATTTAGAAATGTTATTTAATCACTAGACATTTATAGGATTTCTTAAATTTCCTGTTATTAATTTCTATTGTAATCCAGTAATGACCTGAAAATGAGCAATTCTTTAAAATTATTTTCATTTTTAACCTGAGGACACGCACTATTTCTGTGAATATATCACAAAATAGTATGTGTACTGTTTATAAGTACTCTGTAAATCCTGTGTTTGACAGCATTGTTCTGTTATGTATATTATTGAATAGTCTCTATTGTATCTTTTAGTGATAAGAGTGTTGAATTCTCCGTTTGTAATTGAAACTATTTCTCGTTCTTTTTATTTTTTTTACATAACTTGAAACACTGTTGTTAGGTGAATACACACTTAGGATCTTTTTCTTGATAAGTAGACCCTTTACCAATTTATAATATTCTTTGTGTGTTTGTATGGGTGCTTAAACCAAATTCTACTTTGTTCTCATCACTGTACCCATGATGACTTTATTAATGTTTGCATATTGTTTGTGTGTGTGTGTGTTTCTTTCTTTCTTTTTTTTTTTTACTTTTAATTTATGTCATTGTATTTAAAGTGGGGTTTTAAGCCAGGAATGTTGGCATACACCTTTAATCCTAGCACTCAGGAAGCAGAGGCAGGCAGATCTGTGAATTTAAGGACAATCAATCTGGTCTACAAACAGAGTTCTAGGACAACTAGGGCTGTTACACAGAGAAACCATGTCTCAAAAAACAAAAATAAAAAGTGGGTTTTTAAAAACCTTTTTATTGTCAAGCAGTGGTGGTACACTCCTTTAATCTCAGCACTCAGGAGGCAGAAGTAGGTGGACCTCTGAATTCAAGGCCAGCCTAGTCTTCAGAGCAAGACAGCCAAGACTACACACAGAAACTCTGTCCCACCCCCACTCCCAAATATTTATTGTTAAAGCATTGTGAAAAGAAAAAGGAAACCTCACAAATTTGTTTTTTTAAAAAAATAAAACATCATGGATGAGTGTGTTTAAGTTAGAGGACAACTCAGTAAAATAAAGGCTGTTTTTGGTCAGGACCATGATCAGCTCTATTCTGCCAGCTGCTTCCCAAATAATACACAAACACTTATCATTTATCATAAATGCTCAGCCAGTAGCTCAGGCTTATTACTAATTAGCTCCTATAACTTAAATGAACTCATTTCTATTAATCTATGTGCTGCCCTAAGACTCTTGGCTTTTACCTCTCCTGAAGGTCCTGCTTTCTTCTTATAGGGCTGGTAACTCCTCTGACTCCCCCTCCTTCTTCCCAGGATTCTCTCTGCCCCCAAAATCCTGCCTAGCTTTCTATCAATCAGCTTTTTATTAACAATGAGGGTAATACATATTACAGTGTACAAAGATTGTTCACAGCATTTGAAAGTCCTTGGGAATCTAACTCAGACTTGGCAAAAGACACCTTTACCTGCTGAGCATGCATCAGCCCCCCAAAAGTGAGGGTTGTTTTTGGTTTTGTGGTCAGCTTGTTTTTCATAAATCTCATGTTACTGATAGTTTTTGTTGTCACATACTGGTAGTCTTACTTGGTTAGCTTGAAACTCAGGTTTCAGCTAGGTTGATATAGGTGTTGAAGCTAATGTCAGTTCTCTTTTCTATGCACCATGGATTAGTTCTTTGATACGCTGAATCAGGGACTTGTTCCATGTGTTTAGCTCAAGCTGAAAGCAGTTCATGAACAGGTTTCTGGTGTTGTTTTCCTAGTTATTTCTTGTTCTCTGGGTTTCTGTTTCTATTCTAGGGTACTAAATACCCCTTTCTGCTGTGTATTTCTGTATGTGAGTCCACATAACAGGAAAACAAAAAACTAGGAAGTACAACTTTACTCAACAGAGGAAGGTCTCTGTCTTTCAGATTTCCCTTTCTGAGGACTCCTTTTGCTGTAGATGTTGCTGCTCCTTTTCAAACTTTCATCACTAAAGATTGCCTGCAAATTGGGATGGACTGGAGCGTCTATCCTCATTCTGAGCATTCCTTTATTTATCTGCAGCTTGACAGATTTTCTGGAGCCTGCAAGTCTTCACTGCTAGTTTTTGTTGCTTTTATATGTGTAATTCCTACTGAAGATACTAGAGAGGGACAAAAGGATAAATTGACTGCTATTTCAGTGTATTTTGAATTTTGGTCTCCTTCTTCTGCTTGATATTAATGATTTCTCAGAGTCCTCAGATCCTTCTCCATATATTCTCCAGATTCTCCCTTTCAGAGACATGGTGAAGGATGCCTATTTTATCTTATGTAGCTTCAGAGCCTTCACCCTTTCATTTTTTCTGATTTATATTTTAAGTGGTTGTTGATGATGTTTTCTGAGTCAGAGTTTCTCTGTGTAGCCCTGGAACTTACTCTGTAGACCAGGCTTACTTTAAGCTCAGAGATGTGCCTGTCTCTGCCTTCTGGCTGCCGGGATTAAAGGTGTGCACTACCACTGCCCAGCTCTCTTAACATAATTTTATCTGTGAGAACTTCCTTGATTTTAGACAATATAAAATAACTCTGAAAAAATGGTACTTTTGTTGTATATAGCTCTGAAATTCACCAAGGAATTACTTTTAATGAGAAATGAGTTTTAGAAGCCAAGATCTGGGCTGGAGAGATCAGCTGCTAAAAGCTAGACTCAAAACCAAAAATATAAGAAACCAATATGTACTTATTGCCATTATGCCATTTAAATTTTTTTTAATTTTATGTGTATGAGTTTTTTGTTTCTTTTTTTCTTTAATACCTACATGTATTTATGTGTACCATGTGTGTGTCCACATGCTTGAGGAGTTCAGAAGAGGGCATCAAATCTCCTGGAAAGGGAATCACAGACAGTTATGACTCACCCTGTGGATGCTGGGAACAGAACCAGGTTCCATGCAAAACAGCAAGTGCTCTTGACTGCTGACCATGGTGCCATTGTTTTAAAGCTTTCTCATTGAGTTAGGAAATAGTTTTTTTTTTTTTCTTTTTTATTATGAGTCAAGGTCTCTCTCTCTCTCTCTCTCTCTCTCTCTCTCTGTGTGTGTGTGTGTGTGTGTGTGTTTTTCTTTTTTTTTGTTTTTTGTTTTTGTTTTTGTTTTTTTTTTAAAAAAAGGCTTTGTAGATCAGACTGGCCATGAACTCACAAAGATCTCTGTCTCCTGAGTACTAGGACTGAAGATGCATCACCACATCTAGTTTAGGAAATAGATTTTCAGGTAATAAATTCCAATCAATATTTTCCAAGTTATAATTAATATTACATATTTTTCTATTTTTTAAAATTTTATGCTTTGCACATAAAATTTTGATTGCTAATACTAACATTTAATTAATTAGCAATATGCATAAATAATATTTAATATCAATAGTGCTTCCCACAGTAAAGCATGCTGTGTTTTCAAGAGTGGAGATTGCCATGTAGTTCTTTTGTTTTAGTTGTATTTTAATAAAGATAAACAGAAGGAATCTATTTAAGTTTTAATTTCTATTTTATTTATCTCTGTGTGTCTTTGTGCGTATCTCTGTGTGGGCACATATGTGCTATGGCTGATGTGGAGGTCAAAAAATAACTTGTAGGTTCTCTCTTTCCACTGTGTTAAGTCTCAGGAATCTAATTGAGGCTGTCAGGCTTAGTACAGGGCTCTCATCCACTGGGCCATCTTCTCAGCCCAGGAATTCTTTTTAAAGTCCTCCTAGTAGTAAAAAGAGTTCACTGCACCCTCACCTGCACTTTCCATGTTCTGTTCTTGTGGGGGGGTTGTTTGTTTTGTTTTTGAGACAGGGTCTTTACTCTGTCTCCCTGGTAGGCCTGGAAGTCATCAGTCAATCAGGCTGCCCTTGACCTTGCAGTCATCCTCCTGTCTGCACCTCAGGAGTGCTGAGATTTTAGACAGGAACCACCACTCCTGACCAGGCTCTAGTTTTTGGATAATAGCGCTTCTGTTGAAAATGAGGTGGTATCTCATTGAACTTTTTATTTGTACTTTTCTTTTTGTATTTTTTTTTTTCAGATAATCTCATGTAACCGTCCTCTCACACACTATGTAGTTGTCTAAGAGTCTAGGCTAAGCAGCCCTCAACAAGACTGTCCTCCGTGTACTGAGCAGCAGAGCAAATATGGTAAGGATGGAGAATAGTTAGACTGATCACAATGTTTTTCCTAGTGTTCACTTAATTCTGAACAGGTTGAATATACTGAATAAGCAGGATGAGTACATAGTTACAAATGATCTCAAAACACACTATTAACTTAGTTACGGGCTAGTTTGTAATGGGAAATTTAAACAGCATTTCTTGGAAAATCATTCTCACAGTTAAATAAAACCTTTCAGTATACCTGTATACGTCATCATAAGACTTCTGCTATTGTAATTTAGCTTTAGTTTTATTTTGGTTTAATAA
This sequence comes from Sigmodon hispidus, assembly GCA_004025045.1. Lineage (NCBI taxonomy): Eukaryota > Metazoa > Chordata > Mammalia > Rodentia > Cricetidae > Sigmodon > Sigmodon hispidus. The sequence continues at coordinate 180,731 of PVIH01001117.1, read as the reverse complement.
GAAGTGATTTTAGTTATTTGTTGTTGTTTTGTTTATTGGGGTTTTTATTATTAATTAAATGTATTTATTTTACATTTAATTTCCCAATTGAAGTTTCCCTGCCCTCCTGCCCTCCTGCCCTCCTGCCCTCCTACCCCTCCATCCATGCACTACTCTGTTTCTGTTCAGGAACAAGCATGTCTCCCATGAGTGTTAATAAATCATGGCATATCGAGTTGAGATAGGACTAAGTTCCTACTCTTGCATTAATGCTGGGTAAGGAAACACCATATGAAGAATAGGTTCCTGGAAGCTGTTTTTTTAAGACAGTGTCTTACTGTGTAATTCTGGGTGGCCTGGAACTCCCTATGTAGAGCACATTGACTTTGAACTCAGAGATCTTCCTGCCTTTGTCTCCAGTTTGCTGGGATTAAAAGTGTGGGTCACTGTGCCCAACTCCCCCTACCCCAGTATGTTCTGTTTGTTTGTTTGCTTGTTTGTTTGTTTTCCTTCCAATGCTGGAGAACATACCAGAGCTGAGCAAGTGTTTTACTCAGTGGCTCTTCTGTAGACGTCTCATAGAGGCTGTTTCTGTCTTGCTATTCCAGCTCATGTTTTGCTTGCCTCTCAGCATTCTGCTTTTTTTCCTATTTGAACTCAATAGGAAAGGAAGTGTTTTTGCTTACATAATTATTCTTTTCCTAGGGTTACCCTTTGCTGCTTTTTACAGCCTGGATAGAAATTTTGTCATGAATTCTTCTCAGCTACTTCCTGTTCTTTGAAGGCTGGCACTGTTATAAAAAGCTAATTGGCATTAGACACAAAAGATTATTCATTAACTTTTCTGTAAGGCCCACAGCTCCTTCCAAGTCTAATAATTTTAAAGGACTCATCTCTTCTTTCCTTCTGAACAGACATTTAGAATACATTTGAATAGAGAATCTGCATTTTTAAGACAATTACTTTATATGCCATATTTAGTTTAAAAGTTATTTTTTCCAAAGAAATGATGTTTAAATGGTAGTTTTATTTCTCCAACTAACTCTAAAGTTTTTTTAAACTTTCACCAGAAGCAACTTAACATTTTAATTTTTAACTTTTTAACTTTCACCATAAACAATTTAACCATAAGCAACATAATTATAATAACAGCATAGAATCAAACAAGTGTGAGGCAGAAGTAAATCCAGTGATAAAATTAAAACAGTAAAATGTGGGCTGAGGAGTAACTTAGAAGGTAAAGGTGCCTGCTGTCAAGCCTGACAGCCTGAGTTTGATCCTGGGTTCATGTATCCAGCACTGAATAAACAGTCGTGGTGGAACATAATTGTCATTATTTAGGATTATTGGTTACACATTGTTACTGGTTACAGTTAGGAAAAAGGCTCAACAAGGGAGGTTAGATGCAGGGTTCTTGTTTAAAAAAAAAGAAAGATAAAAGAGGATACAGATATGATAGGATAAAAGCATAGTTTATTGAATCTACTTTTAAAAATTAATTATTGGGGGCTGGAGAGATGGCTCAGCGGTTAAGAGCACCCTCTGCTCTTCCAGAGGACCCGGGTTCGATTCCCAGCACCCACATGGCAGCTAACAACTGTGTGTAGTTCCAGTTCCAGGCAAACACCAAGGCAAATTAATAAATAAATAAAATTAAAAAAAAGAAGCAGAATGTTTAAAAAAAATTATTAGTTTTAAATAATAAACATTGGATTGGGTTTTTTGTATATTGTATACAAGTTTTGCATATTGATACAAAGTTGAGATTAATTTTGTTACTGTACATATATTTCTGCCCTGTTTAAGGTATTGTACCTATACAGCTCATCTAACAATATAATAAGAATTGCTAGCCCTTGAAAGTTATTTTTACTAACTAATTAGGATATAAAAAAATGCAAGTTAGTAGTTGGACATTACAATCAAACTTATAGTCATATTAAATGTTTTCAAGGTCAAACAGAGATATATTTTAGATAAATGGTCTTCTTCAAACACTTCAGAGATCTACAGAATATGGCATTTAAGATATTTAAATAACATAGGTTTCTCTTGTTTTATGACAATGAGATGTGTCTGCTCCTGGCAGCACCAATCTACTTCAGAGAAGAAGATAAGCATTGAAAAAACTCCATATAGAGTTGACTTTCTTTGTGGCAAAAGTTAGCCACTGGGCAAGAAAGTGCCCTTGTCTCAACTGCTAACGGTGTGATGTCAAAAATAGATAAGGAAGATATACAAGAAAGAGCTGCCGAACCTTGCCAGGACAAGGTAGGAAGATCTTTAAGAATATCCTGCTTCACAGATAAGTCTGTTAGATATGCTAGGCCTGTAGACCAAAGATGGATGCCACAAAGTTGCAAAGGAACCTTGGGTGACTGTCCAGGTAGCCTGCTGTTTCTGTTATTTTTCACATTTTTTTGGAAAGTCCCTTGCTTGCACTTCCTCTTTGCTTAGTTAATATTATTTCCTTCTTGGGTCTCTGAGGGAGTTGAAGATGAGATGGTTATATTTATAGTTTTCCTAGTTACAGATTCAGAAAAGAAACTTATTTAGAAGTGTAAAGTGTATAAGCTTGAGAAACATCAAATGATAATTTCCAGTTGGTAATACAAGTTAGATGGAAAGTGAATTAGATACAGTCCTTTAGACTCACTAAAGTAGGATAAATAATAAAATATTTTCTTTGTATTTCTCAGTTGTTAATGGACTGGACATTACTGATGTAATTATTGCTTGTATAAATTGTATATAGCTATTGTACCTTTTGTATATAGTTTTTCTTATATTAGTTGTAATCTTTATTATTTTTGACACAAAAGGAGATATGTGGTGATATATTGTATATTTAATAAAAATCGTTATAAATTTATTAATAGTTCAATAAAAATATTAATCCTATAATAAGGACATAGATGCAAAAGAATCAGAAGTTTAAGGTTGCCCTTGGCTGCGTAGTGAGTTCAAAGTGAGTTCGAAATAATTGATCCTGTGTTAAAACAAACAAACAAGAACAAGAAAAAAAGAATTGAGAAATAACTCACTTGGTAAATTGCTTGCCAGGACCTAAATCTAGTCTTCAGCACACACATAGAAAGGCAGGTATGGTGATGCAGGTTTGTAATTCCAGTCTGAGAGGGTGGAAAATCCTTGGAGTTCACTGGCAGGCCAGCCTAGCTTAAACTCCAAGAACCACAGGTCTCACTGAAAGACAGTCTCAAAAAACAAGATAGTGGCCATTGAGGTGGCTCAGCAGATAAAGGCACCACCGGTGCCTTTAGGGTTGACAACCTGAGTTTGATCCACATGGAGGAGGGAGAGGACAGACTCTCTCGAGTCATCCTGTGACTTCACACATGCTGTGGCATGTACATGCCACACACATGCACAAAATAAAATAGCTTTAAAGCAGTAAAATACCTAAAGATTTCTTATTTTAATAGGGAGAAAACTGAACCTTAAAACTCCTCTTTTATTGGTGTGTTTTTAATCTCAGATCTGTAAATTTACATAGTTTTCTTATTTGTTAATTTGTATTATATAAATATAGCATGGTTCAATATGATGTTTTGGTATTTGAAATTATTACTGTAGCTTTTGCATATATTGGTCCTTCTGCTTAGAATGTTAGAATAATGCCTGAATATACATCAAAATTCAGTTCTGAAATTGTGTCAATTACAGACTCCTTGGATACAGCTGACTACTCCATTAGTGCCCTTTATATATTTCATGTAACTTTCATATCACTTATGTAATCTATACTACATAGCTGTAATCTATACTACACTCCAATTTGTTCATTTATAAATGACAATAGTATATGCTTGACAATTTTTTGTTTTGTTTTGAGACAGGTTTTCTCTGTGTATCCCTGGCTATCTTAGAACTCACACTGTAGACCAGGATAGCCTTCATGAAAGGTATAGCCACCACCACCTCCCTACTTGACAGTTTTTAAGAAGATAAAATAAGTTCATAATAATTAGTAGTTACTGTCATTAATGAATTGTGGTTTTCATTTAAATTGTTTTCCTCCCATGGACTGAGTTCGTCAGATGACTAAGGTTTAGAATATTATATAATTTTCACTTCTGTAAGCATTATGTATGTTTCACTAAATTTTTATTTTGAAATGATTGTAAATTCACTTACAATTTCTAGAAGTCTTGCGGGGCTGGGGTGGTAACTCGGATGGTAAAGTGCTTGTTTTGCATAAGACTGAGTTCAGTTCCTACAACCATGTAAAATGCTGGGTGCGTGATCTCTAAATGGGGAGCAGATGGGACAGCTGCTCTCTAGGGATAGCTGGCCAGCCAGTCTCCACTAATTGTTGAATTCCAGGCCAAGGAGAGACACTGACTCAAATAAGGTGGATGGCATTCCTCAGAATAAGACCTAATATTGTCTTCAGGCTTGCATACATATGTGCACCCACTTACATGTACACACATACATACACACTTATGTGTTAACAAAAGAAACTTTTAAAAGAATTAATACTATATTTTTAATACTTTTTCTTCCCCAGTAGTAGCACACCTTAATATCATCCAGGATATTGATATTGATGCAGTTAAAACACAACTAATTTCTATGATCAGAAGAACCTATCTCTATAGCCACAGCCACTTTTTTCTCATATCTATTTTTCCTCAGTTCATATGAGACAAGACAAAGACCAATAAAATAAAGGGAACATAGGAAAGAAGATCCTCATTCAGGAATCTGGTTGAAGCCTCTCACCAGCTAAAAGGATAGAATTCTGTCACAATTACCATTTGCTCTAAATAAAGGTCACCTACATAGAGCTAGTATTCTTTTTATATGAATGTTTCAAGCAAGAATGTTAAAATAGCTATGAATCATACTTAAGGCCCAGACATATGTGACCTCTGTCTGAGTATGGGTTCTTCTTCTTTCCCACCTGTCAACATCAGTTTTCTAAGAATCCCACAAGAACCCCCATGGACAGTAAAAGGCAGATCTTAACCCTTGTGCAACCCTGATAATTCATGGTTTGCTGGTTCAGATAACAACCCTATCTAAGGCACATCCAAAACTACTGTGCAATCTAAATTCCTTAGCAATCATTTGAGATGTAACTTGAGAGCCAGAAAAATCTTATGTTCAGCTATTGCTATTTTCTCATGAGAATTCCATACCCACATTAGGTGTGTCTTGTCCTTTCCTGGAATGCCTCTTTCTAGTCACCTGTTCTGCTGCTCCAAGCTTAATATTATGTTAAAACTTTCTTCTGGAGCCTTAAGATGTAGCTCAGTAATAAAGTGCTTGACTAGCAGACACACGGCCCTGAATTACACACACACACACACACACACACACACACACACCTAATAAAAAGCTAAATGGTCAATAGCTGGGCAGAGGAGGGTAGACAGGATAGGTGGGCAGAGAGAAAAGGAGAGTCAGCCATCCAGCCTAGGGCCAACCAACCAGATGTGGAGGAAGCAGGAAAGCAGGCTGAACAATGCATAGATGAGTCAAACAAGCCTTGAGGCCACACATAGATGAATAGAAATGGATTAATTTAAAAATTAATTTTTAAAAAAAGTTAGCTAGAAACAAGCCTAAGCTAAGGCCAAGTATTCATAATTAATAATAAGTCTCTGATAAGATTTTGGGCCTGCGAGCCCAAGAAAGCCTGCTACAAGACTGCTTTGAGAAGGGAACTCCAGAGAATTCTGCACATACAGCAATTTTTGGTTAAGAATTTTACTAGTTAGACTACCCAAGCATCTGTAGTCCAAGGTTAACTAGCCAACATTCAGTTTTCTTTGGCACTTAGTAATTCTATTTCTCTGGGCCTTAGATACATTGATATTATTAAGAATATTTTTATTTTTTAAGTGTGTATGTGTGTGTGTGTGTGAGAGAGAAAGAGTGTGTGTTGAGGTACTCTCAGAGTCTAAGGATCCCTAGGTGCTGGAATTACAGGCAGTTGTGAGCCATCAGGTTCTGGGAACCATTCAAATCCTCTGAAAGAGTAATATACACTTAATTGCTGAATGATTTCTGTCCACCCTCAGTTGATAGCTTCTAAAACTTGCAAGCATAGTTAATAAAATGTGACAGAATGTATTTGATTATATAGTAGCAATGATAAATAGCCAAAATATTTAGTAAAGGGAGAAATAAGTATCACTAGAGATAATAAGCTTAACATAGAGCTAATCCAACTTTGTCAGGCAGGAAAAGATTGCCATAGTATAACACAGATGAGGTAGAAATGACTAGTTTGGGTCTGGAGAGATGGCTCAGAGGTTTAGAGCACCGTCTGCTCTTCCAGAGGACCCGGGTTCGATTCCCAGCACCCACATGGCAGCTCACAACTGTCTGTAGTTCCAGTTCCAGGCAAACACCAAGGCAAATAAATGAATAAAGTTTAAAAAAAAAAAAAAAGAAATGACTAGTTTGTGTTCATCTCCATTATTATTATTATTATAGTTTTCAAAACAGGGTTTCTTTGTGTAGCCTGCCTATCCTGGAACACACTCTGTAGACCAGGCTAGCCTCGAACTCACAGAGCTCCACCTGCCTCTGCCCTCCTGAGTGCTGGGATTTAAAGTGTTTGCCACCACTGCCTGGCTCCTCTCCATTATTCTTAACTGTTTATAAATTTGTGTGTCTGTGAAAGACACTGAGATCTGAATGTTCTTGAACTTGGTAGGAAAATGTTCTTTCTATCTGTGTTTCATCCCCAGTCCCTTTCCCCCCTCAATTAAAAAATGAACTTGTCAAATGGATGGAATTGGAGAATATTCCATCAAGTGAAATAGGTTAGACTTGAAAAGCAGATATCCTGTATTTTTCTCATCTGCAGAATCTAGATTTATTTTAAATGCATGAGGGCTGGGCAGTAGTGGTGAGCACCTTTATTTAATCCCTGCACAGAGACAGGCAGTTCTCTGAATTCTGGGCCAGCCTGGTCTACAGAGAGAGTTCCAGGACAGCCAGAGCTGTTACACCAAGAAACCTTGTCTTGAAAAAACAAAAACAAAAATTCATGAGCAGCCAACAAAATTGTTCAGTTGGTCAAAGGTTTGACATCTGAGTTCAATCCCTGAGAGTGGTGGAAGAGTCAGCTCAGTGGGTAAGATTGCTCATCACCATGGTTAGGGTTGTCAGCTTCACAGAATTTAGAATCACCTGAGAGATGCCTCTAGGCATGCTGTGGGGATTATCTTGATTATATTGATTGATATTAATTGAGGTGAGAAGATCTGCCCACTATGATTTGGAATCGTGAGCTAAAATAAACACTTGCTTTCTTCAACTGCTTTTGTCGGATATTTCATCATTTTACCTGGAAAAAAAAAACCAAGATACCTCCCAACCTAAGTTCAGGATCCCAAAGTGGAAGGAGAGCCAAGTCCCCTACCTCCACACGAGCACTGGAGCATGAGCTCAAATGCACACACACACCTTATACACATACATTTAATAATAAGTAAAGGGCACAGGCTCTGGCATCAAACCTGCAAGTTCAGTTGTTGGCTGCCACTTAGTTCTGTCCCTCGACCTTTGAGTCCCTTGGGTTCTTCATATGCAAATGATATTTAATTACTGTGAGGATTAAATAAACAAATAATGAGCAGACTAGTGCTTGGGCTATAGTAAGCTCTCTCTGGTGGTTGTTTGCCTTGAGTCTCAGGGGAGACTGTCAGGTTGTGAATACCTGTCATTTCTGTGGAGAGAGAGAAATGCCTTCTGAAAGTTATCTTCTCACAGCTTCGCACACACACAGAATCAGTGTAGAAAATCTAACTAATTGGGCATAGTTTGCAAGAATTTGACGTTGATGTGCATGGTGTGTGCTTTGCTTCTTTGTGTGTGATTCTTCCGAGGAATCACTATGTTTTCTAGATCTGTAAATTTATGTTTTTGCCCAGATTTAGCAAGTCTGCAGAAATCATCTCAGGTACTCTCAGCCTTGTTTTTTAATGCTATATTGTATATCTAATAAAGTTTCCTGAAACTCAGAGGACACCCACAGAATTAGCAATAGAGGTCAAGGAGTGGTGACACACGCCTTTAACACCAGCACAAGGAAGGGGAAGATCTGTCTGGATCTTTCTGAGTTCAGGGCCAAACAGAACCAGGTGATGGTGGCACACACTTTTAATCCCAGCATGCTCGTGCTCTCTCTCTCTCTCTCTCTCTCTCTCTCTCTCTCTCTCTCTGTGTGTGTGTGTGTGTGTGTGTGTGTGTCCCCACCTGTCTCTCAGAGGAGAAAAAATATTTTAAAATATTTGACTACAAACTTAAAAATACAGAGCTAGAGATAGCTCTGCAGTTAAGAGCGTCGGCTTCTCTTTCAAAAGGCACAGGTTTGATTTTCAGCACCTATATGGTAGTTCATAACTGTCTGCAACTCCAGACTAAGGAATCCAGTGTTTGCTTTTCTGGCCACTGTGAGCATCTGGCACACACATACACTCAGATATACATAAAATAGGCAAAACACTCAATACACATAAAATAATTTTTTAAATTAAAAATACATAAAACAGAAATGGGTTATTTGGGAAAAAGAAGGGGCCCAAGAGGAGCCAAAAGGAGGAACAACAAAGGGTAATGGGGGTAAGTGATTATGATCAAGTATGTTTCTTGCAGAAAGTCTGGCGGGTCTTAGGAACGTTTATCATGCTGGCAGGAGTAATATCGGCACAGAAAGAAAAAGCAGAAGATTCTTTCTTAACAAGTCAGAGATAAAAGGCACCAGTTCTCTGAGGCTATGGAGAGAGAGTGTGTGGTTATAGAGCCTGGATAATATGTTTCATGGGTCTGATGAGGCTAGTAAGGCTGTCACCCTACCCTGACAATTGGGGAACAAGAAGATATGAGCCCCTAAAACTCTGGACTAAGTAGGTGGCCCCAGTGTCCAGGGAGAGACAGATTGCCCTGATACTGTGATGTCTACCTGAGGCTCCCAGTTTGAGATGACAGTGGTCAGGCCAAGAGAGCCCAGGTTCCCTCAGTTGTCCATGGCCAGATCTAGGAGGTCATCTGAAGAGACTTGGCTTATGTCCCCATGCCTTGAGGGACATGGGAGCAGCCAGCACTCCAATGTTCTTCTTGATGGCACCTTGCACATGGTCTGGTTGGTTTTATGAGGAATCAGACAGGTCCCAGGACCAGTGACCCTCTTGACTGCGTTTAAAACAGAGATCTGGAGGTTCTCTAGCTTTGGAAGGCCAAGGAGCCTGGGCAGTTGCTATGGCCAATTAAAAGACCTTTGCTAGCATCAGGTAATTTTCTTTTCAGAACACAACATACACATACACCCCTTACCCCAACCCCACACATCATATATACAACAAATATTTATGTGAAAACATTAAGAATTTCTGTTCTCTAGTTCTAATTAACATTATATAGATGTTCTAGCCAATATTATAATAAATAAGGCAAGTAATGGGAAGGGGAGATGACCCATGGAATCTAGAAAAAAGCTAATAGAACAAATATATTTAGTAAGGATGCATGTTTTTAGACCAATACATAAAATTCAATTATATTTGTATATATTAGCAATGAATAATCAAAGACTGATACTTAGGGCCAGCACGGTGACCTAGCAGGTGCTTGTGGTTGAAGCCTGGTAACTTGAATTCAATCCCTCATAAAGGTGAAAGGAGAGAACCAACTCTACGGAGCTGTTTCTGACCTCCATGTGGTCGCCAGGGCATGTAGACCCGTGTGTGCATGTATACATATAAGCCCATGCGTGCATGTAATAAAACGTTTTAAAATTTATATTATAATCCAGTAACATTTACAAATAACAAACATAAGATTTATGAGCTGGAGCTGAAGAGATGGCTTAGAGGTTAAGAGCACTGGCTGCTCTTCCAGAGGTCCTGAGTTCAATTCCCAGCAACCACATGGTGGCTCACAACCATCTATAATGACATGCAGGCATATGTGCAGGTAGCACACTGTATATATAATAGATAAAATCTTTAAAAAAATTTATGAGCAAAAGAGCTCATAAATGTGAAAAGTATAAGACAAGGTTTAAATAAATGAAGATCTAAATATTAAAGGCACACTATTAAATCAGAAGACACTATTTGGCAGGACTTCAATTCTTCCAAGTTGATGTATAGATTCAGTGTAACTCAGTCAGAAACCAAACAAGCTTCAGGGTAAATTAATTTTAGAATTTCTGCAGAGGGCTGGTGAGATGGCTCAGCCTGTGAAGGCGCTTACTGCCAAGTCTACCTACCTTAGTCATTCCTGGACCCACAAGGTAGAGAGAGAGAACTGAGCCAAGAGCTCTTGAGCCAAGGAAAAGACAAGGAGCAGAGTTTCCCACTAGCCTTCAGAAGGAATGTAACTTTGATGACACTGACTTGATCCCGGTAAGACCTATTTCAGACTTCTGACTTCCAAACTGTGAATTAATATTTGTGTTGCTTTTGTCCACTGAATTTTTAATAATTGTTACAGCAACAATGAAAAACAAGTGCAGTTAACTATATTTCTTGCAGTTAGGCTTTCTCACTGCTATTTTCTTTCTATAGATAACTTTCCACTCCTTATTCTCATTTTCATAGTGCCTTATCTGGGCACTCTGTCTACTATATTTATATATAATTTTTCTCATGTTTATGGCCAAATGATGCATCTTTCCTACTTACCTTTCAAGAATGAACTTCTGGGAATGTAGCTCAGTATACAGCACTTGCCTAGATACACATGCCCTAGGTATGGTCTCCATGACCACAGATCAACAGGCAAATATCACTTCTGCCTGGAAGTCTAGTCTTCCCAAAGCTCTCCTCACCCAAGCCTTGACTTTCAGCTTTGTTCTTGCCCTTGTAATGCTTACCACTCGTTTCTGTTATTAAGACTACTTCTCACCCCCCAAAGAGATGTATAAATACTTTAGACCTGGTGGGCATCAATGTGCCATTCTCTCAAATGATTACTAAGTTTTAGGATTACTGCTATTTTTAAAAACTTGGTTTGTTTTCTTTTCCTGTTTATGCATGAGAAAAAGCTAATATTTTACCTGCATAATATTTTGGTGCAGAGACTGGTATCTTTTGTTGATCTCCATGGACTCCAAACTTTCTACCTTTAGCTGTCTCTCAGATAAGAGTCTTTCCATTTATCTTAAGACTCTGCATATTTTTGCCCTCAAAAACATCTGTATTTTTAAAACTTACTACTACTGTTGCTGCTACTACTACTACTACTACAGGGGTGCATGTGCTACAGCCCAAGTATGGAGCTCAGAGGAAGTTTCTGGAGTCATTTCTCTCCTTCCTCATTTATGTAGGCTCCAGGGGTTGAAATCAAGTTGTCAGAGTTGTTTGGCAAGCATCTTTATCCACTGAGCTATTTCACCAGTCCTCCTCTGTATTCCTGATCTCAGGAACCTCCTTCCTGAACTTGGAGATGTTTTCAAGTCTAGACAAAAATTAGACAGGGGAAACTTCTTAATCTAGACTTTTTACTTTTCCCAAGGTATTCCAATAAGTGAGTCTGAGTCTACAACTAATTTCTGTGAGTTCCTTCCCCACAATGCTCGTGTATTTTTGGAGCTCTAATCTGTCATTCTGAAATCAGGTCAGAGCAAATTGTACTTTAGCTTAGTGCATGACTGTTTATGATCAAATTTAAACTTCCTTTAAAGAAAAGAAAACTTGAGCCAGCTAGATTGTTCATTGGGTAAAGGTGCCACCAAGCTTGGCAGCTTGAGTTTACCACTGGGATCCATATAATAGAAAGACAAAGGGAGCCCCACAAGTTATTCTGTAGCTTCTACATGTGGTTGTAGAGTGTATGTAATACATAACCTTCCTGTGAATAAATGTTAAAGATAATTTAAAATAAAAAGTAACATGTGAACTATAATTAACAGTTTAGGGGCACTTACTTCAGCAAGCCTGGTAACCTGAATTTGATCTCTGGGACCCATGTAGTAGAAGGGAAGAATTGACGCCCACAAATAGTCTTCTGACCTTGACACACACTCCATGGCACCTGCTCATTACCCCCACCTGCCGTCACACAAAATGAATACTTAAAAAGTTATTTAAAAGAAAAACTACATGAAAATAAGAACCAATAAATGCATGATTCATTATTTAGATTTCTTAAAAATTGTTAAGCATTCTTTCTAAAGAAGTAAAACACATGAGAAAGAACCTCTATGTCAGTGGTTTTCAACCTTCTTAATGCTGCAACCCTTTGATACAGTTCCTCATGTTGTGGTGTGGTGTGGGATATTACTGTAACTAGGCAAAGATATGTTGCATTTGTTTATGCTGCATTTGTTTAATTGTGTGAAGATGTGTTGCTGTTTTACCTTGCCTGCCTAAGGCACCTGAGTGGTCTGATGAAAAGCTGAATGGCCAATAGTGCGGCACTAGAGAGTAGAATAGCCAGTAGTTAGGCTGGGGGGCAGAGAAAATAAGTAGTAGGAGGAGAACAAGGGGAAAAGAGAGGGAAACACCCATGGCTGGCCAGCCAGGCGGCCCCCAACTATCCACACATGGAGTAGGGCATGCAGGATGAAAGAAAGGTAAAAGATCCTCAGGCAGAATGTGGATGAAGAGAAACAGTTATAAGAGCCAGTGGGACAAGCATAAGATAAAGCCAAGCATTCCTAACTAATAATAAGTCTCAGCATCATGACTTGTGAGCTGGTTGGTAGCCCCAAAGAAAGCCAGATGCAGTAGTGGTGACCCCTAACCATAAAATTATTTTTGTTGCTACTTCATAACTGTAATGTTGCTACTGTTATGATCATAATGTAAATATCTGATATGTTGTATATCGCATTTTTGACCCCTGTAGAAGGGTTATTCTACCCCCAGGTTGAGAACCACTGCCATATGTAGTAACATTGTTCACTGCTGTTGAGGTTAGAGCAACAAGGCATTTTTGTGACTAATTAACTAATTAATTTTTTTAAAAAACCATGGAAGATAATGTAAGGAATTACTGGCCAGTTGATGAGATTGTATAGTGCTAAAATTTTGACTCAGAAGAATTGCTAGCACTAGAGATTTTTCTTATGAACTTCTCACATCTAAATGATGATGTGAATGCATTCAGAACCCCAGTAAAAACTTAATAAAAATGCCTTTTATCTGTACTATACACAGTATAAAAAGTGATTTTACTCCAGTTTCTAACAGAATGGAAAGTATTGTTAGGACATTAGGATTGAACTTGTGTTGACATTCTTGTTACCCCACACAGGTCAATTTGTGAGATGGAACAAAAGAATAGAGAGCCAGAGGGTGCTGTGAGACCCTGACCAAAATGCTATAAATGTTAGGGATGTTATTCTTACCATGTATGAAATCCTTAAATAAATAATGTTATGTGAGATTTGCATTCATCTCCATATTAAAAAGGCCATATTGAAAATAAAATGTCATGGAGTTTAGAAAATAGGAGGGTTAAGATTATCTGAAAATTATGCTTTTATTTTATAAAAACTTAATTAAAATTCACATGATGCTTATACATAGGCATTTTTCTTAAGATAATTTGAGACTAGGATCTGCATGAAATAAGGAGTCCTTGAAATGAGATGAAAATAAGGTGAACTCCTTTTCCCCCATGGGAAATGTTTTCTTTTGTTTGAAATAGTCTCACAGTAGAACCCAAACTGGCCTCTGACTCAGGATCATCCTGCCATAGCCTCAATGCTGATTATAGGTATGCACAAGGCACTTAGCTTCTAAGTTAAGGTCATGCTTTAAAAATAAATCTGAGGGCTGTAGAGCTGGTCCACTGTTAAGGGCATGAACAGTTCTTGCAGAGGACTTGAGTTGGGTTCCCAGAACCCACAAGATAGCTCAGAGCCATCTTAACTCCAGTCTCAGGAGATCTGACGCTCTCTTCTGAACCACATACACACACACACACACACACACACACACACACACACACACACACGGTACACATATATAACTGAGACAAAACATTCACAAACATTTGATTAACATACATCAAAAATATATCTGCCCGGGGTGGTGCCACAAACCTTTAATCCCAGCACTCAGGAGCCAGAGGAAGGCAGATCTCTGTGAATGTAAGGTCATCCTGGTCTACAGAGTTAGTTTCAGGATAGCCAAGGCTACACAGAAAAGCACCATCTTGAAAATAAATAAATAAATCTGAATACTACATTGAAACCTTAAAAATAGACGTTTGATTAATTCAATATTGTAGCCAGTCAAAATTAACTATGTATATTGTTTTCTTTTTGAAAATCAGGTTTTTTTGTTTTGTTTTGTTTTAGACCCTTTACCATGTTGATGCAGACTCCTGAATGGAGCAGAATAGTTTATGAAATAAGATTACAACTGTATGTTGCCTTTGTAGTTGCTTTAATTAAGAACCTCGGTCGGGGCATGGGCATGCAGTTCAGTTGGTAAAGTGCTTACCTAACATACCCAAATCCCTGGGTTCTATTTGCAGCATTGAATGGGCAGGGCATGGTGGCACATACATGTAATCCCAGACTTAGAAGGTAGAGGCAGGAGGATCAGGATCTTCCTCAGCTACCTAGGGAGTTTGTGACCAGTCTGGTCCTGGTGTGTGGTGTGTATTTCACCCAGGCATACACACAGAACCCAAGTCATAGTGTTAGGCTATAATACCTGTTTTGGCTATGCATATACCTTGTACATGTGCACGCTAGTTTTTTTCTTTTATTGAAAATAGATTCTTTTTCTCATATAATGTATCTTTATGGTTTCTCCTTTCTACTCCCACCCACCCACCTCTCCTCCTAACGGGATCCATTCCCCTGCTGTCTCTGATTTAAAAAGAACAGGCTTTTAAGAGATAATAAGAAAGTACAACAAAATAAAATATAAGAAGATAAAGTAAAAACTATCACATTGGAGTTAAACAAGACAAACAGAAGGAAAAGAGCCCAAGAGAAGGCACAAGAATCAGAAACCCACTCATTCACACGCTCAGGAATCCCGTAAAAACACTAAAGTAGAAGCCATTATATATATATGCAGAGGACTTTGTGAAGATCCTGTTTTTACAGAGAGCTATTTGAGGTGTCTCATAATTTCTTCCAAACCTGTGTATCAAAGAGATTACCGATGTAGTTCTGAATTAATTGGTTACCCCCCAATACACAAGGTGACTTGCTCTTGTGCCATGAAGTGGTTATCAGGAAAATAAAATTACTACTTGACATGTTCCTACTGTTTATTTTTGTTTTGAGATGAGGTCTCATGAAGCTCAGGCTAGCTTCAAATATACTATGTATCTGATGGTAACAATGGCTTTGAACTCCTGATCCACCTGTCTCCATGTCCCATGTGCTGGGATTACAGGTATGTGCCATTATGCCTGGTGAAAATGCCAGCTTTAAAGTAATTAAAGTGTTTTCTGTATATTAGATATCTAAATAAATTTTCCAGATAAATTTGATTTTTTTCCTTTTAACATAAAGTATTTCTAAAATAATGTTTAAAAAAGCTGAAACTTAAAAAAAAAAAAAAAGACAAACTTAATTCCCTTATAGGATTGCAAATTAAAAAACAAAAACAAAAACAACACTGGAAAACTGGGTGATGTAAGGTTATCTCTAGAGGTGAATGCCTGGACTTGGGAGGCTTTGTTCTTTTAACTATGCTTGCTAATACAGGGAGCAGAGATGGTTGCCTTCTAAGGCTGATGCTGAGAAGGGGGCCATAGCTGTTCTTCAGAAGTTAATATAAGGAAACCCTCTTGATTTGGCAGAGGAGTCTGGGAAGGGAGCAGATGGCAGTAAGAAGGGCACTTCAGCTTACTCAGCTGCTCTGAAGCTTAGGGTGACCTCTCTAATACAAACAGACCAAGTAGCTTTCAGAGTAACAGGGCAGCATCATTTGTATTCCTGGATAACAATACTGTTCCTCACTTTATCTTCCACACCCTGATCCACTGTGTAGGTGCCATCTGCTTCTTGGGAATTTATATAGGTCTTGGCCCGGGCTAGTTGGGATTGTTATTGAGTGGTGTTCTGGGGAAATGTATTCTTTACAAAGTACTTTCACATGAACCTGATTAAGCACCATGTCTATTTGCATAATTAAGAAACAGAGGCAAAGAGAAATTGAGGGCTGGCTATTGGAATCATGGCTCAGGCACTGGCTTCTCCAGTCTGTTTACTGTTACTCTCTGGAACTGTGTTCGTGCTCTTGTTTGGGTATCAAATAGCGCTAAGCTTGGGAGTTAAGTTTTCTAAGATGAAAATTAGTTATTTTTTTTTATTTTTTATTTTTTTTTAAAAAGCTTTATTTATTTATTATTTATTTATTTGCCTTGGTGTTTGCCTGGAACTACAGACAGTTGTTAGCTGCCATGTGGGTGCTGGGAATCGAACCCGGGTCCTCTGGAAGAGCAGAGGGTGCTCTTAACCACTGAGCCATCTCTCCAGCCCCGAAAATTAGTTATTTTATAGATACTATTCTGGGAGGTTTTAAGAGTTCTCATGCCTATTGTTTTTCTGGGTCACAGATTAAAAAAGAAAGTAATTCTGTCTCCTCAGTGCTAGAACTAAAGACATGTGCCAATGAATCAATTTAAGAATAGTTTTCAGAATGCAGAGGCAGGCAGATTCTGAAGTTCAAGGTCTACAGATTGAGTTCCACAACAGCCAGGGCTACATAGAGAAACCCTGTCTGAGGGGAAAATAAGGGGAAAGAAAGAAAAGAAAAAGAAAATGTGTTCTTGAGCCATCTTGCTGTCTCAGCAGGTAAAGGTGCTTGCCAAGTCTGAGAACCTGAGTTCCTTTCCCTGGGATCCATATGGTAGCAGACCTCTACATACAAGCTATGCACCCACAAACATACATACACACGCACACACACACATATGCAATAAATAAAGTAAGTAAACAAATATATATATATGTATATAATCCTTTTAGTAAATCATAGCACTCCTTTTTTTGCCATTGACTGAAATGACATTGGTTTCATGCATTAGCACCTGCCCAGAGGCCTTGGGGAATCAGAAGAGCAGTGAGCAAAGTGGTTTTAATTGCTCAGGCTTTGCTTTTCTTACACTCAGAAACACAAAGGCCTTTGGTGTCAGAGGGCTGTGCAGAGAAGTGTTCCTTTAGAACTGCACGCAGATGAGGATTCACGTGTGGTGATAAGACTCTGTCTTGTAGTTCATGAGCCCTTATCTCATTCCTTCTGGGAGAGTGTTGTAGAGCACTTGATAGTTACAGCTGCATTGAACAGTTGCCCAGGAAACCAGGCATGTGACACATTGACTTGTCATTATGCAGGACTCGTGTCTTTGTAGAACTATGCTTGTGAATTACTTCTATAAAGTTTTGGATGCATCCTTCATATTCACTAGTGTTATATTCACTTTGTTGTGGCTAACAATACAAGTTGTGAGACTAGACAGCCTGTACTCAAAAAGGTTGTATGATGGTAAATAACTTCCTTTATTTCTCTGAGCTTCTGATTTCTTACCGAGAGGAAAAGGATCAAACATTATATTGTTCTGAGGACCTAACTAGTTAACATATGGAAAATACTTGTAAGTACTAATTGTTAGTTAATAAATAGCTTGTGTTTTTACTTTTAAAAACTTATTAACTCAGGTATAGCGCAGTTTACCTTTAATCTCAGCACTTGAGAAGCAGAGGCAGGCAGATTTCTTTGAGTTTTAGGCTAGCCTGGTCTACCAGGACAGCCAGAGCTATATAGTGAGACCTTATCTCAAAAAATAGATAACTAGATAGACAGAGAGAGGGGGGGTGGGGGAGGGAGGAAATGCACACGTCATAGCACCATGTGAGGGCCAGAATACAGCCCTCAGGAGTTAGTTGGTTCCTTCTATCCAGTGTGGGATCTGAGGACTGAACTCCACCATTAGGCCTGCACAACAAGGGCTTCTTACTTGCTGAGCCATCTCACCAGCCCTCATGTTTTCTATTTTTTAAAATAGATGTGGCGGTACATGCCTGAAATCTTAGCATTCAAGAGACTGAGACAGGAGGATTGGTCTGAATTCAAGGCCAGTCTGAACTAAAGCATAAGACCCCATCTCCAAAAGAAATTAATTAACTAATTAATTAAAGGTTATAAAACACAGCAAAAACTAATAGCTATCCATTTAAATTATAAATTATAGAAAAGAATATTGTTATGGCAATGTTATTAATTTCTATATAAATTTTTTGTTTTAAAAGTTTTGAGAATTATATAATTTCAAATATATTCTAAAATATAGTCTCTAAATCACTACACAAAAAAGCAAATTCAATGGGAATTTTAAATCATTAAATATGTTTTACTAATATATATACAAAATACCAAGTAATGATTCTTAGCCTAGAATATACTTCATCTCTTTTTTTTTTCCTTTACTAAAGTTTTAACCAGCACTGTGTATGAGTTGTGTACAGTAGGCAAAGCTTTCATGTACATAAGAGTGTGTAAGTACCTGCTTCAGCTTACAGCTATGGAATTTTGTCCAGTGGGTTGTCAAATTAGAACTAGGATTGTAATACCAGAAACACTATCAATGTCTCCACTTTCTTTTGGGGGTTCTCTTCTTGGCTGCTGGCTGCAGAGTCATGTAAATAACTGGTGAGGCCACCGAAATGAGCCTTCTGCCAGAATTATGTCCAGTTCCACAGCCTGGCAGGCTCTGTATATAGTTGCCTCTAGAAGTGAAGTAAGTCCTCTGTTTTAGTAAGATCCACTCTGGTTTCTAAAGCTTTCTTATTTTAAAACACTGACCAGTTTCTTTTGTTAAAAAAAAAAAAAAGTGTGGAACATACTTCTATAATGTCCTGGGTTAAACCCCATCTTGTCTACAGGCAGTATACAGACAAGTAGAAGTTACAGTAGCATCAGCTTTTTCCTCATATATTTGGTTGAATAAAGTTATTTGTTCCATCCACTGTATATCAAGAAAGTTGCTTCTGTCTGTCCTGTGGTGATTTCCTTGAATGAGTTTGTTGTTGCTTGTTGTTAGAGATACTCATTCTCTTATTCTGATGTTTAGAATTGCCAAACTGGATTCTTTCTAGTCACGACAGACAAACATCCGTCACTCAAAACAGTCATAACAGACAAACATTCATCACTCAGGAGAGTGAAAAGCTCCAGCTGGATGAATCTTTTGTTGACTTTGTCATTGCTGAAAATTCTCCACTCACATTCTGCATTGATAACCTAGACACCTACAACCAGACCACATTCAGGACAGGATGACTTTGACAAACTGCGTCATTATACTTGAGACACATGACTCTTAGGAAAGCATCCAGAAGGGCTGGTAGATGTTACTCTATAGCCACACCAACACAGGAAGACTGTCAGTTCACTTTGTACGTAAATTCTTGTTACTTTGTTCACCATCCTAGTAAAATTGTTTAATTTGCTGATATATTTTAATCACAAAATCAGGAATTTTATAAACATAATCCTCTGTGAATTATAGATATGAATATGTAAAGATTCAATTTAGTGTTCACTTATTCATTTATCTATAAACAAGATACTTATTAAGCCCTTACAACATGCCAGCTGAAAATATAAAGATGAAAACAAACTCTTATTTACAAAGAGTTCACAATCTAAAGGGAAAAGATAAACATGAAACTATTAATTAACACGATAGTCATTTGTTCAAATAGAGATAAAACTAATGAAAAAAGAGGCACTGAGCTAGGTGTCCAAAGACATAGGAAAGATTCTTACAGTAAATATCATGTGAGTTGAGAATTCATAATAAGGAGGGGTAAGAAGGTAATGCTGGGAATACAGGAAATCTCAATATAAAGGCATAAAGGCAAAGAAAATGGAGAAACCTACCATAGGAAAGAATCGCTCAGTAAGTTTGGTGTGGTAGTGTGCTGAATAGTGGGAGCAGGTCTGACAGACTGAGAGACATCCCAACACATGCTGCCCTGTCCTATGATCAGTGGAGGGACATTGAAGGATTCAAAACTGTCATATTCAGTAAGCATTTGTATAAATGTTAATCTGTGCTAGTCTATATTAGGTACCAGAAATACAGAATGGGAAAATTACATGATGTTTCAATAAAAGAGAGAGTGGGCTGAAATGATAGCTCAGAGGTTTAGCACATGTCATGAAAGCCGAGGACCTGAGTTCGGTGCCCAAAGGTGGAAGGGGAAAACTGACTCTCTCTCTCTCAACTGACTCTCTCTCTCTCACACACACACGTAATAAAAAATTAAAACAAAAGAAAAATGCTGGGGCTGGAGAGATGGCTCAGCGGTTAAGAGCACCGTCTGCTCTTCCAGAGGACCCGGGTTCGATTCCCAGCACCCACATGGCAGCTAACAACTGTCTGTAGTTCCAGGCAAACAACAAGGCAAATAAATAAATAAAAGTTTAAAAAAAAAAAGAAAGAAAGAAAAATGCCAAGCATGTTTTCATGTTCAAGAAGTGTTACTGTTTAAAAATTCTTTATTGATCAACAGAAGAACTAAGTGGGCCATGCAGCTTAGTGGTAGAGTGCATTAAAGCTCTGGGTTCAGTCCCCAGCACTGGCAGGAAAGGGGGATACTAAGCAATTGGCTGTATTTGGAAAGTACACTGATTTGAATTTGAATTTATAGTACACTATAAATCTATTATTTCTAATTTCTAAGGTCCAAGGTATTCCAGAAATTATGGACATTTAAGTTTTTATTCTCATAACTATAATCATACAAATTACATAATTATTCTGGGCAATCAATGAAATGATTATTTCTTAGGTCTTAATTATTTGATTCTGGATACAATCTTTCTTGTAATCTAGAATATAAGCTCCACAGGCATAAATGCTAAAGCTTTTTCATTTAATGATTCAATAATTTGAGGTACCAGGTGGTTTAATGCAAAGTGATATTTGAGCTAAGCGGTGGAGAATATAGGATTTTCCTTATTTGGAAAACAGAAATTTCACCACATATATACAATGTAATATATTATTATTATTGTATAGTATATATTTATATATATATAATTATGGAAATAAATGGAAAATTGTCTTTAGTACTTTCTATTTAATTCAAGGATGAGGTCTGTCTATTACCTGGACTCTCCGGCTTTTTTTTTTTTTTCAAGACAGGGCTTTTCTGTGTAGCCTTGACTATCCTGGAACTCTCTCTGTAAAGCAGGCTGGCCTCAAACTCACAGAAATTCACCCACCTCTACCTCCAGAGTGCTTGGATGAAAGGTATTTTCATAGTATTTCATAGATGAAAGTTTTCAAGTATTTCTGTTATGATTCTTCACTCACATTCTTCTCAGCAGCACACACTGGCAAAACCAAATCAAAGCAACCCTATGTATTATCATGAAGTCACCCTACTTAACAAGTACTCCAATGCCCATTTAACTGTTTGTGAAAACCCCATGCATGAGGGCTGGAGAGATGGCTCAGAGGTTAAGAACTGCCAGTTCTTCCAGAGGACCTGAGTTCAATTCCCAGCAACCACATGGCTCACAACCATCTATGATGACATCTGGTACCCTCTTCTGTATACTGTATACATAATAAATAAATCTTTAAAAAAAGAAAAGCATACTGTATTTCAACTGAAGAGATAGCTCAGCTGATAAAGTTTTTGGTGCACAAGACTGGGAGTAGTGATCCACATTGTATCCCACCACTCAGAGAGGTATATGCAGGAGGATCAAGATTCCAGGGTCATCCTGGACTACATATCAAGTTGGAGACATTCTAGGCCACACAACACCTTGTTTCAAAAAAAATAATTGAAGTATTCTTTCTGCATTTAACAGTTATTGGTGTTGTGTGCTTTGTAAATAGGAATGTAGTACCGTATGATATACTTGTACCATGTTCTCTTGTATTTTAGGTTTCTTGCTTTTTGGATGTTCCATATTGTCACCATTTTGGAATTTTATGTTTTTAAGGATGACATGTCTTTAGTCATACTTATTCTTCTGTACTTCCTCATGGATTTTTTTTTCCCATCTCATCTATAGTATTCACTTTACTCTAGATTGTACTAGTATTGTTTGTGGACTTGTCTTTATCACCATTTGGAGTTCAGAATCTACTATAAGAATTCCTGGGGCTGGAGAGATGGCTCAGTGGTTAAGAGCAGTGACTGTTCTTCCAGAGGACCTGAGTTCAATTCCCAGCACCCACATGGCAGCTCACAACTGTCTGTAGTTCCAGTTCCCAGTTCCAGGCAGACACCAAGGCAAATAAAATAAAGTTTAAAAAAAAATTCCTTTAAGGGTTTTTTTTAATTAACTGTGTGAGACTACAATGAAAACTATGAACTTCCAGGAAAATATATACAAAAGAATATTAAAATTAGTTTAAGAGATTCACTCCAAGACAAAGAGTCTTGTTTTTCTGGATTGTATATTCTTCAGGACAGTACTTAATTGCATTCAGTGAGCTTGATGTTGTCCAGGCATATCTCATTACCTGTATAGAAGATGTTCACTGAATTTTGGATGGACTAACCCCTTAAGTTTCTAGCTACTCTCTAAACAGGATGTTTTCCTTTGTTTCTTTAGGCTTCCATCTGAGCGGCACAGTAACTGAACCAGCCACTGCTTCTGAACCAGCAGTGACTTACAAAGTTGCAATCAGTTTTGATCGATGCAAAATCACTTCCGTGACCTGTGGCTGTGGGAATAAGGACATATTCTACTGTGCTCATGTGGTAGCACTCTCACTCTACAGGATCCGAAAACCAGACCAAGTCAAATTGCGTCTTCCTATCTCAGAAACCCTTTTCCAGATGAATAGGGACCAGCTACAGAAGTTTATTCAGTATTTAATCACAGCACACCACACCGAAGTTCTTCCTACCGCACAGAAGCTGGCAGATGAGATTCTGTCCTCCAACTCGGAGATCAACCAAGTGAATGGTAAAGGAACACTTTTCCCTGGGCATGGTGACGCACTCCTTTAATCCTAGTTCTTGGGAGGCAGAAGCAAGTGGATCTCTGTGAGTTCCAGGCTAGCCTGGTCTTGGTCTTTGTCCAGGTGCAAAGAGTTGCAGGACATCCAGGGCTACACAGAGAAACTCTGGAAAAAACTCAAACCAGCCAGCCTGCCAACCAACCAAACAAACAAAGCAGCCCTTTCCCCTCTGCTTTGTTACTTCATTGAATTTTAAGAGGTTGGA
This sequence comes from Sigmodon hispidus, assembly GCA_004025045.1. Classification (NCBI taxonomy): domain Eukaryota; kingdom Metazoa; phylum Chordata; class Mammalia; order Rodentia; family Cricetidae; genus Sigmodon; species Sigmodon hispidus. The sequence continues at coordinate 157,591 of PVIH01001117.1, read as the reverse complement.
ATTTTTCTACAGTTGTAGTAATTTAGCCTTAATTCATTCTGTCCATACAACTGTGATAATCTTAGTTTCTTAAAACAGTTCATTTTTCCCATGGATATTTGGCCTGAGCTGTTGATAGCATCCTACTTCTTGACTTGGTGGGTAGTTATACAGCTTTAATCACTGTGTAATCACTCATCAATCTTTACAATAGATTGTACAGTTTTCATAATTATATTGTAATAAATATTTAAGATCTGAGGATGTAATTGGTGATATAGCTCTGGCCTGGCATGTATAAGGACTTGTCCCTTATACATGAGTCCAGTCCCTAGAGCTGGAATAAAAGTAGAATTTAGTTAATTTTTGAAAATAGAATTTAATTAAATAAAGAAACTATACTCGGCTGGAGAGATGGCTCAGAGGTTAAAAGAGACCACTGGGTACTCTTCCAGAGGACCTAAGTTCAATTCTATATAACCACATGGTGTCTCATAACCATCTACAATGAGATCTGATGCCCTCTTCTGGTATGCAGGCATATATGCAGACAGAGCATTCACATACATAAAAATAAACAAGCAAAAATACTGTATACACACATAGTTAAATATGTGCCTGTGTATACAGAGCAAAAGACTAAGAGAGTCACTGTAATATTAATAGTGGTAATCTATAACTGATAGAATTACAGGCATTTTATTTTTTATGCTTTGGTATAATTTCTGTAGTAAGTATATATATACTACTTTTATAATTCAAAAAGATGCCTGAGAACAGAAGGACTGGTTACAGTGGCCACATCTACAATCTCAGTGCTCGGGAACTGGGAGCCGGAGGATCAAGAACTCAGGGTCATCCTTACTTCACAGCCAGTTCAAAGCCAGCTTTAGCTCCATGAGCCCTGACTCAAGGGAGAGAGATAGAGACAGACAGACAAAGAAGGAAAGAAAGAAAATTGGACGTGTGTCATTATAAAGCCTCATGAGGAAAAGCCAGTTTCCAAAGTGCTTTAGAGTGGACTTACCTAATAGTAATAGTAATGAATAAGCTTATATAAGAATATTTTAATTTAATGTAACTTGATTTTAAATCAATAGATTTGGACTGAGAGTTAGTCAACAGCTAGTGACTCCGCGTATTGCTTACCTGCTCACTTGAGTATTTTCTTTCCTCTATCTGACCTTTGAATGTGGGCATTTATGGAATCTTTTTTCTCATTTTATGGAATCTCTAAAGACAATTTCAGCTACTTCCTTGACTTCAGATATCATCTATTTATCATGATTCACAGATTCATTTTCCAGTCCAGCACTTCTGAGTTATATATATATATATATATATATATATATCTCCAGATATTGTAGGAATTATTCACTGGCAATTGATTATATAAAAGGATTAATATTTATTAAGGGGTTTACATAAACACTCACTGATATAAAATTGAACCTTTAGGGCAATTCTTAGAGGGTTGAAATGTTTCACTTGGCGGGCAGCTGTAATCCTCCCTCCAAGAATGCAGGAACAAACAAGGGCAGGCAGTATGCAACCAATCTTCAAAGGGGGCTGGCCACACCACCATAAAGGTCCTTAAAACCTCAAAGCCACACCTAAGTCTTGCTCAAAAGGGCCTAAACCCACTACATATATGTGTGTGTGTGTGTATATATATATATATATATATATATATATATATACCTGACTTTCTTATTACAGAGACATCCCAAGAGCAGTAGATCCAAATGTGAATTTAATTTTGTTGGTGCCAGGAATTGGACTGAAGGCTTTTCATGTGTTAGGCAAGTGTTCTACCACTGACTAGGGTTAACTTCCTCACACTTGGTCATTCTGCTGCTTATTCACCATCTCAATGATTAGTACTATGCTTCAGACCCTAATACAAACTTATATTCATCTCTGACATCTTTTCTTTCTATATGCATTCCATGGCAAAGTCTGTTCATCTTAAATATTTTATGATTTTAATTTTTGTAGCACCATCACTCTGAATTAAACCATTATGATCTTTCACCTAGATTTCGACATTGTTCCCTTTTATTCTGTCCTCCATAGGGCCATCCCAAGTGATTTTCTGTAACTATAGATATTGTCAAACCTTTTCTTTTCTTTATTTTTATTTTGTGTGCTTTGGTGTTTTGCCTGAGTGTATGTCTGTGTGATCTTGAAGTTTAGACAGCTGTGAGCTGCCATATGGGTGCTGGGAATTGAACCCATGTCCTCTGGAAGAGCAGTCAGTACTCTTGTCTGCTGAACCATCTCTCCACACCATTTCTTGTTTTGTTTTGTTTTTGAGATAGGGTCCCACTATGTCGCTCTGGCTGTCCTGGAACTCACAAAGATCTGCCTGCCTTTGCCTCCAAAATGCTGGGTTTAAAGGCATGTACCACTACACCTATCCACACCATTTTCTTCTTTCTTTCTCTCTTTTTTTGGGGGAGGGGTGGGTTTTGGGTTTTGTTATATTAAGACAAGGTTTTTCTGTGAAGCCCTAGTAGTCCTGGAACTCACTCTATAGACCAGGCTGACCTCAAACTCAGCAATCTGCCTGCCTGTCTCCCAAGTGCTGGGATTAAAGACCTGCACCACCATCACCTAGCTCCATTGCTTATTTAAAATCCTTCATTGGTATTCATTCTATTAGGGAAAAGTTCACATTTCTTCGGCCTACAAAACATTGCACGGAATGGCTATTGCCTACATTTTTGCATGATATTCCCTTGAGAGAATGTCTTCTTCTCTTCTCCTTTTACAGTTGCATTTAATTACAGTGTAGTTTATGACTTTATACTGTCTTTGAACAAAAAATACACTCAGTATTTCCCCCACCCTGTGCCAGGCAGACTCCCGTTGACTCCTCCAGAGTCATTTTTTAAAGCCTCCTGTGGTCTGTTTCCACATGAAAGTCTGTGTGCATGCATACCTGGGGAAGTAGTTCTTGCTAGCATGTACAAGGCTCTGGGTTCAATCTTCAACATAACAGAAAAAATGTGCACATGATTATTTGTTTATCCCCTTTCTCTTCCACTAGTCCAAAGCCTCCAAGAGGACAGGGACTATATCAATTTTATCACTAAGTCTCCCGTATTGACACTAATTCTTCTGTTAGGCCTTTGGTAAATATTGACTATTGGCTTGCTTTGTTTTATTTTGCTTTTGAAATAAGATCTCATTATATTGTTCAAGCTAGTTAGAACTCTTGAATAAAGGGGTCCTCTCTCCCTAGCCTCAAAAGTCCCTGGGATTAGAGATATGTGTCACTGCATCTAGCTAAATGTTTAATAAATGAAACTGTTGGGGCTGGAGAAATGGCTCAGTGGTTAAGAGCACTGTCTGCACTTCAAAATGACTCAGGTTCAATTCTCAGAACCCTCATGACAGCTCACAACCATCTATAACTGTAGTTGCATGGGATCTGATGCCTTCTAAGGATATGCAGACATACATGCATACAATACATGTAGAATAAATCTTTCTTTAAAAACAAATGAAACTGTATTATAAAATATTTTGTAGGGGGCTGGAGAGATGGCTCAGCGGTTAAGAGCACCGTCTGCTCTTCCAGAGGACCCGGGTTCGATTCCCAGCACCCACATGGCAGCTAACAACTGTCTGTAGTTCCAGTTCCAGGCAAACACCAAGGCAAATAAATAAATAAACAAATAAAGTTTAAAAATAAATAAATAAATAAATAAAATATTTTGTAGTTCTGGGCATGATGCTACACACCTATAATTCCAGTACTTGAGAGGCCAACGAAGGAAGATTCAGAGTTCAAAGCCAACCTTGTCTACATCATGGAATTGAGGCCAGCCTTATCAGCATAAGAAACCCCCCCTCTCTCTTCCTTTCTTTTTTTTTCTCTCCCTCACTCCTTCTCTCTCTCCTTCTCTCCCTCCCTCCCTCTCTCTCTCTCTCTCTCTCTCTCTCTCTCTCTCTCTCTCTCTCTCTCTCTCTCACACACACACACACACACACAATCATTGTGTGTTGTGTATGCTTACACACAGTCACAGGAGAACAAGCATATGCACACAGGCCTTTGTGGGCCTCCTGACATTTTTTCATATGACTTTATATTAACAGTCACATCAATTTTCTGTTGTGTCTTACTCTCTTTTCCTTCCCCTTCTTTTCTTCTTATAGTTACCCAGTGGCAGACCAGAAAACATTTTGGGTGAAATTTGACTGTTAATAACATTTAAGATTTTACAGTGACCTAGTCCCATCCTAGCAGAATATTGTAGAATGCATTCTAGGTTGTTTTTTTTTTTTTTTTTAATGTGCCTGATTTCTTCCACAACTGCTATGACATGTGGATCCAGAGTGCTCTCTACTTTCTTTATACCTCCTGAATCCTGAGAGATGATGTCCTTCCATACTTGTAACCGGTTGGTTAAGGCCAGCTTTCTTCTTAAGGCAGGTTCCTAATTCTGCTTTTTCATCCCCTAATCGAGCCACTTAGGATGATGATTGATTGATCCAGCTGCCTCTGCCTTCAGCTGCTAGACCACTATTGCTATTCTTTCCTCAGTTCTTAGACCCAAAGTATGCAGAAACCCACTCCATGGCTTAACCTAATTTATCTCAGTTCCTTCTCTTCTGAGCTACCAATTTGATTCTAAAACATTGTAAAAGTATGTCCACAATAACTGTCTTAACAGTTACCAGCACTGTGCTAATAAATGATTCATCTGAATTTATCTGGGGTTTGAAATATGAGCAGGAGCCAATAGGACTTTCAGGGAAGAGGCCTGTGTGAGTAACTCCAGCTGTGTTTTAAGTGTTTTGTTGAGGTAAACCCAGATATGAAGGAAACTTGAATACAAGTTTATAAAATCATATCACCATGTCTATAGCTCTGCTGTGCTTTAGGAAATAGTTTTAGATGGTGAAATACAGGACAACCTATATATGTTTATTTGTTAAGATGTCTTGTGTAACCCAGGTTGTCCTTAAATTCACTATGTAATCAAGGGTGGATTTGAACTCCTGATCCTTCTGCTTCTACCTCCTGAATGCTGGGGATTAGAGGTTATATATCACCATACCTAGGTAAAAATACAGTTTTAAAAATAATGTATATGTGTTAATACAGACTTGAACTTAACAGAATAGTAAAACAAAATAATAAGTATCACTTTCTTAGAGTGGGAAATGTTATGGTTTTTCCTCCTGTGTTTTGAAGATACAGAGGAGATATAAACTACCATTCCCTCAGAATGCAGCACTGAATGCATCTGGGATTTTTTTCTCTGCACACCCATCAACTAGTTCCACAGCACACACCAGCATGTCCTCGTTTCTGATACTTCCTGGAGGTGATGTAAGGCCCACATGTTGAAGGCTCAATCCCTGGAATTGTTACTTATGCCCCCACTTCAGATGCCAGTCACATGCCCCAGATTGTTTTAGCTTTTAACTAGCAGGCAGACTGACTGACTAAACCAAGGTTCTCACACCCCTCTCCCAATGTTCAGTTAATTTGCTGAGGCAGATCACAGAACCAGGTAAACATCTTACTTACATTTACAGGTTCATTATAATATTACCAAAGGTACAACTGAAAAGGCAAAGAATATTTTACAAGAGGCCATGCTTCCACACCTCCTCCAAAGATGCTGCTCTTAAGAACCTCCTCCATAGCCTACTGTTTGGAAGCTCTGCAAATTCCCTGGCTGCTGGGTTTTGGTGGAAGCATCATTATATAGATGTGATTGTTTAAATCACTGGTCATTGGTGAGCAACTTAGCCTTCAGGACTCTATTTCTTCTCATTAGAGGTTGACATGGGCCTAAATGTTCCAGCTCTCTGCTGGGTGAGCAGAGCCAGTCCTGAAACTGTCTAGCTTGTCTTAAGTGTTATTGGCAACTCATTAGCACACAGAAAGGCACCATTTTAAAAATTCCAAGGACTTTAAAGTTGTAACCAGGCCTAGAGAGATGGCTCAGCAGTTAAGAGTACTTGTTCTTGGGGCTGGAGAGATGGCTCAGAGGTTAAGAGCACTGACTGTTCTTCCAGAGGTCCTGAGTTCAATTCCCAGCAAAACCACATGGTGGCTCACAACCATCTATGATGAGGTCTGGCGCCCTCTTCTGTAAAACTGTATACATAATAAATAAATAAATCAAAAAAAAAAAGAGTACTTGTTCTTATAGAGGACCTGGTTTTGATTCCCGGCACTCCCATGGCAGCTTACAAATAGTTGTAACTAGTTCCAGAGGATTTGATGACCTCTTCTGGCCTCTGCAGGCATTACACATATGTGGTGCACAGACATATATATGCAGACAAAGCATACGGGGCTGGAGAGATGGAGAGATGGCTCAGTGGTTAAGAGCATTGACTGTTCTTCCAGAGGACCTGAGTTCAATTCCCAGCATCCACATGGCAGCTAACAACTGTCTGTAATTCCAAGATCTGACACCCTTACACAGTTATACATGCAGGCAAAACACCAATTCACATAAAATAAAAAATAGATAATCTTTTTAAAAAAAAATACCCATACACATAAAATGAAAGTCTTTTTAAAAAATAGTTGTGCCCACGTGAGGACAGGCTTTATTCTTTGTGCTGCATCTCAGTAAACACTGCTTCAGTGCTCCAGGCTCCTAAGGGCTTTCGTCACAGGGATGCCAAAACATGGGAAGAAAGAGGCGGCAGAAGATGAGAAAGAACCCAAGTCTGGGCCAGAGACCAAGAAGAGTAAAAGAGCAGCAAAGAAAAACGGGAAAGAGGCCTCAGGAGAGGGGCCTGTCATGTATGGGGACCCACCAGATCAGAAAACCTCACCCAGAGGCAAATCTGCCACACTCAAGATTTGCTCCTGGAATGTGGATGGGCTTCAAGCCTGGATTAAGAAAGAAGGTTTAGATTGGGTAAAGGAAGAAGCACCAGATATCTTGTGCCCCCAAGAAACCAAATGCTCAGAGAACCAACTCCCATCTGAACTTCAAGACCTGCCTGGACTGACCCATCAGTACTGGTCAGCTCCATCAGACAAAGAAGGATATAGTGGTGTGGGTTTACTCTCTCGCCAGTGCCCACTCAAAGTCTCTTACGCACTGGTGGCTGAATTTGTCTCCTTTGTCCAGGTAACGGCCTAGGTTCCTAATGCAGGCAGGGGTCTGCTAAGACTAGAGTACCAACAGCCGTGGTTTTCGCAAGTTTCTCAAGGACTTGGCTTCCGGAAAGCCACTTGTGATGTGTGAGGATCTCAATGTGGCTCATGAAGAAATTGACCTTTGTAATCCCAAAGGAAACAAAAAGAATGCTGGCTTTACTCCCCAGGAGCGCCAAGGCTTTAGGGAGTTGCTACAGGATGTATCACTGACCTACAGCTTCCAGCATCTCTACCCAACATTGCTTATGCCTATACCTTTTAGACTTACATGATGAACGCTTGGTCTAAGGATGTTGGTTGGCGCCTTGATTACTTCTTGTTATCACATTCTGTTTTACCTGCATTGTGTGACAGCAAGATCCCTTCTAAGGCTCTTGGCAGTGATCACTGTCCCATCACCCTTTACCTTGCAATGTGACCCCTGCTGAAGTAACTTTATGCCTGGGAAATAGTCAGCTCCCCCTCAGTAAACTTTTACTAGCTTTCAAGTGAAGCCCAGTGTATTTCTTATCCCATGTTTGTTTTTGTATGCCTTCCCCACCACCCACCATTTTAAATGTTTCCTTTCAACAAGCAGGTAAAAATAAAAAGGGCCTACTTTAAACTTAAAAAAAAAGTTGTATGTACAGAGACCACATGTATATTTAATAATAGCATCTGTGTGTGTCTTTCTCTCTCTCTCCTCTTTCTTCCTTTATTTTCTTTTTTCATTGTTTTGTTTTTCAAGGCAGGGTTTCTCTGTGTAGCCCTGGCTGTCTTGGAACTTGCTCTATGACTAGGCATCGAGTTCATCTGCCTCTGCCTCCCAAGTTTGGAACCAAAGGCATGTGCCACCACCACCCTTCAGCATATGTGTATTTCACTCTAGGATTTTCAGTAGTCATAGATGTTAGAAGGCTACAACTGTGACTTCTGTGAACCTAAACTAGCATGCATCTTACATTTCTGAAGTCTCACACAGTTGCCTAAGTTGACCATGGCATCTGTATGCTCACAATGTGCCACACAGCTGAGTATGTGACATGGGAATGCAGAGCATTCATCATGCCATCCGCATTCCTCACAGGCGCCCCTGACCCCACAGCTGGGGCCAGCATCCATGATGAGAACTGTTGGCACTTGGATGAAGACCAGGTGAAAGAACAAGTGAAGCTCTTCCTCTCCCAGGGTGGTTACTATGGCTCCGGGAAGCAGCTCAATTCAATGTTTTCCAAGGTAAGAAGTAATAGTTTTTTAAGGAGTTTCTTTCTTTTAAACACTACGTAAGCCTGGTCCCCACACTTCTGTCTTCTGGTGTGCCTGGAAGACTTCCTTTGACTAGCTGTACTGAGTGCCTAAGATGTAGCAAGAGAGCATGAGCAGAGCTATCATGATTGGGCAAGTCCGTGGAGCACAGCTACCTCCCTCTGGCAGTCTATTCTTTCTGCTGGACTCTCTAATTGAGCCAGCACTGCTATTCTCTCTGCTGTAAACCCAAAGCTGCCTAATAAGGTTTCAGAGACTAGAGTTTCAACCATGTTCCAGAAGAAACTATTCTGAAACTTGAGGCACATGCTAGGCAGGGTGGATTGCCTTTTGTTGTTTGTCTCTCTTTCCATTAACACCTTTACTGGGATATAACATATATACTATATGGTTTACATGTATAGTCAGTACAATTTTGGCTGGAGATACAGGCCAACAGTAGAACGCTCACCTAGCATATACAAAACTCATATAGTTCAGAGGTTATTTATGGAATTTGTTGGGGTTTTGGGGGGTATATTCACATATAGAATAGAGCAATCACCACAATTAACATTCTCATCACCTTGAAAAGAAACTTCTATTGGTCGTAAGTGAGCTGCTTCAGAAACTGAGATATTTGTCTTTCCATGACATCAAATTTATGGAAAAACAATAAATTCACAAATGATGCTAATTTTGTTGGCTTTGACTTACCAACTAGTCCTGATTTCACATTACAGTCACAGGGTTTCTTTAATTTAAAATTTATTTTGGAGGGATCTTATGAATGTAGTGCTCAGAGGAACACTATGTGGAATCAGTACTGTTTTCTCCTTTTCCTGGATCCCAGAAATTGAACTCAATCACCAGGATTAAGGACCAAGTATCTTTATGTGCTAAGCCATCTGGCTGGCCCCACAATATATTTTATTACAACCTTAATTACTAATATTAATTCTAAGATAATAAATTATATGTCACCCCAGTTTTATGTACATACAGATACTATATCATCTACTTATCTGTCTACTTATTTATTATGTATGTGTGTATGTATGAATGTGTGTGTGCATATGTATGTATGTATGTATATGTGTGTGTATGTATTGTGCTTGTGCTGGGAGAAGCAGATGATTTAACTTTTTGAGGGGTGCTACAAAAAGATTGAGCTACAGAGGTCAGTGAGGCCTCTCTGAAGTCAAGAGCAGAGAGCAGACATATGCAGAGTCAGTCAAGGTGTTAGGCAGGTATTAAGGGGATGGAAAGATGGTTCAGTTACGAAACTGCACCTGCAGTCAATCCCCTGCAATGCTGGTAAAATGGGAAGTGAAATTATGGAAATCTGGAATTCATTGGCTGGTGGGCTTAGCCTGCCTAACAGAGTTCCAGGCCAGCACTCAAGGTCATCCTCTAACTTACACACACACACACACACACACACACACACACACACACACACACACATTGACATGAAACCCCAGTCACAGAACTGAGTTACAGAGCAGGTTCCAAGCAGAGAGCTGGTTCAAGATGAAGAACCAGATTGGAAGAACATCAGTCTAAGCAGGCCCGTCAAGCAGAGGAATCATGCTGGGCTGAAGCCCCAGTGATAGTCAAGAGTTCATTCACCTATGGATCACTTGTATCATTTGGTCTGCTGATGAGTTGACAGGTGTCCCTGTACCCCACTTTTAAGTGTCCTTCCTGGGGCTGGAGAGATGGCTCAGCGGTTAAGTGTCCTTCCTTTTATTTATATTTTTAAATTCATTTGTTTATTTTACATTTTGGCTGCAACCACCCACCCCCCACCCCCCACTCCAAGTCCTTTTCCCCCTTCACTACTTTCCATCTCCCAGTCTCCTCCTCTTCAGTCTCCATCCAGGAAAGGGCAGGTCTCCTATGAGTATCAAAAAAAAATGGCATATCAAGTTGCAGTAAGACTAAACACCTCCCCATGTATTAAAGCTGGGCAGAGTAAACCAGTATAAAGAGTAGGGTCCCAAAAGCTGTAAGAGTCAGAGACTTCTGTTCCCACTGTTCGGAGTCCCATAAGAGGACCAAGATACACAAGTGCCTAGGTCAGTCTCATGCAGGATCCCTGGATGTGAGTAGAGTCTCTGCAAGCCCCTATGAGCCCGGGGTTAGGTGATTATGTGAGCCTTCCCATAGTGTCATTGTCCCCTCTGTCTTCTACATTACTTTCTCCTTCTCTGCAGAATTCACAAACTCTGCATAATGTTTGACTGTGGATCTCTGCATCTGCCTTCATCACTTGCTGGATGATGCCTCTCTGATGACAATCTGGCCAGGCACCTGTCTGGTCAGAGGAGAAGGCCAGTTCAGGCTACTTATCCACTGTTGCTAAGAATACAAGCTGGGGTCCTTTCCACAGACTCCTGGGAGATTTCCCTGCACCAGGCTTCTGGCCAACCCCAAAATGCCACCTCCCCCAACATTCCCCTCTACTCCAGCACTACTCCCTCTGTGTCCTCCCCCAACCTGATCCCTCCTGTTCCCATCTCCACCTGTCCTCACTCATGAAATCTCATATATTTTCCCTTCCCAGGGAGATTTGGGCAACTCCCACCCCTCATTAACCCTCCTTGTTACCTAGTCTCTCTGGGTCTGTGGATCCTAGCATAATTAGCCTTTATTTTACAGCTAATTTCCACTTATGAGTGAGTACATACTATGTTTGTCTTTTTTTTTCTTTTTTTTTTAATTTATTTTGTATTTATCAAAAAAACAGTAAAATGAATTTAAAATGCTGAAAAGTTAACAATAACTATAAAGAAGATAAAAATCATAAGCATGACTTATCAAGGGTGATAATGCAAAATAAGATTGCTACACATATATTTACTTTGTGTTCAGCTTTCCCTCTGAATTTTTTTTTTTCATCCCTGTATATCCTTATTCAAGGTCCCTTCCCCCTCCCACCACATCAGGTCATTTTACTTCTCCGCAACTCCCCATTCACTCCCTGGGCAGGGAGCAGACAGTCCTATGGTCCCACTGACCCAATAATGCTTGGATCAGTCTCCACTCCTGGCCAAATCCAAGTTTTGTCCCCCCTCCCTCAAGAGTGAGTCAGGTGTTCCTATAGTTGGAGTGGGATCTGAAGGGTCAGTCCAGGGTGTTTCTGATCCCAAGCTGTTTAGTGGTTGTGGTTTGCCGCTTGGGCATGCTTGGCTTTTTTTCTTGTTTGTTTGTTTAGAGACCACTAATGAGTGAGTACATCCCCTGCTTATCTTTCCGAGATTGTGATACCTCGCTCAGGAGGATATTCTCCAAATCCATCCATTTGCCTGCGAATTTTAGGATATCATTTTTTCTTAGTGCTGAGTAGTATTCCATTGTGTAGATGTACTACAGTTCGTTAATCCATTCTTCAGTTGAGGGACATCTAGGTTGTTTCCAGGTTCTTGCTATTACAAATAATGCTGCTATGAACATAGTTGAGCTAATACCTTTAGAGTGTGAATGTGCCTCTTTAGGGTATACACCCAGAAGTGGTATTGCTGGGTCCTTGGGGAGATTGATTCTCAATTTTCTGAGAAACTGCCATATTGCATTCCAAAGTGGCTGAACAAACTTACACTCCCACCAACAATTGAGGAGTGTTCCCCTTGTTCCACATCCTCTCCAACATAGGCTGTCATCTGTGCCTTTTATCTTAGCCAATCTAACAGGTGTTAGGTGGTATCTCAAAGTTGTTTTGATTTGCATTTCTCTGATGGCTAAAGATGAAGAGCACTTTTTCAGGTGCCTTTCAGCCATTCGTAGTTCCTCTGCTGAGAATTCCCTTTTTAGA